>JAJEJO010000511.1:287343-320093 GCA_020662805.1 Glaucomys volans
TCTGAGGGCCTTTTAATTAACTCCCTTTTGAGGTCTGGCAAGGATAAAACATATTGCATTCAGACATGCTTACTTCTGTGGCTTAAATGGCTTGTTTTTTCTAAGAGGAATAAATTGGGGAAGAAATAATAAAGGAAAAGCTTTTCTTGCTTTTATTCTTTTCATAAAGAGAATATGAGAAACTGAAATACCATAAAATAGTCATACCATTTTCTCCCAGTCACTAATGTTCTACATTAATGTATCTAGGTAACACAGGGGATGGAGCCATAATGGTGTTTATTATGGACTGATTTATGTCCCCGCCCCCACAAGTGCATTCATCTTTTGGAGTCTCATTCCTGATGTGATGGTATTTAGGAGATAAATTAGGTTTAGCAGAGATCATGAGAGTGGAGCCCCATGATAGGATTAGTGCCAGGATATCACACATGTAGCCATGTTTCTTTAGGCTTCTCTCTTAGCTTTAAGTTTCTTAGACTTCCCTGTTTTTTATTTTTATTTATTTTTGGTACCAAGGATTGAACCCAGAGAAGCTTACACAGTCCCAGTCCTTCTATTTATTTATTATATTTATTTATTTATTTATTTGAGCCAGGGCTTCACTAAATTGCTGAGGTTGGCTTTGAACTCGCGATTCTCCTGCATCAGCCTTTCCAAGCCACTGAGATTACAGGCATACACCACCTTGCCTGGCTGTCAATTTACCTTGACAATTTTGAGGGGTATTGGCCTGGTATTTTGTAGAATGTCCCTCACCTGGAATTTCTCTGATGTTGTTCTCATGATTAGACTGCAATTATGAATTATTGGAAGAAAGACCACAGACGTAAAGAGTGATTCTTGTCACTCCACTTGTCAGTGGAAGAGTGAGTGCTACCCACCTGTCTTACACTGCTGATGTTGACCTTGACCTCCTGGCTGCAGTTCCAAGTCATTTTTTGATTTCTCACTCTCACTTCTGGCATTCTACATCAAGTCTCACCTAATATGCCTCCCAGGGCCCTCCCCCAGACTCCATTCCTCATTAGCATTGTTCCCACAGCCTCAGTTCTAAGCTCTCAGCATCCTTGCCACACCATCAAAGCTTATTCTGAAAACAAAGCCATAATTATATTCTATCTCTGGTCAAACATCCCCACTTAGGAACAAAACCTTTGTTTTAGCTGGAAGATAAGGCCCAAGCTTTTCAGGATTGCCTTGGGCCCTCTTTCCTCAATCTGAACACAAGTTGCTTGCCAGTTTTGTCTCTGGCCCTGAGCTCTGGGTACCCAACTAGCTCTGCTTGCTCACACCCTTCACTCAATCCATCATGCTTCAGTGGTTACTGTTCATCAAACTTCTCTTCTGTGCCAGACATTTTCTAGGTCCAGACACACAAAAACTACTAAGAAAGTGTCCCCTGCACTCAAAGAGTGTGGTACAGTTGGAATGAGAAGCATAGTAACCAGATAATTGTAGGGTTGTGAGGTAGATGAGAAGCCTTAATTTGGACAAGTACAAATTGCAAAGGGAGCATTTAGGCTGAAACTGTGGCCCCAGAACTTAGGGGAGAGTACACAAAGGAAGTATTATTTGAGCAAAGATTTGGAGAAAGACAAAAGTTCATCAAGTGGACAAGAGCCCAAGGGAAGGTCTAGGCATGAGGGTACAGCGTGCTAAGGAATAAGGCATGACCATTAAGCAAGTTATAGGTAAGTATTGGCAAAAGAGGAATAAGAACTGGATTGTGGCAAAACAAGCTAAGGAACTTGGATTTTAACCAACAGAAGAGTATTTTTAAAAAGCAGGTCTTGAAATCTATTCAGTGAGTTCCTGGCTGTGATTATTTTTAAATGAGATAGAATAGAGGAGAAAATTAGTCTTGAGAAAATTTTGTGTATTTTACCACACATAAAAATGTCTGCTATGCCCTGGTTTACAACATAAGTTGTACTTTTTAACCTGAATCACCTTTATACAAGTGTGGGAAATACTGTTGCATGGAGATGTTGCAAGGGTGTTTAGCAGCGATATGTTTTCAAACAGTGTTTCTCAAACTTTCTTAAAGACATAACAAATTAGCATCCTTATAACCATAAATTCCTTGGTCCCAACCCAGATGCATATAGTCAGAATTTCCAGGGAGAAGCCTAGTCATCTGTATTTGTAATGGACACCCTTGTGAGGGGGGCTTTGGAACCTGGTACTCTCATAGCAGAACAGAAAATAGATTAGAATGAGAAGAAACTAGAAGAGCAGGTGGAAGCTAATTGCTATTGCCTGAAAGACAGCAAGGCTTGAACCAAGGCAAACAGCAAGGGGAGACAGAGGAGAAGCCAGCCTCAGGAGGCCTTTAGGATGCAGACTGTCAAAAAATGGAGCTGCAGGACATAGGAGCACCCAAGTCTTAAAGGATTGTCTCTTGAATACCTCTGTGGACATTGGGAATGTGAGACAGAGTAGGTTCCATGGAAAAATAACGAGCTGTTTTTGGACTTGTTGAATTTGAGGTAAAATCTATAATGTAGAGTGAGCATTTGGGCACAAGATAGAGGTCAGGGTCAGAGATATAGATTTCTGAATCATTAGCAGGGAGGTTAGGCCATGAAAAATGAGATTCCCCAGGAAAGTTGGTGGAGTCTGAAGGGCCAAGCATGACACATGGAGAGTTTGAGCACTCCCTTCTCCTCCTCATCAACCTTCCACCTCCTTCCTTTTCTGCTCTTTTCATGCCTAACACATCTTACGAAAGGTCATCTCCCCCGCTCTTGCCACCCTAGACACAATTAACATTGGCACCGAGCTATGGCATCTACCGGTCCTCTTCTCCATCAAATCTCCAATCATTCTGGATGAAGGCTGGTGCCCCATCTGCCTTTTAACCCACCAGAGGCGGCAATGTGTCTGGATTCCTAGCACCAAGCACAGAGGAGGCATTGAATAAATTTTTGTGACATGCTGAAGATTTAAGGAGAATTCATTATTTTGTACTTTTAATTCTAACACTTGAAGTACAAATAAATCTATTCAAATTGTAGCTACCGACCTATTATAAATTATTGCTGAGTCACTGGTATTACAGCATGCACCACTGCACTCAGCTTAATATCTAGCATGTTTTGACAAAATTATACTTTTATCAGAATCAGTGTGCACTTTGTGCGATCAAAAAATTAGGCATTTGATTTTAAAAAACATTTTATTATGATAATTTTAATGCTAATACCATAATATAATAATAACAAACCTCCATGTACCCATTATCTAGCTTCAATAATCATCAACCCAGGGACAATTCTGCTCATCTCCACCCTCCTACCTCATTGCATATTATTTTAAAGCAAATCTTGGAGACTTTGTTATTTCATCAGCAGAAGAGAAGACTTTTAAACATAACCATAATATTAATATCCAATCTATAAAATTAAGAGTAATTCCTTAGCATCATCAAATACACAGTTGCTGTTCAAATGATCAATTTTTTCATAAATGTAATTTCTTTCACAGTTTTAAAAAGTTAAGATCCAAATAAGGTCCACAGGTTGCAATTGGTTGATATGCTTTTTAATTTAATTTTCTTAATTTATTGTAATTAGTTATACATGACAGTAGAATGTATTTATGCATTTTGATAAATCATAATAAATGGGGTCGATATGCTTTTAAATCTCTATAGGGTTAGGACCCTCTAAGGGTCCTCTCCCTTTCTTGCAAATTATTTATTAAAGAGATCAGGTTATTTGTTCTGTAGTTTCTCAGTCTGCCTTTCTGTCATTTGTATTCCTCTAGCATAGTATAATATGTTCCTCTGTCCTCTAAGTTTTCTGAAATTGGTAATTGGAATGAGAGGCTTGATGAGATTCAAGTTTACTTCTTTGGCAAGTCTTCATAAGTGGGGCATGTTCTTCCCTTGACAAGCAGAAGGCACATATTTTCAGGCTGTCTATGGTTTTTTTCTGTTAGCAATTATTTCTTATCCATTAGTTGTTTAGGGGTTGTAAAAATGTGGTACAGATTGAGCATTCCCAGCCGAAACCCCAAAGTTCAAAATGCTCTGAAATCCAAAACTTTTTGACCACCAGCATGATATCACAAGCGAAGAGTTTCACACTTGACCACATGTGAATGGTCATAGTTAAAATGCAAACACACTAAAAATCCAGTATCAAATTACCCCTGGGCTCTCTGTATAAGGTGTATAAGAAACATAAGTGACTTTCATGTTTAGACTTGGGTCACATCCCCAAGATATCTCATTATATACAGTATATGCAAATATTCCAAAATCTGAAAATATTCAAAATCTGAAACACTTCTGGTCCTATGAATTTCAGGTAAACAAGAATCAGCCTATACCCTAATCTTATCCTTTTGTCATTTACCAGTTGGATCTGTTCTATATAAAGGAGCTTTACCTCATGTACAATTTAGTTCCCCATGGATATAGTTCACATTGGGAAGTCAGAAAAACATGGTAGCATTTATTTACCAGTTTTCAATTCAATAACGAATTACTTCCCAATCATCTTCTAAGCATGGCAAATTCTTTGAGCATCATTATGAACTCACAGGTTTAAACATACTTGCTGTGTTATCTGTTATCACTATTGATGCTCAAGTTGTCATCTCTTTGGCCATCCAGAGCCTCTTTAAATAGGTTCACAGGTCTTTTGGAACGACCCTACTAGTCTTCAATATCTTCCTCACCATCTATATGACAACATGCTTCAGGTTTCTCTTGTTTGCTTCCTGTCCCAGACCTTGAATCAGCCATTTCTCCAGATGGCCTGCCTCCTTTTGATGGAAAATATTAGCTCTATATGTTGATCAGTGCTCTGGGTGTATTACTGCTTCTGAGTTAATTAGATGTTGACTTTGAAGTTTGGGATTTTTCAGACATACTGGCAGCTAACAACACAGGCTCCAGAAGTAGATTACTTGGGTTTGAATCATTGCTCTACCACTTATTAGGTATGTGACATGGGGTCAGTTTATCAACTTATCTGTGCTCAGTTTCTTCTGTTGTAAAATAGGAATAGTAATGGTGCCAAAATTCCTGGGACCCTGGTGAGGTCTAAATGAGGCAACTTATGTAAAGTGCTTAGAATAGGGTCTGGCACATAGGGATGTGTAAGATGGTTATTATTATTCCTACTATGAGTCTCTTTCTAGCCTTGTCACTGTTGCCTGCTCACCCTATGGGTCATCTGATATGCAACATGGACTTCTATTCATATCTAGCAAGTAATGTGACTTTCACTTTGTGTCTAGTGACAAATTTATTTAAAAAATAAAACAAACTATTCTTAGGCTCCATCTGCAACATTTGTCCTACTAATGCACTGCTCTAAAATGATGCAACACACACATATTAGAACATGTCCTATGAGGGAATCCAAGTTCAACAAAACTAATGGCATTCATAAGGGCCCCAAGTGCCAATGTACTTCCTGCTTTTTCCCTTTGTCTGGAAAGGGGCAAATTGGCAGAAATCTGGCTGGAAATAACCCAACCAAGAAGTTATGGTCTTACTTTGCACTGAGGTCTTTGCCAAGCCATATTCATTTGGGTCTTTCCTAGCTGAACAGAGGAAGCTATCAGGGGTGGCATTCCCCCAAATGCCTCCAGCTCCCTTTCTAATCAAACTGGCAGAGACAAAAGACACATCCCAGATCACACAAATCCTGACGCTTGTCCTGTCTGGAAGCCTACTGATATTATCCAACCTCCGACCTATTAGCCTTTGCTATGCAACTCCTGCTGGGAGCAGTTAAAAGATTTCAGAACTGCAGTCACTGAATGGTCCAGAGTAAATGCAGTGAAATGTAAGTAGCAGCCCTATGGGCTGTTTCTTTCGTGGTCCGTTTGATCCCAACAGAGCTTCAAGGTCTTTTTTCTCTAAACCTGAAAATCCTGCAGAGCTCTAACACCAACAGTCTCTACAGTGGTTATGACTTGCCTTCTTTAAAACAAAGGCATTTGTTTGCAATTTCACATGCTTGCCTCAGTGACATATAATTGTGCTGTCATTGCATCAGCCATGCCAAACTGTCTGGCAGCTTGCTGGCTAAAAATTCCCAGGATGCATGAAGGCCTATTATTGCTTAAACAAACCTTACTCACTCAATTTACTCTTTCTTTTTCCTCTCTCTTTCTGTCTCAAGCACTCAGTATTTTTGTTTGTCATTAAGATTACCTGACATCTAAAGCACTTCAAAATATAATTGTTAAATCCAAATGTTTGTCAATAGGAAAGTGTGGATAAACGATAATAGTATATTCATGTAATATCTATTGTTCAATCACTAAAAATAATAAAGTGAATCTTTGAGTACTGACACAGAAACTTGCTTTTGACAGGAAAAACAAAAACAATTTTCAAAATAGAGCTGTAGTTGTAGCTCAGTGGTTGGAGAGCTTGCCTGGCATGTATGAGGCATTGGGTTTGGTTCTCAGCACCACATACAAATAAATAAATAAAATAAAGGTGTTGTGTTCATCTACAACTAAAAATATTTTTTAAAAAAACAGTATGTAGGACTGGGGCTGTGGCTCAGTGGTAGAGCGCTTGCCTAGCACCTGTGAGGTACTGGGTTCGATCCTCAGCGCCACATAAAAAGGAATAAATAAATGCCCATCAACAACTAAAAAATATTTTTAAAAAAAGATTCTGTGGTTAAGAAAAACAGTATGCAGAGTAGGGTTGTATTTTAGTAAGATAATAATATTATACATGTTGCTATATGCATGGAAAAAAATCTGAAGATAATCCAGGTTGTTAATAGGGGTTATCTTCAGGGATGAAATTATCATAGACTTTTCCTATACATTTTTCAAGTCTTTGAATTTCTTATGAAGAGTATTACTTTTTCAATCAGAAAATATATGTGTATTTATTCTGAACATCAATATTATAACTTGTTCAGAACACAGAATACATTACCAATTGTAATAATAATTTTAATGAGATTTCTTATGGTTGTATAATATTAGTAAGTTGTATAATATTAGTAAGCATCTATGGAAATAGAAGTTATTAAAGCTGTAAGTGAAGTACTAAAACAGAATGCCCCATCTTCATTGGATTCAAAATAGTTTAGCATGTATTTTTATACAAAACTGTATGGAATTTAAATTTGATATCTTCAGATCAGAAAACCACATTCATTCACTAAACATATTTCTGTTATATCTTATGTGCCAGGCAATGTACTAGACATGTAAGCACTGGCTGTATAGTGATGAAAAAGATAAACTCAGTTTCTATCCTCATTTTTGTGGTATGAACAAGCCCTGTGTATATTCTGGAACATATCAAAATTAACTAGAAGGATCACTGTATATGAGTATATGAATAAATTATAAGCAAATTAATTGTACTTTTGTTCAGATTTTTGTTAGTAAGGCAGATTTTTCATGTGATGAGAACAAAATGACTGAAAAGATCATATATTTCAATAGCATTTTCGAATTTCACAAAATCATCTCTCACTGCAGGATGTCAGTTCATTTGTCTTATATCCCTAGCTCGAATATAAAATAGAAAAGAAGACAAGTAGATGTGAAAGCTTACTATTCTTTCCTACTGGTATTTCAGTTTCAGATGTGGATCTGAATTCTAAAGACATAAAAAAAGGCTTCTTATTTGGAATTACAAGGATAATAAGTCAAATTTTAAGACCAACTTCCCGAAAGATGAGATATTCTTATTTCATAACCTTAATTCCAGATCATATCCACGTTTTTCAGTCCTTTCTTTGAAACAGATGAAGATTTAGGGGGAAAATGTAGAAAAGGTGAAAAGGTCAAGTGAAATTGCATTGAGCTTGTATGTGTAGAATTGAAATTCCTTGAAGAAGCCATATCCACCCTTACTCTAGGCCTGGGGTCGGCAAGCTTTTGCCATAAAGGGCCAGATGGTAAATGTTTAAGTTTTTGTGGGTCATGCACAGTCGGTCAGAATGACTCAACTCGGCCATTGTAGGGCAAAAGCAGCCAAAGATGATATGTAAGCAAATGGATATGACTGTGTTTCAATAAAATTTGATTTATGGACACTAAAAATTACAATATTATATTATTCCACATTATGAAATATTTTTCCTTTGTTTTTTTTTCATTCATTTAATAATTTAAAATTTATTCTTAGCTGACCTCATGAAAGTCTGGAAGCAGGCTGGACTTGACCCAGAGCCAATTGTTGGTCCCAGCCCTAGGCCAGTGCTTGGTACTTAGAATCTGCTCACTGTCTTTCACCTATTTTGCTTTTAAGATGTTTATTTTTCTAATTTATTTTATATTAACTCTTTGTATTGATACCACCTTACCCATTATCAAATGACAAATATTTCCTTATTCTCCCTTGTTCTTTTATCTTGTGTTCATGTTTATGATAGATAATCTTATTATGGTCAAAAGCATTATTTTCTTTTGTATCTTATTTCTCTTCTCTTACACTTCAAATAAACTTTCCCATCTCAAGATTACATGAACATTTAATTGTGTGTTTTATTATTTGGAGGTTATATTTTTAAATATTAAACTGTCAGGATTTGGAATTCAGTTTGATGTATAAGAGAGGGATCCAAAGCAATGATTTTCTAAATGGCTCACTCATTTTACTTTACTGAAATCCTACCTAATCTTCAGTCTCAGCTCAAGTGCATGCCCCCAGGAAGCCTTTCAGGAACCCCCATTTGAAAGCAGGCTCTCTTTCTCTGAATTCCTCACAGCTCCTCTACTTCCTCCTTCCCCATGGCTTCTCTTTTATGTTCCTATTATAGTTCTATGTATATCTCTTCTATTGCACCACACTATATGCTCCTTGAGAGCAGGGTCTGAGTCTTATTTATCTTTGTATCCCCTCATCCAGAGCCTTACACATTTATGGAAAGAAAGGGTAAGTGTTGGCAGCTCTAGGCCCTAACCCCCTAGCCCCTGCTCCCTCTCCTAGAGGGAGAGAGATGAAAACTCACAGCCAGCATGAGACATCTGGGGGATTTTGTGGTGACCGGGAATGTAAGGCAGCTCTTATTTGAACAACAAGGCTGGTATTTATAGAACGAGGTCACGCACTTCGGGCTAAGCAGATACAAAGTGAGCAGAGATGTCAGTCAGGCTCTGGGTAGATAAAGGGCTCTCTGGGCATCCCTCATATCTGCGAGCATCAGGAATGTCTGTGCCACTCCCTGGGCAAACAGGGATCCCAGAACAGGGTTTCTCACCCTTGGTCAATTATGATGACAAAAACAGAGGTTGTGAAATACTTCTGTGTGACTAGGAACAACTTTAGTGGTATGGGTAAATGTGTACTAGATTCTGGACAACCTCATCATGCCCTCAACTACCTTAGAGACTCGTAGTTATAAGTATATAAGACATACTTTCCCTATCATATTAAATGTAGATCAATATAGATAAAGACATAGTTTAGGGAAGTGTGATTAAGCTTTTAAAATTTTTTTTTAATAATTGGCCCATTTCATTTCCAGCATGGAGGGTAGACCTAGAATTCCACCAGGGAATAGCCAGGGATAGACCAAATGTCCAGGATCCCAACCACAATGAGAAACCTAACAAGTGGAGGCCTGTATGGGAGAAAGCCACTGAACAGCTTGAGCCTTTCAATAATAGATGCAAAGTTAAGGAAATGTCAACAGTGATAATAAATTGCTCAGGGTGACTCAGAAGCAGTTTCTATACCACTGATCACTTCTGGTATTAGCTGTGCTTACAAAAGCAAATACCTCAAATTTTTTCCACTATATATAGAAAAAACAACAGGTTCAATATCACAGAGCTAGGTGAACCTTGAATAGGAAAACAGGAAGTCAGCTTTGATAAGAACATTTATCCATGGAATTTCTGTACTCTGAAAATATTATGAATACTCCCCCATGACTCTGCTGAAACTTCTTCTAGAAAAGGAAGACCTTGAGCAGTATGATTATTTTGCAGGGACACTCTGGAGCAAGAGGAGGTTACTGAGCAAGCACTATGTTAGGTATTTGTCCAGGAAAAAGCAGCACACAACTAGTGACCCAGACCACAGGCTGGCCTGAGCACCTGCAGCACACAGGATCTCCAAGCAGAGTAAATATCCTCTAAATATTGAAAATGAGGATCGCCCAGCCAAGGAAAGAAGATTCTGAAGGAACACCCAAATGAGATCTTAGACTCATGGGGGGGCATTAGTTATTCCCTGGAGAGCAACTGCTTGCCTCTTCAAAGACACCGACCAGATGACCTCTGAGAGACTCCTCTCACCTCCCATTTTCTTATGGTAGCTATTCACTCTAAGTTACAATAATATCAAAAGAGAACAATCAGGAACACTTTGTGATGCATCAGAGCCAATAAAGGCTCAAAATTTTCTTGCTGATGAAGAAAACAAATGTCCCCAAACAGCATTTCCTGATGACTTATCAATAATGCAGGCCAGTATCAATTTATCTTAGGAGGTATATACATCCGTTTGGATCCTTTTTAAAATTATTTGTCTCATTCTTTAATTAATGCCAAAGTTTTTCACTCCAGAAATAAAACTGAAAACCAACCTCAAACTAGGAAAGATATATGTGTATGTGTATATATATATATATATGTATATATATATATATATCATCTCTCTTTTCACTTATTTGTCTGATAACTTTGAGACACTTGCTTGTTGCAAATTTGCTTTTTATTTTCCAAAACTTATTTCCCAGAATTATTCTCCAATAGTTTATAAGAGAAAATCAGAATACTTGCATGAAAGAAACCTCTGCACCATAACCTCACCCTTCTAAGATTTATTTGTTTGTTTGTTTGTTTGTTTAGCAGTACTGGAAACTGGACCTCATGAGCACTTGACCACTGAGCCACTTCCCCAGCCCTTTTTATTTTGAGATAGGATCTCACTAAGCTGCCCAGGTTGTCCTTGATCTTGCCATCCTCCTGCCTCAGCCTTCCGAGTGGGGATCATAGGCGTGCGCCGTGGAACCCATCTCCCTTCCAAGATTTTAAACCAGAAGGAGTGCGGAGATAACTAAGAAACCTTTTTCAGAGATGTCCTCATATCCTAGACCCACAGAAACAGTGGTATTAACAGAAGTAACTAAATAGCCATAGCCATGGTGGAAAACAGATCTCCTGTGTAGCCCTTCTTGCTAGTCACTTCCTTTTGTGAGACGTCACTCAGCCCCAGAGAGAAATAAATGCTCTCATAACCTCACCCCATCTAGGGCCATGACAGTGTATTTCCCTTCCACAGCCACCTCCCACCCTCCACAGGAAGACAAGGACTCCTTCCAAGGACACACCACGGAGGGTGTCAGGGGCTGTTTAAGGGGAGGGAGTATCCACTGAGTACTTTGGGGTGCTCAACAAAAGTAAAGCCTAATTAGGGTCCAGGTGGATTATAAGTAAATGTTTGGTAAACATCAACACGCACCCTCCCTTCCTTCATCCTGATACATTCAAAAGATATTCACTAAAATCCCCTCAAAAATATTCTGTGCATCCCGGCCGCTGGTCCTTCTGACTGCTGCTTTCCTTCTGCCTTGGTGACTGGCTGTGCCAGCAGACCCTGCAGTATGACTCAGCGTGTTGAAATTTGGCTTTGTGGACACGTACAGCTCTCAGACCTGCTTTGACTACTAGCAGCAGCTGACTGCAATGAGTCTCTGGGGACCCTGCTCCAACGGTGATGCTGAGAAGGAGTGAACCCTAGGACAGTGACTTCCAATTAAATGTTGCTGAAACTCGGAAGAGTGTGCCTTGTCCTTGTGAGGAGTTCAGAGGCTCTGAGATGCTCCCTTGTAGGTTTGTTTAGGACTCTCTGAGGCCCACCTCACCAGCTTGCGTACATTGAGCTGTGACAGTGATGATGGTGACAACAGCAAACCATACTAATAATAAAGGTGTCATTGAGCACTAATTATTTGCTAGATGCTTGGTATATTTTGCCTCAGGTGTCCCCCATAGCAATCCTGGATGATAAACAATAAAATCTCATTTTACAGATGAGGAAGTCAGAGGTCACAGAGCCAAAGTCAAGTGGTGATTAAGCAAGATTAGAGCCCAGACTGTGGGGTGACGGGGCCCCATTCCCAGCCATTTCAACACAGCGGGTCTTAGAAAAACCTACACTAGAATTGTTCTAAATCTAAGCATGAGAAGAAGAAGAAATAGGAAGCCTCAAGTTGACCTCTGAGCTTTATATAGAGCAATGTCTCCCCAGACACTGGCCCTCCAGCAAACTTGGAGCCAGGTTGCCTCAACTGGGTCTGCAGCAGCCCTCCGAGGCTCTTTCAGAACCTGATCTTGCAGTTCCTGCATCCAAGCTGCCACTGGCTCCCAGCCCAGCCTTGCAGCTTGAACTGTTTTTATGAAAACAGATTTCCAAATGGATAAACCTCAAAGATTCAGAGATAGGCCTGCACTTCCATAACTGAATAAATAGCAATTGGGGTGGTGGGGATAATTAAAATGACAGAGAGTCATCAACTCTTATTCAATGATAGATTCAAAGTTCTCCCTTGCTAGAGAATTCATCCCACCTGCTCAGGGCACTGGCTTCCTTGTTTTATTTCTTCGGCTTACCTTTAGCTGGAGCTAATGAAGTAGTGAAATAACTAAAAGCAAAAAGAAGAAGTGGTAGGAGTCTGACATTTACAAAGATGGGGAAATTGGTCACTGGACACATGAGAACAAAGAAAAAATGTGAGCAGAACAATGTAGGCAGCCAGAAGCTCAGCAGATGGTCCATAGATAGCAGGCCCTGGCCACACTGTGACTCCAGGTCCCAGATGAAGCACCTGGGCTGGTATAAGGAGGAGGAGACTGTGCTGTACTGTCCCTAGAAAAACAAAAAGGTCCCCATGGAAAGAACCCCCCTCCTTGGGGTTATGGCTCAATGGTAGAGCGCTTGCCTAGCATGTGTGAGGCACTGGGTTCAATCTTTAGCACCATATAAAAATAAACAAATAAAATAAAGGTATTGTGTCCATCAACAACTAAAAATATAAAAAAAGGACCCCCTCTTTTCTTCTGGGAGGAGAGGAAGTGGTTTGGTCCAAGGGTCCTTGGAGTAGGAGAAACCATGTTCTCTTCTTTACTGGTGGAAGCCTGGCCTACCAACAGAAGTGGACCCTTACAGCCCAGTCCTGTGGTTTCTGCAGTCTGGAATGTGATCAGATACAGTCAGACCGGAGTGATATTCACTCAAGCTTCATCAATACAAACAACAGATTAAGATCTCAGGCGAGGCTGTGGCTACCTTCTTCCTCTTTAGCATCCCTGACTGCTCAAATCTGGAAGTTTCTGTCCATCTGTCTACAACAAGAAAAATAGATGGGATGGAAGCCACTGCTCTGAGGGGAGAAGCTGCTGCCGTGGCCCTTGTTCAAGTTGAACAACACTATGCATTTCCCTTCATGAGTGACCTTTCACCCCTGACCTCAACCCATGCATCCCATGGGCTCATCAACCTACTTTTATTCCCAGTGTGGCCCCCATTCTATCCACTGAGAGTGGCAGAAGCACCTATTACCCTTGGTAATAGGAAGATGAAAGAGAGGTGACTTCCTGTTCAAAGTGATAGAGGACTTGATTGACAAACCTGGGATCAAAAGGCCAAGGAACCTCTTGCCTATCCATCTGGTACCAATTGTGGGCTCTTCTCTGCTCCTGGGAATGTCTTGGCCACCACACCCACCCGACTGCAGTCAAAAATAGAATATTAACTACTTCTGAACTTGACCCTGGAACTAAGCTGGGTTGTGAAAGAAACTGTTATGCTGGGCCTCTTGGGCCCTGAAATGGCTTTACAAACATATTTGGGGAAACTGTATTTTTTCTACAACTTGATTTTCTTTAACCTTTTTGAAAATCTTGTTTACCTTTAAAAATGCGAAGTATACTATTTATAGAAAAAATCTCTAGTTTCTTTTTTCCAATCATCAGTTTGGAATTGTCTGCCTTTATCTCTAATGAGATAGGCACACTTAGAATATTTTGTGATGCTACTTTTTCATTCTGGGACTTGGTGCATACTTTGCACATGATGGCATTGGTTTGTTCTGCCTCCCTCTTCTATGAATTAGTCTGCATCTCCACTTTGCAGTAAGAGAAGTGAGTCAGTACGGGGAGAAACTCACTTGTCTAGGTCAGGGTCAGAGCTGGGAGGGGACAAGCAGGCCAAAGTTCAGGTCATGATTGATGTAACAATCCACAGAACCACAAAAAGTCAGCATACCCATTCAGGCTGCCTTCAAATAGCTGTCATACCACATGCTTCCTCTGAATCATCTCTGGTAGCAAAGGCTCAGGAATGGTCATACCATGATGAGTAGTTACCCCCATTCACTTCCCCTTGTCAATCCCAGGGACACAAGAATATGTACCAATGGATAGGCAGCATTAAAGATGGTTTATGATCTAAAAGTATTTACTGTAATCATTGTTTACTCTATCCTAGCACAGGTCTATGGGCTTAAAATTTCATGTGCTTAGAATATAGAAGCGAAGGCTCAGAAAGAAAATGTAAAAATTCTCCTCTTAGCCTACTTGATTTTCTAAACATTACTTTTACCATGTGGGTCAAACTGCACTCAAGTTTTCTATAGTTTTTGTAACAAATTGTCACAAATCAGTGGCTTAAAACAATATACATTTTTTATCTTAACCGCTCTGTATTCTAGAAGTCTAGCAGATCACTCTAAGGTTAAAATCAAGGTGTTGATGGAATTGTGTTCCTTTCTGGAAACTCTTTTGTACCATCTATTTCTTTGCCTTTTCCAGCTTCTAGATGCTCCATATCCTTTGACTCTTGGTCCCATTTTTCATCTTTAAAGCCAGCAATGGCTGGTGGAGTCTTTCTCACACTGCAACACTATGAAACTGACTCTCCTGGCTCCCTCTTTCTCCTAAAGGACCCTGGTGATTACATTGGGCCCACCCACATTCACAGGTTCCAGAGATTAGAATGTGAACATCTTTAGGCACCATGACTCTCCCTACCCCACAGTGGAAGGTCTTTAGAAATTTGGGGGATAATACCCTTAGAAAAATGTGGGAAAAGAAGGGAGGGGTCCACCTCCCTGTCCCAAACTGCTGATGCTACTGCCCAGGAAAGCACAGCCTGCTTCCAACAGTCCCTCAGCGTTCTGTTCCAGGGTGCTAAGTCTATGTCATCAACAGAAGAAAAACACTCTGTCTAGCTCATTCCTTTTTCTAAGTTACTTCTTCTCCTGCTATATGTAGGTAGGGTAAGCTGTCAACTTGTATTTCTTATTCAAATTTAGAATCACTAATATGCTGCTACCAAATTCCCTGAGGTCCTTTATACCATCCTCCCAAGATTGTTTTTTCAACTCTTGAAACATTCTGGCTACCCACTGCTTTTGGAATCCCAACTCAGTGGACTGCTGTGGAATGCCAATTCAGTGGGACATGAGGCTTTGGGGTAAGCTAGTGCTTTGTAAATTGACAGCTAAGACCCTCCAGGTGTAATTGGCATGGTTACTGTTGTGACCACAAGCTTTTATTGTGAGGGACAACCCAGAAAGATCATATAAAAAAGACTCAGTGCTAGAGCACTTTCCTGTCATGCATGAGGCCCTGGGTTCAATTCCAGCACCACAATAAATAAATAAACAAATATCATACAATACAGAGATGGGACCATCTCAAGTTCCACGACCAACCTCATCTAATTGTTTCATCACACTGATCTGGGACCAGCAGCTAATGGGACACTGGCTGTGCTCAAAGTCACATGAGAGGTTACAAACAGGTAATGGGAAGCCGGGCGTGGTGGCACATGCCTGTAATTCCAGCCCTTGGCAGGAGGATCACAAGTTCAAAGCCGGCCTCAGCAACTTAGCGAGACCCTAAGCAACTTGGTGAGACCCTGTCTCTAAATAAAATACCAAATATGGCTGGGGATGTGACTCAGTGGTGGAGTGCCCCTGGGTTCAATCCCCAGTATCAAAAAACAACAACAACAACAACAAAAACAAACAAACAAAAAAAAACAGGTAATGGGAGAACCACACCAAAAATATCAAAGCCTGGACATAAATTGATGATTAAAATAACTCACAATTATTGAGTTGTACAATAGAGTGATTGGAGATATTAAATTGTTGCCGGGAAAGGTGGTGCATGCCTATAATCCAAGAGGCTTGGGAGGCTGAGGCAGGAGGATTGTGAGTTCAAAGCCATCCTTGGCAATTTAGTGAGGCCCTGAGCAACTGAGCAAGACCCTGTCTCTAGATAAAATACAAAAAAGGACTGGAGATGTGGCTCAGTGGAAAAGCACCTCTGGGTTCAGTTTCCAATACAAAAAAAAGTTAAATTGTCTCCACCATGTAGTAGGGCAAATTTCTTCACCACTCTGAGCCTCAGTTTCCTCATATGAAATTGAGCCTAAACATAGAATCAATCATATAGAATTCCAGATTCTGGCGCATTGGAAGCATTTGCTTACTGTTAGCTACGATTATTATTAGTCAGATGCTATGCTAAGCATTTTTCAAGCATTTCTTAATGAATCATCAAAATAATCCCATGAGGTATGTACTATTGTTAGAATCTCCATTTTTAAGATGAGGATGAGCTTGCAGTCACATAGCTGACAAGTGATGGAGCCAGGACCGCAACCCAAGTTGGTCTGACTCAAAGTCCATGCTCCTAACTTCTGTGAGGAACAAGCAGCTAGGGGAAAAGACTGACAGTAACTGTGCTGGAGATGTGCCATCTCTTTTGTCTTTTGCAGCACTCCATCTTAGGCAGAGCTGTGGCTTTTATGATGGATGAGAAAACTTTAATGAAATAAGTGTGAGACAGTCACTTGTTACTTGAAATAGTCCAGGCTCATCCCAGACCTGATCCAAGGCCACACACTAGTTGACTGTTGGGTCATGAAGCTCCTGGGACTTAATAGCTCTGAGCATTTCCTACAATGAAGCGCCCACTCCTGAAAGGCCTCCTGACACCTCAGGAGAAGGGCACAGAGAAGACACAGCTGCAGCCCAGGGGCAGTAATTCCCAATCCTGACCTAGCAACATCCTGGAGGGGGGGGGGGTTGGTTGGTTCAAGGAACATAATGAAATCCTCATTAACCAAATTGATTTTAATTACATATAACTTTAGATGAAAATCTATGCTTCTCAGAGGTGATGCTATGGACTTAAACAATGGGAGGACGTGGCAACACTACACAGGACAAGGATCGCTGTGCTGAAAACCTAATGAAATCTCAGAGACAAAATGTTGAGCAAAAGAAACCAGACACAAAGGAGTATGACTCGGTGATTCCATGAAGACAAAGGTCAAACAGGAAAACTACCCTGGGCTATGTAGGGATGTGTTTTTTTTAGATAGTAAAAATATAAAGGAAAGAAAGGGATTGATCACCACAGAATTCAGGAGGGTGGTTACTTTTGGGGTGAGGAAGAGTTAGATTTCAATGGGAAGAGGGGCTTTCTGGGGTGCTGGCAGTGTTCTTATTCCCTGACCAGGGCAGAAATGACCTAATTTTATAGTGTTCCTTTTAAATAATTCACCCATGTACTTTGTGTTATATTTCACAATAACACAGGAAGTTAGTTTCATTCTGGGGTTTAGTTTTGTTTTGTTTCACTACTGATATTTGTTGCAATCCCAACTAAGAAGATTTCATTTCTAGCAAGCTCCCAGATGTCAATGCCACCACACCTTGATAGTACAGATCTAGTCTGCTCCCAAAGTTTTGCCCCATCCTTTTTTTCAACATTTATTATTATTATTATTACTATTATTTTGATACGTGTGTGTGTGTGTGTGTGTGTGTGTGTGTGTGTGTGTGGTGCTGGGGATTGAACCCGAGGCCTTGTGCATGCCAGGCAGACACCCTACCACTGAGTCACATCCCCAGCCCTGCCCCATCCTTTAAAAGATACCCAAGGAAACACTCTACATGATGCAGTATATAAGATATAATCATCTGCAGATTTACCTAACTTCTGGTCTGGACAGATTATTGAATCTAGTTCAGGATTATGTTCCTCAAGGAGAAAAAAATCTTCCTTACTCCCCACCCCAAAACACATGCACATATACCCCTTCTCTCTCAGCATCATGTATTACCTGTGTCAGTTCGAATTCCTGCCAAGCCAGGAGTAAGTTTAATGGTTTCTGAAGCCAGGCAATCAGCCTGCAGTACAGAGGGAAAAGGGCAGAAAGGTTCTAGCTGAGGAACCCTGAAAAGAGACTGTTCTCTGATGCAAATGAGGGCACTCCCATTCTGTTCCCTGTTGTTCTGATTGCTATCAGCCTTCAACCATCAAATATGGACCCTTGCCAATACAGCAGGAACCAAACAACCTGACTTCTCTCCTGTCTAAATTCTGCATTATATTTCCTAGGACGCTAAACAAAATGCAAAAGAGCAGCTAAAATTAGAAGCTGAGGTGCTAGTGAGGCTGATTTGTGTGTGGAGAAGGCAGAGACGAGATGTCATAGTGAAGGATTCAGAGGAGAGCTGCCTGGGGCTCCTTCCTGAGCTGTCACAGACGCAGCATGGAAAAGAAAGGGAAAGGGGACTGGGTGGGAGGCTGGATGGACTACCCAATTATTATGCCTGCAGAGAATCCTTGTGGGGTTTTTCGGTTCTCTAAAAGCACCCTGACCTATTTTTTGTAAATGTTTCCTTATTCATCAAAATACATTCTTAGTGAATTGCAGTAAAGTTTCTTGCAAACTTTTGTTTTCTACACTGGGAACTGCAGTCTAGATCTCTGGGCATATTAGTAATGTATTCAACAGTATCTGACTGATGGTGGATATGATGAATTTCTTATGCTGCAGCTTGCAGTTTTAAACCTTTTTTTTTTTTTTCTTTTTCCAGTGCCGGGGTTCAAAGCTAGGGCCTTGCACGTGCTAGGCAAGCACTTTACCACTGAGCTATACTCCAAGCCCTGCACTTGCAATTTCAAATGAATTCATCTTGAAATCTTTGAAGGTTTGAATCTATTTAATTTCAGGGAGCTCGTGATAGCTGGCTGGCCTGAACTCTCAGACTTACTGGACATGAATATAAAAGCCTTACCATGGAAGTAAATATAATAATGCTTTGGATTTATAGAGCACTTTTCTTCATAGGACTTGTATTCTTCTGGGCACTGTGACCAGCCCAACTTGGAATGTTGTTCCATCATAATGAAAATTATGGAAGTATACAGGGAGCAAAACTCAAATCAAAACTAAAACCAAAAATGAGGAAAAGAAGTAAATAGTTACCCAAGAATCTACCAGGGTAGCCTTGCTCCTAAGCACATGAAGCATCACTAGGATCCAGAGCATGCAATCCAGTTACCTCCTCCTCACTCCTGTCTTAGGGCTGTTGAGAAAATGAGATTGATCATGTGGTCAGCCCATAATTTGCAGGGGCATAGGAGTCAAGCCATTGACTGGTCAGCTTCTCATTCTTGTTCTCTTAGCTGCTCACCAGACTCAGAGGCAGAAGGATGCAGATGAAATTCCCTGTGCAATTCTCCTTTGTTCTCCTAAACTGGAAAAAAAGTGCAATAATTTTAAGTAGCTGTAAAATGCAAACTCACTCCTTGGTGTGGGCTGTGCATAGCCTGGACTGGCCCGTGTCACTGAAAGGTGGGATATGAATGATTCCCACACCCACTCTGCACACTCAGGCCTCGCCTCAGCAGCATGTGAGGAGGGCCAAGTTTTATATCTGCATCTTGGTAGAGAGCAACCCCACATGGGCTCCAGGCAGAGGAAGTAAAGGTTCTTAGAAGAAAAGCCCTTCCTGCCCTTCATACTTTAGCTCTCTCAAGTAGCTTTTGCCAGCAAGCTTTCGACATCCCTGGCTCAGCAGGGTATGCACAGATAGGAAGAGGCTACTGGTTGAGCACCCTGGGAGCCCCAGAGAAACTAAGTCCAGGCTCTGGCAGCCTTGCAAGCTTCCTCCTGCCCAGACTTCCTGAGGGGCCTTCTCCCTAGCCTGGAGCTAGCACCCAGGCCTCACTCTCCTCCACAGAAGACCAGAGGGGATCTGACCAAATGAACTTCTAGATGGCTAAAGAAATGTCCAAATGAGTTTTTTATGTTTCTATGCTTTGACTCCCATTCTAAAGCAAGTGAAAAAATGTCTATCTGAGTGACGCCCTCAAGCTCTGGCTAAGAGGATAGTGCTGTTATTATTAGAGCAACTGGGAGGAAGCCATGCCATCACCGGGCAGGGCCCGAGTGGGCCGTGTGGGAGGCAACTGTCAACAGCTGCTGGGAGGAAAGCCTGTTTATTGTCAGCAGCCTGGTGCAGGGATTAAGACAAGATCGGGTCTCCAGCTCACACCCACGTAGCTGTAGGCAGCGGCTGCTGCAGACCGTTGCATGCAATTGCGGGGGTCCCCAGGGTCTTTACCGAGGGATGACTCAGCCAACATGGAAACACAGGAGGCCACCAGACAGCTGGGAAAATTCCCCTGGGACCTCCCAACCACACACTCCTAATAAAAAAAAAGTGCAATGTAGAATTTCTTCCCTATCAGGAAACTCGAGAACCCAGGCCAGCTGTGAGTCCCACACAATAGCTGTGTCCAAGACTTTTTCAGTCATTCGCCAAATACTTATTGAGTGCCTTCTCTGACAGACACATGCAGGACTAGGAATAAAGCAGTGAATGACAGTCCTGACCTCTGCTTTCACAGAGCGTATAGTCTTCTAGAAACTACCAGCAATTATATTGGTTACCATGTGATGAATGTGATGTTTTAGGGTGTGTGTTTGTTTCTTTACAGTCCTGAGTCTCTCTGCTACTGAGTTGCATCCCAGCCTTTTAAATTTATAATTTTGAGACAGGGTCTTCTTGCTAAGATGCTCAGACTGACTGAACTTGTGACCATCTTGCCGAGTCACTGGGATTTTTGGTGTGTGCCACTGGCCAAGAGATGTGGTGAGTGCTGTGATAGGGGAAGTTCTGGGAGCCACAAGCACAATCACAGGGGAAATCTAAGCCAATCACAGGGAATTACCTTGACCAGGAATTATTTTTTCCTTCAGCTAATTAGACTTCTAGCTAAAATCTACCCATCTGGCTAATGTTCTATTTCATTACCAGTGTCTTGAACAGAAAGCTCTGAAAAAAAGATAATTACAATTACAGAGCATCCATCAAAGTATCCAGAATTCTTCAGGAAGCATGACAGACCCCTTTATCCATTGAGGGCATTATAATTATGCTGTTGTCATCTGCCATTATTCTTGCTCTTCCCTGACAATGATAATCACCCGGAGTCTTTCTTCCGGGAGGTTCAGCACTTCATGGCATTCTACAGGCAGCCCACATCTGCTCAGAGGAGAAGGTGGGTTAGGTACCCTCAATCCTGGACAGAAAGAGTGAGATGATGGAAAGTTTCACTGGCTTCTGTCAGCACAGCAACCAGGGTGAACCTTCTCAAATCCAAGTCAGAGGGTGTTCTTTGCTCAAAACACCTTGATGTTTCCCAGCTCATTCTGACTAAAAGCCAAAGCACTGACCGTGGCTCACAAGGCCCTAGAGGTCCAGCTCCTCCTTACCTGACTTCCTCTCCTATGAAGCTCCCCTGGCTCTCTCTGAGTGAGCTGCAAGGGTCTCCTTGCTAGGTTTCCCTGAGCACTTGAGCACACTCCCTCCCAGGACCTTTGCATTTGCATTCTCCTCCATTCATCTACATCCTCACTCACCAGCTTCAGTGTCGTGCTGTGAGTGACGCCAACACTGACAGCAATGCCCCCCGCCCCAGAGTCCTCATCTTTCTCTGCTTTACTTACAGTGTCACTATCCCACGCACTGTGTACTTTATCATCTGTCTCTCCTACTAGAATGTACACTCTTTGAGGACAGAGATATTTTTCCAGCTGTATTGCCAGTGTCTAGAAGGGTGTCTAGCACATAGAAGAAACTGAATAAATATTCACTGAATGAATTATCCATCAATTAGTTGGGAAAGGAAAAATTTAATAAATGATATTGGGATTTGGAGTATTTCAGATAGAAAATAGCAAAATTTGAGGCTGGGGATGTAGCCCAATGATAGAATGTTAACATTCTATCAGCATGTGCAAGGCCCTGGGTTCGGTCCCCAGTAATACACACACATACACACACAGAGTGTGGTGTTGTAGAAAATAACAAAATTCAATTCCTAACAAAGCAAATTCTAGGTGGATTTGCTACAAATAAAAAGTAGAAGTTTTCTGGGCATGGTGGTGCGTGCCAGTAATCTCAGTGATTGGAGAGACTGAGGCAGAAGGATTGCAAGTTCCAGGCCAACCTCAGACAACTTAGCAAGGCCCTAAGCAACTTACTAAGACCCTGTCTCAAAATAAAAAATAATAAAAAATGGGTGGGGATGTGGCTCAGCGGTAAAATGCCTCTGGGTTCAATCCCCAGTATAATCAACCAATCAATCAATCAATCAAAAATATAGAAGTTTCAAATTTTTAAATCATAATATTGATTACCTTTATGGTTTCAAGATAGGAAACTTGATTAGAAGCAATACCATAAACTTCAGGATTTTGTTTGTTTGTTTGTTTGTTTGTTTTAAGCAATAAACTGGGATGGAAATTTTCTACATATCTTCCTCAAAAAGGATTAGAATTCAGAATGTATGAAGAATTCCTAAAACAATAAGACAGATCTCAGTAGGAAGAAGGCATAAAGAAACCAGAAGGACAATTTACAAAGGAAGAAATTAAATGACCAGTAAATATAGGAAAAGCTGCCCAACCTCACTAGTAAACAAAAGAAATGAGCCAATCATCTTAATCAAATTGGCAACAGTTGAAAAAGCTGATCAAATTAAGAGTAGATATGAAATTTTAGAAAACTGAGACCTGCTATTTACCACTAGTTGGGAGTCTAAATTTGTATAGCTATGGAGGGGAAGTTGGCAATAAAACTGCAAATACATGCACCATTTCTCTCAGCAGTTCTACTTGTGCTGAAGAAATGCCTCCACTCATGCACAGGAGAACACATGTGAAGAAGTTCTCACGAACATAAGTGTGAAACACTGGAAACAACCTCAGTGTTCATCAAAAGGGGATGGATTGTTACATGCTTATACAAAAGAATTCTATACAACTGAGCTCAGCAAATTTTCTGGACCACAAAGTAAATATTGCAGGTTTTGAAAATCACTTAAATCTGTGTTGCAGATTTTTTTTAAGTTTTTTAAGGTGATGAACACAATATCCTTATTTATTTTATTTATGTGGTGCTGAGGATTTATTTATTTATGCCCAGTGTTTGTTTATTTATTTATTTATTTATTTATGCCCAGTGTTTCACACATGCTAGGCAAGCACTCCACCACTGATCTACAACCCCAGCTCTGTGTTGCAGATATTTTTAAAAACAATCTTTAAGAATGTAAAACTGCCAGGCATGGTGGCTCAGGCCTGTATTCCCAGCAACTCAGGAGGCTGAGGCAGGAGGATTGCAAATTCCAGGCCAGCCTCAGCAACTTATTGAGGCCCTAGCAACTTAATAAGACCCTGTCTCAAAATAAGAAAAAATTTTAAATGGCCTGGGGATGTGACTCAGTGGTTAAGAGCCCCTAGTTCAATGCTCAGTACAAAAAAAAAAAAAAAAAAAGAAGTAAAACCATTCTTAATGGTACGAAAACAATCAAATGTAGTCAGGCACAGTGGTGCACACCACAATTCCAGGGACCCAGGAGTCTGAAGCAGGAGGATAGCAAGTTCAAGGCCAGCCTCAGCAACTTAGTGAAACCCTGTCTCAAAATAAAAAATAAAAAGAACTGGGGATGTAGCTCAGAGGTCGAGTGCCCCTGGGTTCAATCCCCAGTACCACACACACACACACACACACACACACACACACAAATCCAAATTTATTCAGAGGCTGGGTATGCTTTCAAGCCATAGTTTGCCAACTCTTGCTATATAGCAGTTAAAGTTGCCAAGTTAGTTCTATGTGTTTCAACTTAAATACATCTAAAACAGCAACCAGAGGCAGGGTGGGGGGGGGGCAGATTCCAGAAAAATATGTAGAGTTTAGGTAAATCTTTAATTCATCACAGAATATGCTACAAATATATATATATAATGTATATTTATTTATAGTAAATCTATAAAAACATGTGGAAAGGATACATATAACTTCATAAGTTAGGTATGGTAGGATATGCCCCTGACTTTGGGAGGCTGAAGCAGAAGGATTCCAAGTTCAAGGCCAGCCTGAATAGCTTAGTGAGACCCTGTCTCCCAAAAAAATAAAAGGCAGGGGATAGCGATGTAGCTCCTGGGTTCCATCCCCAGTGCCACAATGAACAAACAAAACCCACAATAGAAGTTAACCTTTCTTTTTTTTAAAATTTTGAGCTTAAGCAAATAGATTGATTGGAGCACTTGAAGAACCCTAAATTTAAGATTACCCATGTCCCAGTTTGCCTGGGACTTTTCTGGTTTATTTCTATTGTTTTAGGGTAATTATTGTTGGCACCCAATTTCATCCTGGAAAAACTCCTGGTTGGGATTAGAACTTTTATGGTTATCTTACACAATTCAGAATAGAAGAGATAAAGCTTTTGGACAAAGTCACCTTAAAAATAGAAGTTATCTTTTGGGAAGGAAGGGAAAAATGGGATTTGAATGAGTTACCAAGGGAACATGAACTTTATCAGTAATATTTTATTTCATTTATATAAAAGACTGACTCAAATATTATTAAATACAAATATTCATTTAGGATATTAGGTACATGAGTAACTATTATATTATTCTTGATACTTTTATATATTTAATTTTTTTCCTGAAATACATATAGAAAAACAAAAAGGTTTCTAGAGCCTAATCCCAAAGCTAGTGGCTATTTACACCAGGTGGGTGTGTTAGTCAGCTTTCTGTTACCTTCTGTTACCTGTTACCTTCAGCTTTCTGGAATAACTGGCTTATAACAACAAAAGATTTATTTTAGCTCACAATTTTGGAGGTTTTAGTCCATGGTTGGTTGACCTCATTGCTTTTGGACCTTAGAGGAGGGAATACCTCATGGCAGGAAATTATTACAGAGTAAAGTTTTTATGTCTTCGCCAGGATGCAAAGAGACTAGAGTTCAAGGGCACACCTCCAGTCACCTAAGACTTTCCACTAGGTCCCACCTTTTAAAGGCTCCATAACCTCCCAACAGTGCCATAAGCTAGGGACTAAGCCGTTAACACATGAGCCTTTAGGGGCCATTTAAGATCCAAACTACTGCAGTGGATTTTTTATTTTTACTTCTCTGTATTTTCTAAATCAACATCTATCTCTAAAAATGTAAGTCAGTTTTGTAATGAAAAATAAAGCTATAAAAACTTTCCAAGTCACTAGCTTAAATACAGAACACATTTTATTTTTTGAAATCCTAAATAAATAGATAAATCCCACTGCTATCTTCAGAAATATTGAATGTTATCCTGAATGTACTTTTTTTGAGTCAAAACAAGTGCCAGTCCTCCTGCCTAGACATGAGGCCAGGTCTGATTTTCTGCATCTTCTATTTCTCCATCGAATGTACATTTATCTCCTTGGCTGGGAAGGACAGCTCACTACCCTAGCACTGCTGATGGCATGAGCACTGTGATGATAGGTAAATATTGGTTGCACTTACTTGGCAATGATCACCTCATGTACTTGTCTGATCTCTCACTAGGCCTAGGTCACCATGTTTTAGAGTGGGGGAAAGAAGGAACGAGTAATACTAATACTACTACTACTACTACTAATAATAATAATAATGGTTTCCTTTCCACTCTGAGAAAATAAATCAAACTGTTTATCAGTATGGTGCCTGTGCTTTACAATGTGGGATGTGCTGGGTTTCCATTTTTAGAACAAATTCCTGAGTTTTATTGGTCCTCTGACCTAGAGTGCTGTCTGGCTTGTAGCACGAAGGGACTATTCCTTCCCCGCTAAGGTCTGCGTACGTGCCTTGGGTCAGGGCTGGCTCCATTGGCCTGCAACCCCTATAGTCCCACAGACCTGACTCTTGGGAAGAGCCCCACCTATGGTTTAATGTTCTATGGACACTGTCTTGAAATTCTTAACACTTTTATCTTTGAACTTGTGGTTTGTGTGTGAAGTCTGATAAGCGATGGAACAGGTATGTGAACAGAGGAGATAAGCTGACAACAGGGTGTGCACGTGCTGCTCCAGTCCTGAGGACACAACAAGCAGGGTGCAGACAGGATAGTCAGGACCAGACCTGAGTCCAGGCCTAGTGATGGGTGGTGGAGCAGCAGAAGCCACAACTCCAAAAGAGAAGCTTCACATGGAAGGCCCCGGATTGTGGTGGTAGGCCAGCATGTCCATCATCCCTTCTGCTTATTTCTGCAGCATTTGTACAAATAACAACTCTCCAGTTTGAACACTGGGACAGGAACTGCCAGGGCTCAGGCAGAGCAGTCTGTCAATAAATTATTACAAAACAAAAGTATACACGTGGCCATTGCAATAGATCTATCAGAGTTATTAGAATTTTCCCAAGGGTTTAGAACCTCTGGTTTTGAAAATTGTTACAGTAATGTAACTATAATGCCAATATCCACAGGCTTAAAAACCGCAATTAAAATTTAAAACTGGCACTCAACAGAAGAATGCTATTTTCATATAAAGTTTCACATAGGCCAATTACTAACAAGAAAGACAGTCTAAAATTAATTTCTTCTTATGAGAGATAAAGCAATAGGATGCATAAATAGACATTTTTAATTATATACAAATCATGAAATCACTTCCAATTCTTATATGACCTCTACAAGCTACAGGAAATGCCAGAGAAAGTGCCACTGTACAAATTTATATTTGAAATTAAATTCAGACTTACATCAACTCTAAATGTACTAAAATTTATATTATTAAATAACTTATCAGAAATTAATCCCAGTGCTATTGCATCCCATAAAATTACTTTATAGCTCCAGGAAAAATTGCATCAAAGAAATATCCTTCTCAAAATTAAACATTATCAAAAATTATTTCAGGTCTTATATTTGCCAAGAATGACTAATATCACTTTCAATTACATCAATTGAGAAGGAAGTGGCTAAAAGTAAAACTTTCTATGACCTAATAAATGAATTTGCAAAAAGGAAAGCCAGAAAAATCTTATGATCAAGTATTATCACTTATTGTATATATATGATACTAAATCTTTTTTGCATTTATAAGTTCATGTTGTTACTCATGTAACACTATTACACTTACTGCATTTGTAAGTAACAAGATTTTTAAAAATAGCTATATAAAGTACATTTAACGGCACTTTTCTGATTTTTGAACAATGGCCCCACATTTTCATTTGGCATTGGGCCCTGCAAATTATACAGAAAGACCTACCCTGCACTACCTTCCAGAGGTAGCCCAGCCATCACCTCTCTGTCTAAAGAAAGTTCAAATCTATCTATAATGCAGATGGTCTTGGGGAGTAAAATGGCCCATTCAGAGATGGACTGGGGACTTGGTATCCTCATTGTACTGGCCCACAGCTGAACAAAGGCAATGTAACACAGAAGCCAGTCACATGTTTCTTCTCCATGGACTACAGTCGAGTCTCCCCATACATAGACTCCATAGTACGTTTTGACTTAGAGCACCAATCCAAATCCCTTTCCTTGGTCAATTATCTTTTCCTTCTCTGATGCACCTCTGCATTTCTTTGGAGATACACCATAGAACAAGTCTGAGTTTCCAATGAAGGAACTTGGTATACAGCATATTGAGACCCAAACAGCCAATTGCCTAGCCTTTCTCTCTGGCTCTTGTTTGAAGATTCCTGGTCAGATACCCAGAAGCCAGTATCTCTATAACTTGGCTGCTGGAGTCTCTGCAATGGATAAAAGTCCTATAGGCATATGAGGTTAAATGGAATGAAAAGAAAGACACCCTTTAGAGCCAGGAGGCTGGGGACAGAAGCTGCCCTGACTTGTGCTCCACTGTCCTTCAGAACAAGCCAGGACAGATTCAGACTAACAAGTTGATCTCTTTGGGATTATTTCATTTTACACATATGGCAACTTACATAAGAACACAACCATGAATAGGATTGTGCTCAGATCACTAGACCTGTCTCCAACCTCTACTATCATACAATTTGACAACCTGATCATTTCGTGTCCTGTTTGCCGTTTTTATGTGTATACAGGACAAGCTCCTTGAGGACACCAAACATCCTTTTCTGTCCGTGTCTCTCAAACACCAAATACAACAATGATACTCTCCCAAGAGCCCTGTCAACCTGCTTTCCCATTCATTAAGTCATCAGTCCTCACGGTATCCCACACCACTTGATAATTCCATTTCACAGAGGAGAACATCAAGAACTCAAAAAGGTCATTAATGGGACCATAGTTTCATAGTTGCTAAAAAGCAGAGTTAGGACTTCATCAGTGATCCCTGATTCTGTTCTGTTGTACCCCCCAGAAGGGGGCCATCTCTAAAATGGCAGACGCTTCACTAGAATCACTCTTTTTGTATATTACCTAGCCTGCTGCATTATAAATACAGATAATTCAGCAAGAATTGTGATAATAAATGTTTTCACATTTGGAATCAGAACCACAACACTATGACTGCTTTTTCTACTCCATAGCAGCTGCCTGCACAGAGCATGCCCTCCACAGTGTCTGCGGTTAAACCCATTTGCATTATTCCTGGACTGCTGTGTCAAAGGAGGAACAGAACTATCCAAAAGCAGGGCCTTCAGGGTAGCCTCACTTTTCTTATTAACCCTCTGAGATGCAATGAGCAATAGCAGCAGCTTAAAACGCTCTGCCTAGGCTTGCTTCCCAGCGGTAGTGACGATGCTCATGGCCATGGCTTCTGTTCCTTGCCGGGAGATGAGGAAACTTGAGTTCTAGGCCCCTGGAATACACTCATTCTACTCAGGCTTCTCTCTAAGTCTCAAAGGCCAACCAGATTCTATCCCCTAGGACAGTCCTAACTTGTTACAACCTTAAAATAGTTTTCACAAGTTATAACCACAGGGTATTTGCTCTTCTTAAGAGGAGTAAAAAAGTGCTGGGTGCAGGGGTGTAGTGGCTCATACCTATAATCCCAGCAACTTGGGAGGCTGAGAAAGGGGAATTGCAAATTCAAGGCCAGCCTCAGAAATTTAGCAAGAGCCTCAGCAATTTACCAAGATCCTGTCTCAAAATGAATAAATAAATAAAAAGGGCTGGGGATGTAACTTAGTGGTAAGGCACCCCTGGGTTCAATTTCTAATACCAAAAGAAAAAAGAGAAGAGTTTCAGGAACACCACCTCTGGGGAGTGAAGGAGGATTGAGCACAGGGAAAAGCTGGGTTGTGATGCTGTCACAATAAAAGCCTCAGTGAACCCCAAAGGAGCCCAGGAACTGAGAGGGCCCTTCAGAGATGCCCTGGAATGAAGGGTGCTGGAACTTTGTACCTCCCATGAGTTGTCATCAGATATTCTTGAGAAGGGGGTGTAGCTTTGACCAAAGCAACTCCTTTCAGCTGAGGGGCAGTCCTGGGAGAGACATAGCCATGGGCATCACTGATGGATGAACACCTCAGTCCTGAAGGGGATATTCTGGGGAACATATTGTGTCCAGAGGAATCTGGGAAAAGATAGGCATTTATCTCTGGGAATGAGGAAATGAGAACTGACTACACATTTTGATTCCCAGTTGATAGGCGGAGACACTTCCAGATATGTCTTAGAAGTCCATCAACAAAGGCAGCGTAGAACTGAACACCCAGGCCCAGGACTTATTTACCAGGTCTGCCTGCATCAACACCCTCTGAAGGATTTGTGAAGAAACCTGCATATGTTAATTTTAAGGTTAATTAAGAGGGTGCCTAGATCAAACATTATTTGGGGATGCATCAGTGAGAGTTTTCTGGATGAGATTAACATTTGAATTGGTGCCCAGGGGTGGGCATTATCCAATCCCACATTGAGGGCCCTAATGGGAAAAAAGACAGAGGAAAAAGGAATTAGCACTTTGCTTCCTGCCTACCTGCTGGAATATCTTCTGCGCTTGGACTGGGATGTACACCATCAGCTCCCTGGTGCTCCAACTGGAATTACATCATTGACTTTCCACCTTGCAGACAGCAGATCATGGGACTTCTCAGTCTCCAAAATTATATAACCCAATTCCCATAATAAATCTCTTCTTATGTTTGATCGATCTATCTATATATGTATCTATCTATCATCTATGTATCTATCATCTATCTATCTATCTATCTATCTATCTATCTATCTATCTATCATCTCTCTCTCTCTCTCTCTCTCTCTCTCTCTCTCTCTCTCTATCTCTATAATCTCCTACTGGTTCTGTTTCTTTGAAGAACCCTGACTAATGCCCTGTAGGCCTCCCATTTCTATTGAGTAGTTCTAAATCACTGGGTAGTGTAGCAGGGCAGAAATCAAAAGGATCCAATACCTTCAAAGATGTCAGGTTGCACGGGACGTGGTGGTGTACGTCTGTAATCCCAGTGACTCAGTCTGAGGCAGGAGGATTGCACATTTGAGGACTGTCTGGGCAACTTAGCGAGACCCTGTCTCAAAAAAAAGGAGGAGGGCGCTTGGGGTATACCTTGTTGGTAGAGTGCCCCTGGGTTCAATCCCTAATACAAAAAAAAAAGTAAGGTTGCAAAACGAAGGAATAATCCCAAGGACAATGCTCTGAAAATCTTTGATTTATCAAACTCTTACCATCTGGCAGATCCAGAGCCAAACCCCTAACATTCAAACTTGATCAGGTACATTCAGGGTATTATGGCTATATACGAGTCCCTGAAATTCAGTCTCTTCCTTAAATCTCACAACTCTGAGGTGAGTACCAATATTGTCCATTTTACAAGTATTAATATCGTTTGTTTTACAGATGAGGAAATTGAGGCTCAGAGAGGTAGAATAAATTTCCTGAGGTGACAGAGCTGTCAAGGAACACAGAAAGGATTCAGTTCGTGTCTGATTTTAGAGCCCTGGGGAAGGGAGGTGATTTGCAAAGACTCATAAAGGTTAGCCAGAGCAGGGGAGCATAAGAACATAAGGGGAAGGTATTAAGAAGGTCATTAGTAAAATTCTTCTGAAAAATAGGTTGGAACAGAGATGTCCCAGAGCCACGTTAAAGTCATGAGCCCTCAATTTATCTTCACTGGGCAGAGGAAATCAACGATTTAATCTACATATTGTATGATATTTCTAGCAGTATTTAAAACATGGAAATATTTACTATGTAGTCTATTTACTCTTGTTTAATAGTAGCATGTTTCTTCCTCAGGTGGATGGCTGTCCTTTGCATTCTCAACCGTCTTTTCATCTACAATAAGTCTTTAATAAAGACAGTCTTATGCAAATGACAGTCAGCTGCCCACCTGCCAAATCTTCAGCCTATCCTAATGACAAATGTACCTACTGTCTTTATTATAAGCCACCATGATCTTTTATGGAAACAGGATAACAGAAGTTATAAATAAATGTACATGCTGTGTATTGATTGGTTTGCTTTCACTCTGTCAGCCATTGCATCTCCCCTTCCCTCCTGCTCCCCTGCTTCACTTGATCCTTGGGGCCCCTTTGTTGTAGAACAACATTCCTCTCAGGGAGGCCCAGGAAACTGGGCTTCCCATTGCCACATATGTAGATCCCACCTGCCCCCCCACAATTCCTAAGGTCTCTCTGAATGCCTAAGGACACCCCTAGTTCCCCTGGGCTCTAGAGGACCCAGCTTCCTATTCCTAAGAATTAACTGCAGAAGTGTTTGGGGCTATGGTTGTGGCTCAGTGGTAGAGTGCTTGTGTAAGGCACTGGGCTCGATCCTCAGCACCCCATATAAATAAGTTAATTAATTAAATAAAAGGTCATCAACAACTAAAAACAAAAATAATAATAAAAAAAAGAAATGCTTGGGGCTAGTTGCTATATGGAGAGTGATGGAAGAGGGTGCAGAGACCAGAGGTGAGGGTCACAGTCCTCCTGCTCTCAGGGGTAAATGCCAGTGACACCTGAATTTCTGAAGCAGTCCATTCCCTTAAGAAGCTTTAGTATCTGGGATGCTACTTCCCTTCCTCCTTGGCTTCTTGAGGAACTTCAGGGTTCCTGTGTGGCCTCCCTGGGAACCACCCTGACACCATGTAGTACTTCACTTTCCGTGAGCTGATGAGCACTGCTCGGGATAAGGGGGACCCAGGAAATGACCTGAGGCAGCACAGCTCAAAGGTCACACCAGGACATTTTTAAAGCCCCAAATATTCTTTCGCTGGTTCAAACAGACCAATGATGAAATGCTATTTTGAAGTCCATCAGAAAAATTGAGCACATTATTTAGCATATGATATTTTAAAAATTACTATTAGCTGTGTTGTCCTAATGCTATTTTTCTTGCTGGATGTTCTTATCTGTTAGAAACAGCTACTGAAGCAGGGGTCCGAAAGAAGAAATGATGCGGTATCAGGAACTGGTTTTAAACACCCCAACAGATACAAAGTGGAGGTGAGGAGGAGAAGATGGTGAGAGCACATAGAAAAATCAACCGTACCATGCTTTCTGCTTTTATGTATGCTTGAAACATTCAAACAAAAAGTTAAAAGTAAATATACTGATCACTTTAGGGGTTAGTTCTCCATCTCCTTTGCTGTTTTGTTTTGGTTTGGTTTCTGTTTGTGTTTTTATTTCTTTCCCTGCCTTTTATTTTTTTTAACTTGCAAAAGCAATAAATAAGACTGGGGATATAGCTCAGTTGGTAGAGTGTTTGCCTC
>JAJEJO010000511.1:330505-350925 GCA_020662805.1 Glaucomys volans
GAAGGAAGGAAGGAAGGAAGGAAGGAAGGAAGGAAGGAAGGAAGGAAGGAAGGGAGAAAATAAGAGTCTGAACCCACGATTGACCACCAATAGCCTCTGGGTTGAATCCACTGCTGTCTGTTTCATAAGTCAAGCTTTATTGGAGCTCACCACATTTAACCATTTATGAGTTATCTGTGGCTGTTTTTGCACTATAACATCAGAGCTGAGTAGTTGTCATATGGACCATATAGGGTGCCAGCCATCAGTCATCTTGATATTCTCCATATATCTACCCTTGTCCTAGAAAACTCAAAACATTTCCTCACTGCCTGCTAGTTTGTCACTGGGTGCACAGAGCTGGTGTTTGCCTTTTGTGCCACAATTCTAATTACATGCTCTAAGATTGCTGTGTTCATTACAGTAGTGGTTACACACACATGTGGCTACTTAAATTTAAAATAATTACAACTGTCCCTTGACAAAAAGAACTTTGCCAATCCCTGCTTTCAGATCCCCAGGGCTCTCTTCACCACATCAAACACCTTTGCCTGCATTGCTTCAAAGGGAGAAAGAGCATGTGCTAAGAACATCAGGGTGTACTCGCTGTGAGCCAGGCTCTGGTTTGAAAATGTCATTGCATTTAGCATTCACATCAGCTTCATAAGGTGGGATAATCTTCCTCATTTTACTGATGAGAAAATGGAGACTTAGAGCTGTAAAGTCAAATGCAGATATTTGGATTTACATTTGAACTTTGAACTGTCTGTTTGGTTTATCACTGCATCCAACTTCCTATAGTGTCTGCTCCTTAACCATTTGTACAGAATTAATAAGAAAGAATTCCACCACTTTGAATAAAGAGATGATCAGTAGGAATTATATCAAGTGAATTCATTCTGCATCAGACAGTATCAGGCCTGTAGTCAAGGTCACTCACTGTGTTGGAGGCTTCTGACCTTGGAGATTCAGTTCGTTACTTCTGGGTTCCTTTTTTCTTTTTTCTTTTTTTCTGGTACTGAGCATTGAACCCAGGGATACTTAACCACTGAACTACATCCCCAGTCATTTTTATTTTTTATTTTGAGACAGGGTCTCAATAAGTTGCTTAGGGCCTTACTAAGTTGCTAAAGCTGGTCTTGAACTTGAGATCCTCCTGCCTCAGCCCCCAAGCTGCTGGGATTACAGGCATGTGCCATTGAACCTGGCTGCTGAGTTTCTTTTTGAAGAATTCTTGTAGTTATGTGCCACAGTGAGCAAGGGGACCATTCAGAGGGAAGTTTGCCTCACTTCAAGGCCCTCGAAGACGTAGTTTCTCCCTGCCAGTCTATTTATACCCCAACAGTCACTTACAAACATCCATGCTCCTCATCCGGAGGAGGGAACTAGGATTGTGAGGCAGTTCTGGAAACCACACCAACAAAGCACAGGTACCTGACCAAGGTATGTTAGTGCAGAGGAGACCGAACGGAAGCACGCTAGCTGGGCATTACTCTTCGAGAAACCCTGTGATATTAAGAAGGGAACAGCCTTCTGTGTGTTCTGTTAGAGTTGAGAATGAAGACCTGTGACTGGAAGTAAAACAAACCAATTCTAGCTCATAAGTTGACAGGATATTTCAACCACTAGAAATACCCAAGAATGGAATGAGGTGTTGAGATGATGAGTTCACATAGTTCTAGATGTGTCCAAGCAAGAGCTGGATGACATGTATCAGGGATGCTATGGCCTGGATTCTGAAAAGTATGCAAGGTCAGATGAACTCAACTCCACAATCCTTGCAATTCAAGGAACCCACAATTCTGTAAGCAAGAAACCAGCCTGAGGACCACACTGGAAAAATCAGTGCCCAAGTCTATTTCCTCTTTCCAAATCTTTCCACTTTCCTAATCACATCTCAACAAACATGCACTTTTTATGAGCCTGCCAGTACTTCAAATATTAGAATGTGTTTCACATCCTGGGGATGCTTTGAGCCTGGGAGGCTAGATACTGCGAGAGATAATTACCAAGGCTCATGCCACTTAAATATAGGTTGTCATTGTTGTTCATTGCTCACATCAGTGGTATTGGATTTTATATCCTGTTTTCCCATCATGTCTAGACTGAATCATCCCCTCTTCTGTCACAACGCTTGCCTTTGGAAGCTCCCAGAAGGGAAACAATGAGCAAATGATGGTTCACTTATGTGTTGATTAGAGGCTGTTTGCAAACTGTCACCTGAAGAAACCCTTCAGGGTTGCTGAAGTTCTATTAGGGTGATCAAGGGCGTGTGAATAACTGGAGATAGTCATCTTGTCTTCTCAAACTGAAAAAACATCAGAAACACGCCTGCCAGTATTTAAGGAAAAGTTTTTAGGTAAAGAATTGGGCAGATGAAAGTGCAAGCCATTTTCTTTAAAAGAACAAAAAATCCCAAATTCATAGTCCCTATCTTAATGCACAGTCCCTAGATCATTCCTAGGCCCATACCTTGCTCTTTTAAGATTTGAGGAGGAAATAAAGCACCACTGGCCAAAGCGTGGAGGATACTGGGGCAGACCCAAAAATGACTGTAGTTAGGCTCCCTCACCAAGACTTCCATCAGGCTGTGTTATGTTTTCAGTGTGTAGCCAGGACTGGGAACTGACTATGTTATGTTGAATCAAGGCCAGAAACACCCCGATTCGGCAGATATATTCAAGGTCATAAACATTAACTTGCAAGCACACATCCCCTTATGTGACCTGTTGGCAGTGCCTTCTTTGTTTGAACTGTATATAAAAAGGGTCGATGCATTGGCTGGCAAATGGATGGAATTGGAGAATATCATGCTAAGTGGAACAAGTCAAACCCAAAAAACCAAAAGCTGAATGTTTTCTCTGATATGCGGATGTTAATTCACAATGGGGGGGAGGGGTGGTGCTAGGGAAGAATAGAGTTACTTTAGATTAGGTAGAGGGGAGTGAAGGGAGCGGAAGGGGTATGAGGGTAGGAAGGATAGGGTGAAACACACATTATTACCTCATGTACATACATAACTGCATGTCCAATGTGATCCTACAACATGTATAATCCGACAACTAATTAGAACAAATAAAAGTTTCTTTTTTAAAAAAAAAGGCTATGGAAAAGACTCGAGGTGAAAAGGGCTACTGGGAACTGGCTCAGGGAGGAGGCTGCTATCTTGAAAAAAAGAAAAAAGAATTGGGCAGATGGATACAGGGAAAGGAAAGGGAAATAATTCCAGGCAAAGGAGTCATTGTAGTAAAGGCTGGAAGGTATGAAAAGGAAGGGTCCCCTCTGTTGAACTGGAGCACAGAATGTGTACCTGGCAGAACATGAGAAAGAACAGGGTGGACCTCTAATATGAAGTCCCTCCAAAGGCAAGTCTTAGACAGCCCTTCACCCTGTAGTCCAGTGTTTAGCGAAATTAAATGTGCATCAGAGTCACCATGAGGGCCTGTTAAAGCAGTTTACTGGGCCACCCACAGAGCTCTGATTCAGAGGGTCTCAGGTGGGGCCCAATAATTGGCATTACTAACAAGTCCCCAGGTGATGCTGACCACTGTTGGTCCAGGGACCACTCTTTGGGAATCATTGCTATAGTCATTTAGCATCTGATAATAGTTTAGAGAAAATAAGAACTATGCATTTACCATCTTTAATGGACCAAATTGAAGAGGCCATAATTCTGAGAAATTATGTAGGGAAAGAAATTGGTAAGAGCAGGATTTAGTCCAGGCAGAGTTACATAGTGGTTTCAGTAGTAAAACCTGATCAAAGCATCTCACTTTTGACCTAGATGTCAATGGGGACTAGGGAGGCAAACCACATAACCATCTCAAGTTTTTAAAATCATCATGTCATTTATAAAGCTCTAAACAGAGTTTTTAACACCCAAAAAATACATTTTCTTGGTGTCACCTTTTCATTTTAGTCATCAATGATCCTAATGGCTGGCAGAAGAAATAGTTCATAGCTTTTTCCTCCTCTGTTCCTAACCTGGGTGTGAAGAGGGAATGAGTGATTATATTTGTTCTGGAGCAACCTGAGTTTCACTTCCATTATGAAAATTGCAACTAGAAAAACACAGTAGAGGTCCAAAGATCTGCCTTGTCTAGGAAATCACCGCTTGGTCCTTACCCCAACAGGACAGTCAGCATGGTTTTCTAGGCTAATTATTAGCAACAATGCTCCCTGACTGAGGTGGGCATCTCCTTTAGGCCACAGTAGAGGAAGGAAAGATGGGGCAGTTTTCACCACTAGTAATGATGGGAACGTTCATATTAAATCCTATACTACCGGCCTTGTTGATGTAAAATATTGTCACTATCCACACTCAAGTATTACCGATGATTGGAACTTAATGCATTGCCCATTCTATTTTTATCAAGGGACTTCTAGGGGTGAGAGCATTCATCTAGCCCAGCTGAAGAACATCATGCTGTAGGCTGCATGGCAGAAGAATTGACACCTCTGCAGGAGGATCCTTTCCTCTGAAACTCCCAATTTGGGCAAGAACCTAACTTCTCTTGGCTGCAAAGCATCATGTGGGTGAGAAAGGAAGTGTTGTACCTTGTTGTCTATTTGATTCCCACCATCACTGGTCCTAGCTAATTCTGCACCACATATGCTGAAGCCAGCTTTATGGAATATGAGTATCCTGAGGTCATGGAACCAACCTCCTTGGACAACTGGTTTTTACCTGAACCCTGCCAACTTTAACTACCTGGTGCCATTAGCTTGTACCTCTGTGGGAAAAAATGCTCTCTTTGGACTAGAATGAATGAAGGACATATGGTCCTTATCTCCTCATTAGCAATTATTGACAGATGTGTATCACGAAGAACAAACACAATCAATCATTTTAGTGGATTTCCAAGGAAGAAAAACCATTCTTCCCATTTGGATCGCTGAGGTTGGCCAATCTCATTCTCACTTCACCCTCAGTATTTTCTCACCTTACCTTTCACCTCAGTTCTATTTATTCTCCTCTATTATAGGTATCTATGTCCACTCCCCTAAACATGCTGTCACACTGTGATTCTTTCTGAGAGCAAGGACCACAGTTTGTCCTTTGCATGATCTTTGTTTTCTATGATCATCAAATTTGGGGGAAATAATTAAGATGCTAGAGACCAAAGAACTGGCAATGCGCAAAAGAGAATTGTGAAGAAAACTGCTATATTGGGATTAAAAGAGGGAAACAATGACATGGGAAAATGAGACAGGAAAAGAAATCAAGGTGGAGGGCAGGGGCTGTAGCTCAGTGGCAGAGCACTACTGGATTTGATCCTCAGCACCACATAAAAATAAATGAATAAAATAAAGGTATTGTGTCCATCTACAACTAAAAATTTTTTTTAAGAAAAGAAATCTTGGTGGAAAGATACTAAATATCTGTTTTGCTCAGTCTGCAACTAGCTCACCAGAGAAGGCCAAGGTGGAGACGTTTCATCATAAACAAATAAAAAAAAGTGATCTAGGATTTCTGTATAAACAACTCTGTCACTAAAGACAGGCAGGAAGTAAAAGGTTGCATCACCCAAATACCTAAGAATCTAACATGGAAGTCCTAGTCTTAGCTCTGGTCTCCATCCATCTGTCCTCTCTGAGTACTTAACATACTTTACCTACAGGGTTGCTGGGCCTCCTTACCTAGGGTATAAACTTGTTCTTGACAAGAGTAATAATTCACAATACCTCTCTAGCCATCACAGCACCACAGCACCATAGGGAAGACACTTGCTAACTGGGCTCCAATCAGAACAAAAACTAGTAAGACAGGGCAGAGTTTCCAAAAAGAGAAGGGGAGAGCACAAATTTTGCCACCCGAAAATCTTTTCTTTAAGCTCAAATGCTGAGTTGAAAGAATGTTTCTGTTTACTAAATTTTTTTTCAGGGCTGTTCAGATAAGACAATGAAGTGCCCTTTCAATCTTAGTCTAATTACTATTCCCCAAGTGCCCATTGTAGGTCAGGCACTTTGATGGCACTGGGGCCTTGGTGAGAAGATATCCAGTCCTAGTTTTTTGAGACTCACAGTCTATCATGGAACACAAGTGTAAACAAGAAATCACACGTGTCATGAGGGTTGCCAAAGGATCCTCAGAAATGCTTAGAAGTTCAGAGATTTAAATTCAGAGAGGGCAATTCTTTGCTAAGATAACATGTTGGCATCTCCTGCCCACCTGAGGTAAAACAGGTTACATCTCCCTCTAGAGACTGGAGGAGAAAAATAGTTTGCTCTGCTACCAACCCAGCTACTTGGTAAAAGGTAAGTCAGAGAATTGACTTCTGCCAAAGGCCCACAGGGAAACAAAAGTACCAGCTTTATCACATAGACAGTGAGTTCATAACCCACAAGGACTCGTGGCAACTCTTCCCACACTAGAGGTTCCCTCTTCTTCCACCTTCTACCACCTATGTCAAAGCTGTGAATTCTGGATAAACAAGGAGGACCTCTGAGCAACTAGACCCATGCGCTTAACCTCTCAAGGAAAGAAGTGCTGTTTCCAAGTCCCTATCTCCACTGTGTGAGAAATAAGGCTGTGAATTAGAAGCCATAGAACAGGTGATAAGGAGAAATAAAAGCAGGGAGTGCTAAAGGCCCCAGGGAGGTAAATACATACAAAGACATAGCTATTAGGGACATTGAGGGGACAAAGGGCCAACCCCATGTATCTCAACTGTGCTGAGAAAGGGTCATTGAACAATAGCAGTACTATATTGTATCATCTCTGATATTAATTGCCCTAGTTATTGAAATAAAAGTTACGCCGGGCGTGGTGGCGCACGCCTGTAATCCAAGTGACTTGGGAGGCTGAGTCAGGAGGATCGCAAGTTCAAAGCCAGCCTCAGTAACTTATCAAGGTCCTAAGCAACTCAGTGAGACCCTGACTCTAAATAAAATACAAAATAGGGCTGGGGAGTGGCTCAGTGGCCGAGTGTCTCTGAGTTCAATCCCTGGTTCCAAAAAAATAAAATAAAATAAAATTTACATTATACTGACTATGCAATAATTAAGAAAACAGTTATATCAAAAAATATTTAAAATCTTTAAATTTTTTACTCCATAAGGTAAGTTTTGTTTTGGTTTTGTCTTTATTTGGTACCAGGAATTAAATCCAGAGGCACTTAATCACAGAGTCACATCCCCAGCCCTTTTTATTTAAGAGGCAAAGTCTCACTAAGTTGCTTAGGGCCTTACTAAGTTGCTTAGGGCCTCGCTAAGTTGCTGAGGCTGGCTTTGAACTTGTGATCCTTCTGCCTCAGCCTCACCAATGGCTAGGATTACAGGTGTGTGCCATCATGCCCAGAAGTGATAAGTTTTAAATACTAGAAAAAATACTATTTAGGGCTGGGGAAGTAGCTTAGTGATAGAACACTTACCTAGCATGTGCAAGGCCCTGGGTTTGATCCCCAGTACTGCAAAATTAATTAATAAATTAAAATAAAACAGTACATATTATGTATATATACTATTTGTAATACCTCATTCTCTGAGAAGACTAGAAAGTTGGGAAAATAGACTGCTATTATATATAAGAAGGGCTTTAAATGTGTGCCTTTCTGTATGTACATCTTTGCCTAAATTACTATCAAGGTGGTGATTACCACAAATGGGGCAAAAAAGTCTTAACCATGCAATATTGGTAGTGATTCCATAACAAGAATTTTGCAAGTATTTAGCATGTTGTTTACAAAAAACTCTTCTGAAGAGCTAACAACAGGCCCCTGGGGCATTCTGGTTCTGACAATGCATCAATAAAACCAAAGATACTCCCCAGGTATCAAAGACTATAATCCCCTAAAGCAGTTGCTGACAGCCCAGCAGCTAAAAGAACCCCCTGATCATGAAGCAATGACATTTAGAGGGCATCGTCAGGGCACCATTTGCCAGAGTCAAATGCTTGCATTTCCAAATGGCAAATCTTTTCGGGAGCAGATGAATGGCAGTGCAGGCCTGGTGGTGCTAAAGCCATGGAAACTGTTGTGCAAGCTGCTATCGTCAAGCAAGTAATAGCACTCCTGAATCCTGCCTTGGTGCTTAATTAAGACAGGTTTCAACTCATCAGCCACCACACCCATTTTCTCAAAGCATCACAGAAAGGATAAGGACGCATGTAATAAAATGAACTAGGGCAGAGTTAACAGCTGCCAGGTAAGTTGTGCTGTCAGAAAACTGGGCCTTCTGGAAGCAGCAGTGCAGAGATAAAATCCACCATACCCTGTGAAGTCACTTGCTTTTATTTCTTTAAAGAAGTGTCAGATGGGAGCAAGGGGGACTTGATGCATTCTCAAAGTCTGGGAGGTGTGCTATGAGTCTTCCCCAGGCAAGTTCTTCTCTTTTCAGAACTCTGTTGTCCTCCATGGTGCTCTGAGCCAGGAGCGTACAGCCTTCTATACAAAAAAATGGCAATTTCAGATGATGTTTCAGCTAAAAGCAGAGAAAAGGAAAGAAAGGAATTATAGTGTGCCCACCACACCAGCCTAAGCACACTTTGGGTTGCATGACAATACTGCCAGCACCTGCGCTCAGTACCAAGCATTCTGTAGTCACCTATTGTTCTAGGAGCTGCCTCCCCTGGGCAGATTCTATTCAAGCAGAGTGGCCAGGAGTCAGTGGGGCGGAGTGAAAAAGGTAAGCTTCAGAGCCAGGGAGATTTGACATATAATCCTGGCTATAGCTCTTATTAACTGGGCTGCCTATGCCCTAACCTCTCTGAGCCTCAGTTTCTACAAGTATAAAGGGGAATTAATACTACCCATCTTTCATATCTATTTTAAGAATTCGAGATAATATAGTGTCTAGTAGAGTAACAGATACATAGGAGTTGCTCAGTGTAAATAATAGCTATTATTAGTAACAAACTATCAAATTATCAGGTGTAATCAACTACTATGTAGGAAGGATTAGAAAAGAAGTTGAAAGAGAAGAGATATTGGCACAAACAATGAAATGGGATTTGCTTGGAAAGATTTTCCAGGCCAACATATAGCCCGCTATCACAGAGAAAATATTTGGGCCCAAATCCTGCCTTCCTCAAAGGTATTAAGAGAAGGTAAACATTCTTTATCCTCTGTGAGTGAGTTTCCCACAGTCTTGTGGTCTGTGGCAGGCAAGCATCATCTTGTTTTCATGTGCAGGAGAAACTGAGGTACAAGAGATCAACTAACCCTCTGAGTCAGAGGCACCTCCCAGAGTAAACCCAGGAGCAACACAGGAGCATGCCTTCTGGCCTAGAATTGCTTAACAAATTATTCATATTCACAGAAACCCCAATTTGAAAGAGAAGGAGGAAGAGCAGGGAGGAAAGAGGAGGGAAGAGGTTAACCTACAGCAGAGATCCCTGTTTGGGGCAATCTGGAAGTAAACTTGCCATAGTTTGGGACTGGTCTCCCACAGCACAGGCTCTGACACCATCCTGTGTCAATCTCTCCTCCCTTGGTTTCTGGTTGTCACAGGAGTGAGCAGGAGCACAAAAGGACTCAGTCCTACAACACCCCTTCCTCTACAAGGCCTTCCAAACTCAACCAATGGTGGCCTACCCTGCCCCACGGGGGACAGTGTCCATCTGTGCTGATTCTTTTTTTTCCTTTTGGTACTGGGAATTTAACTCAGGGATGCTATTCCACTGATTCACATTCCCAGTCCTTTTAATTTTTTATTTTGAGACAAGGTTTCGCTAAGTTGCTGAGAATGCTCAAACTTGCATTCTTCCTGCCTCAGCCTCCCAAATCACTGGGATTACAGGCGTGCACCACCACGCCTGGGATCTGTGCTGATTTTTGAAATACACCCTTCCACCCAGCAGACTAATCCAGATGAGGTTCCTAGAGCTGGGGTCAAAACAGGCAAGGCGCCCCTGCTTGTTGTATGAGAGACCGCTTCATCAGAAGTGGGCCTGTAAGGACTGGGGATGTAGCTCAGTGGTGGAGTGCTTGCCTGGCATACATGAGGCCCTAGATTCAATCCACAGCACCAAAAAAAGTAATGAAGAAGTGAGCCTGTTTCCACCCCATTTCAAGACTCCAGGACAGTTTTGTTCCCCACTTCACAGATGATTCTCCCACCTCTCTTGATCTAATGCTTCCTCCATCCTTGGATCTGAACAAGGGCCTTTTCTCCTGAAACTTGGTTGGTAGCCTCACAAAGACTTCTGGGGAATGAGGCTAAAGCCTCTGGCCAAATAGAAAACCACTGAAAAATTCCCTTGTCTCCATTCTTTTCATTATGTGGAGATTATATTTCCATTGGAAGTAGTGTCTGGAATTCCTGCTCATTCAGCTGGATAGTGCCCTGATCTTGAACATGGAGGAGGCTAGTTCAAGGGGTGCTGTTATAAGTAGGTACTTGGTTTTGTGCCAGCAGGAAAGTAGGGACAAAAATATCTGCTGAATGAATGTTCATGGTTGGCACTCCTGTGCTCTTATGTCATGATGTCATGTCCGGGTTTTTTGTTTTGTATGTACTTTTTTTTGGTCTGTTCTAGTAATCGGAACCCAGAGCCTCACACATGCTAAACAAGGTTCCACCACTGAGCTACATCCCTAACTCTGGGCTGTTTTTTAAATTATACCCTAAGTGATGACAAACCAGCTTTTACACCAATCAAAGTTCCTTTAGAGAAACTACTAGAATTCAGCCATATTTGGGACATGCTCAGGAGAAGGAAAAAAAGGACCAAAATTATCTGTCTCATTTGTAGTTTTTCCTGCTAAAACAACAAAAAGTTCTGTCAACTATTACTCTCTCTCAGGGACCACAGGCATTCCTCTTATTCAGGGAGAGGAAACCAAAGCGACTTTTGGGGACAAGTTCAAAAAGTCAAAGAATCTACCTACCTGGAAACGTCTGCCTGGCCCAAGACTTTGCTGCCACAGTCACCAAGACAATAGCAACATAGCAACATCAGGAGATCAGCCCCAGGCTGCAGAGATTGCTATTAAAATACATTTATGCTTGACCCCTGATTTCTTTTCTTTCCACTTTTGCTGGCTAATTTGACTGCAGCAATTCGGAAGCTCTGCAACACGGGACCGCTCACTCTCTCTGCACATTCCTCATGCCAATCCTCTTTGTAAATGTTTGCTTTAAACATAATCTGCAGCTTTACTAAGATTATGTCCTGAGCACACATTTTGTAGTCATCCGAATCTCTGCTCTGGAAGAGCTGACACTCGCCTGCACCCTCAATTCTTCTCTCTAGCTTTATACCTTAGTCTTCTCCCTGGTTTTTCATTCCGTTGGAGGCATTTCAGAATCAGTCTACAGACTTACTGAGGACAAAGATCACTTATTACTCTTTGTATCTGCTCTGTGTCTCGAACATGGAAGGTGCTTGATAAATATTTTTAGCAAGCCAGTCTACTGCTTGCTCCCTGAATTCACTTGACACATTCCCCTCTTCAGGCCTTGCTGAAGCCTTGCCTCCTGCCAAGAATGCACTCACTCCTCAGTCCTTTCCATTTATGCAAATCCTGACTGTCTCTCAGGACCAAAATCAAGCCCTCTGAGATCTCACATAACCCTGTTCTCTTGACAATTAGCATACTATTGGGGGGGAAAAAAAAGACACCAATCAAGGCCTTGAGTTCTCAGTTACATTGAAGCCATTCATGATACATCTGGACTCTACCAACTGAGCTATATCTCCAGCCCCCAAGATGCATCTGGGTTGAAGCAATTTGCTGGAACCCAAACCCAGAGGCTGATCACAGTGAAAAAGGAGGCCCAGTACCAAAGCCTTGCTTCAGGAGTGATGCCAGGGGTCTTTCCAAGTCAGACACAGTTAAATGAAAGACACTATGAGAAGTGAAATCTATGCCAATGATTCGTTTTCAAACACCAGCACAAAGGAATAGAAGAGGTGGAAAAGCTGAGGTTAGGATGTGGTCAGTCCAGAATGAGGCCCTTGGATGAAACTTGCTTGCCTTGACATGGATTTTGGGAGTCTAGATCCCAGCCCCTTCAGGCAGCATAACTTGGCCCTTACAGCAGAGCTCCCCAACTCTGGCAGTGACATCCTTTCATAAACACTGTTGAATCCTTTATTGTGATACATCAATCCCTACCCAGAATCCAGCACGTTGCTATACAAATAGCAGATTTTCAGTGAGAAGGAAAAGAAGCATGGAGCGAAGATGGGAAACAAGCAGATTATTAATTCACTGCCCTCTGCCAGTTCAGAAGGCCAAAGTGAGCCCAGGTAAAACGCCATCCTCACTGCCACTCACATATATAATTGTCTTGTAATAACTGCCACATCTTTCTTCCTTTAGGAATTGTTTTGATCTCTGGTGGATTTTGAGCTCCTCGAGCACAAGGACTTCCTTCTTTACTTACTTTATTTACTTATTTGTATTGGCAATAAGAAATGTCCTCTGGTTCCAGTCTTTAACCTGGGCATGAAGGGTCTGATTGCACTGCTCACAAGGGGCTCTGGTCAAGACTACTTCCAGCTCGGTCAGCGTGGCTGCACACCTCCTGATTTAGCCACTCTGCCTTGGTCTTTTGTTTCCTGCGGTATCTCTTTTTCTCTCCTGACTCAAAACACCCAAAGCCAACCATATCAACGGGGAAGTAGAGTCCCCCTGATAGATCTTACCCAAGCTACTGCCTATGCTGATGCGTGTGTTTGTGTGGCAACTCTGCCTTTGGGACTTATTCCCATTACCATCAGCAAAAGGGTCAGGGCTCATGTTCATGACCCTGTGCAAGTCCCACCAAACCCACCTCTGAAAAGTACAACACAGAATGGCTGTGGTATGAAGCAGAACTTCAACCATGAGAATGGGTCTCTTCCTCCTCTCTCATTACTAATTTTCAAGGCAAAATGACACACAGAGGAAGAGGAAGTAGTTACTGTCTCGATGCTCTTCTCACTGTGGCCTCCTCCTCTATAGTCACATGCAAAGTTGGAAAACCAAGTGTATCAGAGGGACTATATTTTCTTTTATATTTCTATTTTTTTCAAGTGAGTTCTGAACAATAAAAACAAGAGTTAGAAAAGAGACAAGTTAGAAGAAAAAGGAACAAGAGGGGCTGGGGGAAGGAAAGAGTAGACTGAGACAGTATTACCCTATATATATGTAAGATTACATGAATCATGTGAATCTACATTGTGCACAACCATAGAAATGAAAAGTTGTACCCCACTTGTGTACCAAAAAAAAGGTGGAAAAATACTGTCATGTATACTAAATATAAAAGATAGAAAAAAAAAAGAAATGAGACAAATTGGGAGTGAGGTTCAGCAGCAGAGTGTGTGCTTAGCATGCATGAAGCCCTAAGGCGCACGCACGCGCACACACACACACACACACACACACGAAAAGAAAAAGAAAATAATGAAACAGACCCTACACTTTCACAAACAAAAGAGGGGAAAAGTCTGCTCTATTGTCGAAATCCAATTTCAGAGCAACGGAGTGCAGGGGGAGAAGGTGCTGAGACAGTGAATTAGAGCAGCCACAGGAAACTCAAACAGCAGACCCAGGAGGTGTGAGGAGGTGTGTGGTGACTGTCATAATCAATGTGAAACAGGCAGGGGTGGGAAGAAAGAGAGGCTGACCAGGCTTGAAAAAGACGCTCTCTGGGCAGACAACCGGCTGCGGCTGGCCTTTCCTGCTCCCTGAGCAAACAAAATCTCTCTTATCAGCTTGAGAAGTCTATGACGCAGGGCCTGCTACACACAGAGGCCACACCTGTGGGCCCAGACGACAGCCCTGCGAGGAGGCAGGGCAAAGACTGGGACAAGAAAATCCGGTATCAGAAAGATTTGCTCCAGGCCCTTCTGACTAGAAAAATGATGTAATCTGGACTTGAATGTGGCTCTTCTAATGCCAGGCTTAGAGCTCCCTGACCTGAGCAGCTGCAGGAAGGGCAGGAACTGAACTCAGTAGTTAGTGAGGCTCCTTGGACTTCTCCCTTTTAAACAGGAAGTAAAAGGTGAGACTCCTGCCCAACCCCCAAACCTACCCCATTATTCCACTTGACCCTCAGCATCAATGGTTGCAAATTCCAGGGCCAAAGGCACCCAAAAACCACAACCTTTTATGCCAAAATTTCTTTTGGTAAAACAAACCTATCAAGAAGAGATTTATTCTAAGGAGACCCCACCCAGCTCAGTCAAAGGGAGAGAATGGGCGGGTGACAAAGGCTTCCTATTTTAGGAAATGTGTCAGTACTCTATCAGCACCGCCTGGGCATCTGGCCAAGTCCCTGGAGAGAGGAAGACTGAGGAGTCAGGGGCAGATTTAGAGAACTCTCCACCCCGAGACTCCAGGGGCCCCAGGGAGGGGTTCTCCTCAGTCTCTCTGAGCTTGTGCTAGAGCAAAGTCACCAAGGCCTGACTTCCCTTCAACCTTCAAATGGGCAGCGACCCCCTTCCCACAACATGATCCTGAGCCTTCTAAAGAAGAGATGGGGGAGGGTGTGCTGCCCCTCCCCCCAACAAAGTGTCCAGGGAGAACAGGCCCAAATCCTGTCTCTGCTCTTAGTCCTTCCTTGGAGAGAAAGAGTTGACATGGTGCAATAGCCATGGACCCTTGGCAATTTTCTCAATTGTAAAAATATGGCAGCAATACCTTCTTCACCCAAAGATGATTAAATGAGATAACATTTGTAAAGCACCTCCCATGGAATGGGTACTCAACAAAGAAACTGTGTCTTCTTCCAGCAGTAATTCCTGAATTTGCATAGCCCTCGGCCCCTCCTAGATTTGTTGTCTACCATCAGTAACAACTTTCCCTAAACTCCAAATATGGCTCTCTTGGTGCCAGCTGCATACTTCTCTCTGTAGCTCCTCCTCTCTCACTTGGCCCTCAGTTCTGCTGTATATTTTATCAAGCATTTATATAGTATTTACCACATACTCAGCACTCTTCTAAGGCTTTTACAAATCTGTTCCTCAAGGGCATAGTCCCTTTCATTTAGTCACCTCAGCCCCATCAACAGCTCCCAACAGTCGGCATCAAGTGCTAATTTTGCAAAGGAAAACTTGGCTGCTAACCTTTATTTCTATTTCCAAATACACAATATATTCTCATCAGAGTGTTTCAAAGTCTTCCTCTGCTGGTTTCTGGTGTTAACATATTTTCTTTAAGAACTTTCCTTGGGGGCTGGGTTTGTAGCTCAGTGGTAGAGTGCTTGCCTAGCATGTGTGAGGCACTGGATTTCTTCCTCAGCATGAAAGAAAGAAAGAGAAAGAAAGCGAAAGAGAGAGAGAGAGAGAGAGAGAGAGAAAAGAAGAAGAAGAAGGAGGAGGAGGAGGAGGAGGAGGAGGTGGGGAGAAGAGAAGAGAAGAGAGAGAAGAGAAGAGAGAGAAGAGAAGAAAAGAAGAGAAGAGAAGAGAAGAGAAGAGAAGAGAAGAGAAGAGAAGAGAAGAGAAGAGAAGGAGGGAAGAAGGGAGGAAGTAAGAAAGGTATTGTGTCAACCTACAACTAAAAAAAGAAAAAGAAAAAAAGGAACTTTCTCCTTGGCTCAGCATCTCCCACCACAAATTCTGAGACCAAAGTAACTTAGGAGTCAAAGCCAAATTGCTGTGCCTAGCAAATTGTGAGTGTAAATGTTCTTCTCATACCTTTTCAAACTAGTTGGGAGCCCCAGCAGACCTGACCAGGCAGCCAAAGAAGAGAGGGTCAGCAGCTTCCAAAGAACCAACATTTCAAGCTAAAATCTCTTCACAGGCCCTGGATCAGTGCAGCATAATGCAGTGTGATCAGAAGGAGCAATCTAAAAATCAATATTGACTGAGCAGCCAACGCAGCACCTATGAAAAGAGCCAAGCCATGGATCTCTCCTTCAAGAATCTGGCAGCCTCGCTACACTCCTCCCCCACAACACACACACAGAGCACAAAATAGGCGAACTTTCTAAACCAACAGAGTCACCAGAGTGTGAGAAACAATGGGAGACAAAGTCACAGAGATCTGGGAGTCTTTTATAAAAAATCCCAAAGCATGCCAGGCGTGGTGGTACATACCTATAATCCCAGTGAAGTGAGAGGCTGAGGCAGGAGGATAGCAAACTGGAGGCCAGCCTCAGCAACTTAGTGAGGCCCTAAGCAATTTAGCAAGACCCTGTCTCAAAATAAAAAGGACTGGGGATTTGGCTCAGTAATAAAGCACCTCTGGGTTCAATTCCCAGTACCCCCTCACCCTGCAAAAAAAATCCCAAAGCACCTCTGCAAAGAGAAACTAAAATAACATAAATCCCCTGAAGGGCTGTGAAACATCATCATCATTATGGCCCCTATTAATGATAATGAGTAGGAGGAAGAGGCTGTTGTAACATACTTATCATCCAACAATGACCCACCTTCACTTAGACACATCTGCTCAGCCTCCTGGCATGCCTGCAGGTGAATAAGGTAAGTAAGGAGGCTGGATGTGTTTAAAGATGTTGATTTGGGGGATGCCTAGCAGACAAGGGCCCATTGCCAAGTATTTGAGACTCCAGTTGAGTCCCTAAACCCCCAATGGGAAAAGTGAGGTGGTGGGGGCCTGATGCAAGTGCTCTGTACCCCTCTCCCTCACCTTCCCTGGATGCTTAGAATAGGGGCACATTTTGAAAATGCCAGGAGAAATCAAGTTCCCAAGACCCTTTTCCCACATTTCTTTACCTTTTCTGTTACAATAAGGACACCATTTTATGCTTATTTAGTGGTACTTCATGAACAGTTTTCTTCTGGACCAAGGCTGGTTTCATCAGCTCATCCGGGCATCAGCTGGTGACCTACTATCAGGAATGCTGTAGGAGGGTTGGTTTATTAACTAACAAAAGGAATGACAAAATGTTACCTACCCAGAGGTCTGGGACGTGGAGGCATTGTGTGGTTTACCTAGGACCAGCTCAGAAGGGTTCCACCTCAAATGTCCTGATCTGCCCCACAGGAGAGAGCCCTCTAATTCTGATTCTTGCTATGAGATTAACATCCTAAGAAGACGTCTCAGCATTTAATAACTTAAATCAAGCATTAGTGCCTTTCTCCCTGCTAGGGCTTGACCTCCTGAGCTCCCAAGAAGCAATGCATCCCTACAAATAGAATCCTGCCTGAGCTAATCCCACCTGCCTCTCTGTTTCCCCTTGTCTGCACCTCACAGAATGGGAAAGGGTTTCTTTTCACTTTAAGGTGCAACCTGACATGAACTCCCTGGTGGCAGCTCTGTGTGGTTGCCATGGCACCCTGCAAGGCTGTTCAGTGTCCCTGCTCCCTCGGCAGACCCAGCCTGAATCTCCTTAGGCAAAAAGGCAGAATGTCAATAAGGCTGGAGGTAATGAGCAGCGGGTGTTGAGATTTTATTTCAGTCAATATACTCCCATCACTCCTTTTGTTTTGCCTTTTGGTCCTGGGGATCAAACACATGACTGTGCATGCTGGGCAAGCACTCTGTCACTGAGTTACACCACTGGCCTCCATTTTTAAAATTGTTTTTTATTTTAATTTTTTTGGTTTTGAACCCAGGCTGCTTTACTACTGAGCTACCACCCTAACCTTTTTTATTTTTATTTTTTTATTTTGAGACAGGGTCTAAGTTGCTCAGGGCCTCTCTAAATTGCTGAGTCTGGCCTTGAACTTGGAATCCTCCTGCCTCAGTCTCCCAAGTAGCTGGGATTACAGGCATGCACCAATATACACTGCCCCTGTCACCCCTTGACAAGCATTTGACTTCCTTTCACATTCCCTATCAACTCTAGGGAGCAGAGGTTAAAATAAAACCTCCAAAGTTCAGGCCTAGTGAGTGGAAAAGAATATACAAAGAAAAAAAAAAAGAATATACAAAGAACCCTGCCAATCCATAAGGCAGAAAATAAGTCCCTGGCATATGGCAGGTGCTTAATAAATATCTGTTAAATAAATGAATAAAGGCAGCTCAACTATGGTTTAGGCCTCTCCAGGGACATTTTCTGAAAAGACACGGTCAGTATTAATAATTGGTACATTTGCTATAACATTTTCTGCCTTTCAAAGTGCTTTCATGAGCTATCACTTTTGATCTCTGCAATAAGAAAAGGGCACTAGAACTGGGATAGGAAATCATTTCTATTTTGCAGTTCAGAAAACTCGGGCAAAGAAAGGCCATTTACTGAGTGACTCAGCAGGTTAGTAGAGCTCATAGGGGCAATCCCTGGCCTCCAGCCCCGGCTCCTGGCCCAACCCTCTCCCACCTTCTCTAGTGACTCAGGCTCAGGCCCTCTCTTCCCTAGATGGGAGTCCGTGAACATCTGAGAGACAGAGGACTTGGGCATACACCAAAGCCCTGTCCCTGCCTCAGCTCAGTGGGGACCTGAATAATGAAATATTTATTTGGTGATAAGACCTGGCATTGCAGATCAAATATCCATTCTTTCTTGAATTACCTTACAGTGAAGTAGAGCTGATGTCAGTGTCTGCTGACTTGATCAAGTCTTTAGAGGGTCACTCACTTGTGCTTGCACATGAGCTGTCCCAACCCTTCAGTCAGGGAAACAGAGCCGCCAGGGGAGATTCATACCTCCAAGGATCTAGAGACAAAGAGTCTAGGCCTGCTTCTGTGCTCCCAGTCCACCTGCCCTTCTCAGGACTGTCAGCTCCACAATCTCTCTGCATTCAGGATAGAAAGCACAAATATGGGAAAATCAGAAAGGCTGAAGAGAGTGGACAAAGTGCTCACAGTCATTGTCCCACTGGCCTCCAGCTCCAGATGATGGGTTCAACATACTTCCCCTCTTCTCAGCTCATCAACCTGAACATGCAATGGGGCATGAGTGTGTACTATGCCCATTTGCCTCTGGTAGTCTATGGAGTCCCTGGCTCAGCCTCTTTATGGAGTGATTTTTGAGGATTAAATGAGATAACATATAGGAAGCTATATAAAATATTTAATATACAGGATTTATGGTAATTGCAATAGTGGTCAGTTTGCTACTGATTATTCTCCATTTGGCCACCTTCATGTACACTTATCCCCCAGGAGGCTGACCCCTGAGAACTGCATCATCCAGAGAACCCCTGGAGACCAGCTTCCAGCTGGCCAATGGGAGGCACCCAGCAGGAAAAATGGGTAGAGTATTTCTTCCCCACTGCTTCCCTGAGTTGGTGCCCCACAACCATGTCCTGTGTCCCTGTGTGATGACAGCTCCATGAAGCTGTCACCTTCCACCTTCCACAGCTCCAGCTCTCAGTGTTTCATGTACAGGGTTTTCTTCCTTCCTTTGTCCTTTCGCTTTATGGAGGTAATGGCTCCCCACTAATACAAGTCTCCAAGTATCCCAACATTTTTTATTGGTTAAGGAATAATCTATAATATCTGTTCATAACCCCTTTATTAATTTATTTAACCACTGGGATAAATTCCATCTTCCTGTCTGGTCCCTGACTGATTTACTCAGGGACATCTGCATTCACATCTGATCCGCTGAAAAGACCGGCCTTATCCTCATTCATCACCGGGGGCAGAGCAACTATTGTGTCCGACGCCTGTTAACTCATCTTCAATGCAGAGCTTCCAAATTCCAGGCAAAGGGGGCTTGCCCTTCCTTCCTCCCTCATCTTTCGGGAGGCAGTGGCGGAGCAGCACATTCTTACAAAGTAGCGCAGCGTGGCTGCCAGCACTGACATCAGGATGGAAGAATACAGAGGCCTCAGAGGTTCGGCATTCTCTGGAATGGAATGATTCTGCTGATCTCTGGCGTTTGGCAGTCGTTATTTCAATTTCAAAATGTTTAAATCACTTCTTTGTTCTTTCTGCTGTGTATATAGGGCACCACTAAGAGTCTGGGGGCGGATCTGTTTGAGGTAGTTGTTTCTGACTGGGGGAGGGAGGGGTTTTCTTTTCACTTTTAATTTTTGCCTTGTTCTGGAAGTCTCAAAGTGTCTGGAAGACGCTTGGACAAGTGTCAAGTTTATTTGAAATTTTCTCCTACAGCAGGTCTCCAACTGACCCCTTTTTCAGAATGGTGATTCTTCAGTTCCTTGGTCTCTCCCTCTGTCTACTTCCTCCTCTCACTTCAGAGTGGGGATCTAGTTTGGGAGTTCCAAGGCCTCTCCTCCTCTTTTGTATTTACCTTCCTCCCCCTTCCAGGTAGCTGCAACCTTCACTGCCAAGTCAGTCAGCAGGTTACTTTACACCTGTTCACTGCACATTCACTTTCTGAAGGCCTGCCATGTGTCAGGGGAAACAATGACCAAACATTGCCCCCCCTCCACTCTCCAGGATCTCAAGACAAGTAAATAGACTTTTTGAATTCTGCCACTTCAGCAACTCAGGGAATTGTGAACGTGGGGTGGGAAGACTTGGGGGGTGGGGGCGTCCCTGTTGGATTCTGCCTCCTGAGCCTGAGCATCCTAGGGCAGAGATCAGGTTCACAGCAAGTCTATTTTCCACACCTCAGAGGAAATGTGCCTCGTAAATAAGTAACCATACCTGAGTTACTATGCAAATAAGCTCAGGTCTGCTCTCTCTCAACAGCCA
>JAJEJO010000511.1:351025-361682 GCA_020662805.1 Glaucomys volans
AAAAAAAAAAAAAAAAAAAAAAAAAAAAAAAAAAAAAAAACCAAAACCACCAAAATGGAAAAAGTAAAAAACAAACACAACAACCAAAAACTCTGCTACTTTAAGAAAAGCAGAGGGTGGTCATAGAATGAAACCAGCAGGGCAGGAAACTGCTCTTGGTATGGTGTGCTCCCCTGTACATTTCAAATGCTGCAAACCTGATTCACCTTCATCTGACCTCACACAAGAGGCTCACACACCAGCAAAGTGCAGCTTTAGGAGGCTGCTAAGAACTTGCAGATTTCAATTCAGACTGGTTTCCAAAATGTTCTGGGGCATTCTAAAACTTCACTCCCCAAATACTTCAGATTATGCCACCCCTAATTTCACATCTTGCTTTTATTTGGGGGTGGAAGTTCCAAGGTATTCTGTGTGGGTGAGGTAGGATGCAAAAATAGCAAAGGGTGTCCCTTTTGTTTCCATTTTCTTTTGTGAAAATCCTTCAAATCAAAAAGTTATCAAATGTTGGAGTTAGAAGAGAGTTGGAGATCACTTAATCCAGTGGCCTCTCCCTATTGTAGAGAGGTAATAAAGGAAACAGGCCTTGGTCAAGGTCCTGCCAGCTAGTACTTGAGCTAACCCAACCCTGGTCCATCACTACTGCCCTGGGAATTCACCCACAAGGTATTTACAGAGGACAGGGGGAATGTGTGGCCAATAGGGGAACAATGGAAAAACTCCAGAGGGAGAAATCTGATTGACATTTAGCTTGCTATCTAGGCTGGCTGTGATCTGCCTAATGTGAAGGAGGAAAGTAAAGAAGATGAGGAGGGATGGAGAGAGGGAGGGAAGAATCAATGGGATTCTGCATTTCTTCCATGTACTGGGATGGTAAAGAATTGGATGGGAATGAGAGGAAGGGAAATATGTTCCTGAAGGAGGGAAAATGCTTCTTTTATAGATGAGTAAAGGGTGAAGGAAAGCCTCAGAGTCCAGTAGAACACAGTGCAAGCTGCTTGTGGTGGATGTTGCCATGTTCCCCTTTCATGAAGGAAGGATTTATTACCCTGTGTCGTGGGAGAGGTGCTGGAAGAGTACCCTGGTCATCAGCACTCCTTGGGGAATACCTGGGCTGAAGGAAGCTGCCCTGACCAAAGTCATGCCTTCTTTGGGTTACAACCTCTATCTAGCAACACATTCATCAAAGTATCAAGACCCAGTCCCTTTGCTCCATCTGGGACATCCAGAGGGGCCCTTCCAACTTCTGAGCTTTGCATGTGATCAGCTGAGGTCTTTGTGGGTACTTCTTCATGGTTTACCTTCTCCCAGCCCAATCCTGCTTCCTCCCCTTGCCTTCCAGTGTTGACACTAAGAGCTCTTCCTGGAAGTAAACAACTTGTGCACGAATCATCTCAAAGTCAGCTTTTGGAGAAGCCTAACCCACAACAGTGCTTGAGTGAATGTGCAGAGTCCCACTGAAGGCAGAGAGGTCTTCATCCATGAGTCTGGTCACATATCTCACACCTGAGAATGAACATTGCCCTAGTCCTCATTTAGAGAATGAAGTTAGGTAGGTGATACCTCACTGCCAACCACAATATGTGCGCTGGACATCTAAGCACCAAAGCAGTGGAACTGAAAAGACTATTCTTTCACTTACAGAACCACACCCTGCCTCAACCAGGCAGTCAGATATAGCTACAGGCCATTCATTCTTAAAGATCTTTAAAGATGTCTCCAAAACCAACCTTGTTACTGGCACCCCACATAAAGTTTATGAACCTTAATCATCAAAAATGTTCCTTTGCAATAATTTAAAGTGCTTGCACCTCATGTTAATGTCTTTTTGTTATCTTAGGCTAAGGTAGAAAACATTTTTAAGGTTCAATGCAGAAAACATAAACAGTGACCCTCATGGTTCATCTTCAATTCTTCCGGATGAATGATCCCAATTTCTCTTAGCATTTCTGTAAAGGTTATGCTTTCAATTCTACCATCATCTCCGTGGCTTTCTGTAAAGATCACAGAGGCTCTTTCAAACCTTGGTTAGGATGTTGGTCAGTTTAACGGCTCAACCAATTGCTCACCTGTTAAGAGTCACCTGTATCATCTCCTATCAAAGGAGTCTCCAATACAACAAGTCACCATTTACAAGCCACTGAGGGCACTTCATTTCCATTCTTCAAAAAAGGCATTCCCACAACCTGAAATTCTAACTGAATTCTAACTGGGATTCTAACTGAAGAGACAGGAAGCAATCAAGAGATAGGAAGAAGAAAAGTAAAACAGAAGACATGTCCTCACAAAATAAGGCAAGAGTGGTAGTGGGAACACTTCTGCAGAGCTCAGAAGGCAAACAGCTCATGCTTGGTGGTGACGTGCTTTTGCCCGTGCGAGAAATCCGAGCACATCAGTTACTTCTTTCCTGATAAGCATCCCAGAGGTATTTAGATTTTTTGAGTCATCAGTTAAAAGTGAGGTAAGCCCCATTTTATTGGTTTCTTTGCACTTAACTCATGGTGCTTTCTGGATCTTTATGGTAAATGGTGATTTATGCATGGGAAAGATAAAGAAGGCATATTCTCTTATTTTTCTATCTTTGACCCTCTTTGCAGAAGAATCACCCAATCATGTTTACTTGTAGATTGGTGAAATTTTTATACTCATTAGAAAAACTACTGGCATCTACTGGATTAAGGCCAAAATGCTTATCCACATCCTATAGGAAACAAGACAGCCCCATACAGCAAATGTCCTGCCCAAAATGCCAGCAGTACTGAAATTGAGAAACCTTGACTTATGAATAATTTCACATCCTCCTACATGTACTCACTTCCTCAAAAAACTTCAGGCATTGTTGTTTCTCCTCCTTTAGACACTCTTGGAGAAATTACAAGGTGCTTTTAGATGGAGGCAGAGCCAGGGAACAGAGACAACAAAGGAAGCCCCAACTGTGAGGTGAAACCAAGCTTAACCTTGGCTCACAAGCTCCTTTTAAAAGCCATTGGTTATATGGGGATCTGCAAGCTGGTAGGCCTGGTCAGAAAACAACAAGGAATTCTCAGAATTGGCCTCAAGGTCAAGGTCTTGTTGAGTGGCACAAAGAAGTGACTCTTGCTTTCAACTCTGTAATAATCTCATTTTCCTATTTTGAATCCAGGATTGAACACTGGGCAAACAGAATAAGCCGGATACTTTCTTTGATTAATTTTGAAAACTATTTCTATAGTTTTTTGGGGAAAGATTCCCCACAATCTGACAGTTAATTGACCAGCCTGGGATATTTTTATATCTCTATTTCTTCTTTTCCTGAATAATAGATTAGGCAGGCCAAACTGTTTCACAGCTACAGTTATGGCATCAGCAATGACTTTCCACCAGTCTGTGCTTCAACCCAAAGCAGTACAAATAGAAAGTCAGCCAAACCTTGAGGATCTGGTCAAGCGTCTAACAGTGTGGGATCTCTGCGTAAGGAGCAGGATTCTACTACAATAAAGCCTTTGAAGTGCCTTGAAAAGAAATCCTATGTCTAGCAAACAAAGCCCTCCTCTTGAGGCCCCACTCACCCCACTCACCCCACCAAAGTCCCTGCTTCTATTGAAAAGCTCAAAAGAAAAAGTTCTAGGACTTTAAAAATATTTTTATGTGGAATAGCTTTTTTCTTTAAAGGGCCATCTTCCTAAGAATACAAATCCCCACGAATGTTCCTCAAGCTGTCTGAGCTTTCCAACCAGAACACCCTATTAAAAATAAATAACCAGCAGCAATAAGACCAACAAAAAGCTCTATTTCTTCCCCCAAAACAATACTTATTGCTGGTGTCACTGGCAATTTTGCCGCCATCTACTGAGTCAAATTGGTACTACATTCTAGTAAGTCCTAACCAAAGAAAAGGTCTTCATATCCTTAGGCTTCCATTTTAACATTTCCCAGTTTGTGTTACAATTGTGTTGACCTATATTTCTAGATTGCAAGTACCCACAGATATGTAGGATGTCTTATTAACCTTTTAGTAGGTAATCCAGAAATGATTATTGAATTTAGTGGTCTTGCATAGTTCTTGACCAAAAAGACTAGCTCAAGGAAATTTCTGAGGGCTACTCTTCCAACATTCAGAACTACCATAATTATATGAAATAGAGGTAGGAAACTAGCTTATATTTTAATTCCATAAGAACCAGAGCCAGGTGTGGTGGTGCACGCCTATAATCCCAGAGGCTCAGCAGGCCGAGGCAGGAGGGTTGCAAGTTCAAGACCAGGCTCAGCAATTTAGCAAAATCCTCAGCAACTTAGAGACCCTGTCTAAAAATAAAAAATAAAAAGGATATTGCTATGATTCAAAATTACAAACTTACATCATGAAATCATCAGCAGAGGGGGAAGTGGGTCAAAATGACCCTTACCTTGGTACAAACTAAAGAATGGTTACTAATGGTTACTAACACAAGAATCAAAAGAGAACAATTTTTCATCATATAAGAATCGCCATTTTGCGTTGTTAAACACATCATGTTAAGTGACTGATGATGGGTACAGAGGCAGGGTGTTCCCATGGGAGAGTCATTTCCTACATAACATGGAGTCTTAGAAAAAAATTGAGTCTGTTTAGTCATTTCCCATATAGCCTGGCCTGTAACATTTCTATGAAGCCAGATCTGTCAGCCCATCACAAGAGTCTCCACCTTTGGCAAATTTTTGTCTCAATTAAAAATGGTTTATTCTGGGCTGGGGTTGTGACTCAGTGGTGGAGCACTTGGCTAACATGTGTGAAGCACTGGGTTCAACTCTCAGCACCATACATAAATAAATAAAATAAAAAGGTCCATTAACAACTAATATATATATATGTATATATACGTATATATATACACATATATTTTTTTTAATGGTTTATTTTTGGGCTAGGAATGTAATTCAGCATTAAGAGTGTTTGCTTAGCATGCTCAAGGACCTAGGTTTCATCCCCAACACTGGAAAAAAAAAAAGATTATTCCCTAGTTCTTTACCTGATGTGGATTAAAGTTGATTGTATCTTTAATGTAAGGGCCTTTACACACTCAAAGGAAGAATGGATTGTGATTGTACTTTTGTTTTCTTCCAAAACTGAATAATCCCTTTCCTTCAACTTTTCTTTATCTTCATTATCTACACATGCTCAAAATTTATAGTAGTTTTCTTAGTGTGATGCTTCAAAATTATTTCCATTGCTCTAATTAGCATTTAGGTAGAGAAGAGTATAAACAGATATACATAGGCATTCTTGCATTAGCAAAACCTTACATTTACCAGGGGTTAGTGATTCGTTTCAGAGCATTCTCAGCAAGATTTCTTCAACGTGACTATTTCAATGTTATTATAATTTATAAAATGTTCACTTTGAGCAATTCTTTCATAAATTACAAATCACAGAGTGAATGCAGCCATAATTCTACTGATATAGCACTTGGGTTCAAGATATGTGCTATTTTCATTGGCATACTATAGTGATACAGCCACTTCAATGTTTATAGCAACACAATTCACAATAGCTAAATTTTGGAATCAACCCAGATGCCCATCAGTGGATGAATGGATTAAGCAATTGTTTTAGATACCAGAGATGGTGAAGGAGATTATTAATCTGGGACAAGTGGATTCTGGTCACTTGAGAATCATTTTGTTATAGAGCAGGATAGTTTACCAACTTCACCATGATCTAAAATAAACAGATCTCTCAATTCTGAAGCTGTTACTCTGACAAAAACAAACAAACAAAAAAACCAGAAAACAACACACAAACAAACAAACAAAAACTCACCCCGAAACCTCTGACAGGTGAGCTGATGTGCAGAGTGCTTTGTTTAGAGAGGACACTATAAAACAGGTAGGTATAATGTACATCACTGAAAAGAAAGCTTGCCCTTTGTAATTTAATGAGATGGCATCCTCATTAAATTCAGATTCTTCTTTCTCTGGTTGTTTAAAGTCAGTTTCCCTTTCTGATCAACTCAAGATTAACTGGATGAATATGAAAATTTAACAGCAAAACCCTTAACAATGATGACCCACCAATAAATGATTACAGTTAGGGACCTTTATGATTTAAATATCACTCTCCCTCCCTCATAGCCAAAACAGGAAAAAATTCATTGATAAACAGCAAAACATCTAAGTTTTCTTTTTCTTTGTTTTCAAACTAACTATTTCTCTCTACTGTTAGTATCACTAATTAGGCTATAGCCAGGTTTTTCCTGGCCTGAAATATTGTCTTCAAAGTGAATTTGCTTTGTTTCATTCACATTGTTTACTGATTCCTAGTTTTTTCATTATAGTAAAGTATGCATAATAAATACATGTCTATGATCTGGTGAAATAAAGTTTACTATCAACCAAAAAAAATAAATTGTTATATATATATATGTGTGTGTGTGTGTGTGTGTGTGTGTGTATTTATATGTATATACACACACAGTCATAAAAAAGAATGAGATTATGGCATTTACTGGTAAATGAATAAAAATGGAGAATATCATGCTAAATAAAATGAGCCAAATTCAGAAACTCAAAGGTCAAATGTTTTCTCTTATATGTGGAAGGTAGAGTAAAATAAAGGAGAGGGGGAGGGGAGGATAAGACAATACAAAGAATCAATCAAATATAAATTAATAGATGAGTGAAAGGAAGTCAAGTAGAGGAAGGAAAATGGGAGAGGAGAGGGAGGATGGGAGGAAGGTGAGGGAAAAGAGGGGATCATGGATTCACAGCCGAGTTCTACAAGACCTTCAAAGCAGAGCTCATTCCAATACTCCTCAAAGTATTTCATTAAATAGAGGAGGAGGGAACCCTTCCAAACTCATTCTATGAAGCTAATATCACCCTGATACCAAAACCAGAGAAGGACACATCAAGGAAAGAAAATTTCAGACCAATATCCCTAATGAACATATATGCAAAAATTCTTAATAAACTTTTAGCAAATTGCATACAAAAGCATATTAAAAAGATAGTGAACCATGATCAAGTGGGTTTCATCCTGGGGATGCAAGGTTGGTTCAATATCCCGAATCAATAAATGTAATTCACCACATCAATAGACTTAAAGTCAAGAACCACATGATTATTTCAATAGATGCAGAGAAAGCATTTGATAAAATACAGCACCCCTTCATGCTCAAAACACTAGAAAAAATAGGGATAGTAGGAACATTCCTTAACATTGTAAAGGCTATCTATGCTAAGCCCACAGCTAGCATCATTCTAAATGGAGAAAAATTAAAAGCATTTCCCCTGAGAGCTGGAACAAGGCAAGGATGCCCTCTTTCACCACTACTACTCAACATTGTCCTTGAATCTCTAGCCAGAGCAATTAGACAGACCAAAGAAATTAGAGGAATATGAATAGGAAAAGAAGAGCTCAAACTATCCCTATTTGCTGATGACATGATTCTATATTTAGAAGACCCTAAGAATTCCACCAGAAAACTTCTGGAACTCATAAATGAATTCAGTAAAGTAGCAGGATATAAAGTTAAAGCTCATAAATCTAATGCATTTTTATTCATAAGTGATACATCCTCTGAGAGAGAAATTAGGAAAACTACCCCATTCACAATAACCTAAAAAAAAAAATACTTGGGAATCAATCTAACAAAAGAAGTGAAAAACCTGTACAATGAGAACTACAGAACACTAAAGAAAGAAATTAAAGAAAGTCTGAGAAGATGGAAGGATCTCCCATGTTCTTGGATAGGCAGAATTAATGTAGTCAAAATGGCCATACTACCAAAAGCGCTATACAAATTCAATGCAATTCCAATTAAAATTCCAATGACAGACCTCATAGAAATAGAGCAAGCAACCATGAAAATCATTTGGAGGAATAAGAGACCCAGAATAGCTAAAGTAATTCTTAGCAAGAAGAGCAAAGCAGGGGGTATCACAATACCAGACCTTCAAATACATTACAGAGCAATAGTAACAAAAACAGCATGGTATTGGCACCAAAATAGACAGGTAGATCAATGGTACAGAATAGAGGACACAGAGACAAACCCACATAAATACAGGTATCTCATACTTGACAAAGGAGCCAAAAACATACAATGGAGAAAAGACAGCCTCTTCAACAAATGGTGCTGGGAAAACTGGAAACCCATATGCAGCAAAATGAAACTAAACCCATATCTCTCACCCTGTACAAAACTCAACTCAAAGTGGATCAAGGACCTAGGAATTAGGCCAGAGACTCTGCACCTAATAGAAGAGAAAATAGGTCCAAATCTTCATCACGTTGGCCTAGGACGAGATTTCCTTAACATGACTCCCAAAGCGCAAGAAATAAAAGCAGGAATCAATGATTGGGATAGAGTCAAACTAAAAAACTTTTTCTCAGCAAAGGAAACAATCAGCAATGTGAAGAGAGAGCCTTCAGAGTGGGAGAAAATCTTTGCCACACACACTTCGGACAGAGCACTAATCTCCAGAATCTACCAAGTACTCAAAAATCTTTACACCACGAACACCAATAACCCAATCAATAAATGGGCCAAGGAAATGAACAGACACTTTACAGAGGAAGATCTACAAGCAATCAACAGATTTATGAAAAAATGTTCAACATCACTCGTTATAAGAGAAATGCAAATCAAAACCACCTTAAGATTTCATCTTACCCCAATTAGAATGTCTTTCATCAAGAACACAGGCAACAACAGGTGTTGGCGAGGATGTGGGGAAAAGGGTACACTCATACATTGCTGGTGGGAGTGCAAGTTGGTGCAGCCACTCTGGAAAGCAGTGTGGAGATTCCTTAGAAAACTTGGAATGGATCCACCATTTGACCCAGCTATCCCACTCCTTGGCCTATACCCAAAGGACTTAAAATCAGATTACTACAGTGATGCAGCCACATCAATGTTCATAGCTGCTCAATTCACAATAGCTAGATTGTGGAACCAACCTAGATGCCCTTCAATAGATAAATGGATAAAGAAACTGTGGTATATATACACGATGGAGTATTATTCAGCCATAAAGAAGAATAAAATTATGGCATTTGTAGGTAAATGGATGATGTTGGAGACTGTTATGCTAAGTGAGATTAGCCAATCCCAAAAATCCAAAGGCTGAATGGTCTCTCTGATAAGTGAATGATGATGCATAATGCATAAGGAAGGGTTATGCATAATGCATAAGAATGGAGGAAGGATAGATAGCATAGAGGGAAAGGAGGGGTGGGGTCGGCGTAGGGGGGTAAGAATAATAAGAGAATGTGTGACAGACATCATTGCCCTGTGTACATGTATGCATGCACAGATGGTGTGACTCTACTTTGTGTACAACTAGAGAAACAATAGCTGTACTCCATTTGTGTTCAATGAATCAATAAGTAAATTTAAAAAAAATTAAAAAATAAAATGATGTTGGCCTTGGGCTTAAAAAAAAAAGAGGGGATCATGAACTGAAATCAATTTCCATGAACATATGAGTTTGTAGGGATGAACCCAAATATTATGCATAACTATAAAACTCTAATTTTAAAAAAAGGGAAAAAAAAGATAAGTGCTTTTTTCTTGTATCTTTTACTGGTGATATGAGTTCCTCAGTTCAGTGGTAGAGCACAAGCTTAGCATGTGCAAGGCCCTGGGTTCAATCCACTATACCAAAAAAAAGTGTGAATGTGAATATGTGTGGTGAGGAAAGAGTTCCAGGAGAACATGATATATTGTCAGACATCCTAATCTAAATACAACAGAGTTGGAGAGCTCATTTTGTGCTGCTGTAATACAAAACAACAGACCAGTAATTGATAATGAGCAGAAATTTATTGGCTTGCAGTTTTGGAAATTGGAAGTCCAACACCTAGGCACTGGCAACTGGTATGGGCCTTCTTGCTTCATTGTACACATGGCAGAAGGCATCACATGGGCATGAGAGAGAAAGCACAAAGAGTCAAACCTGTCATTTTTTAAGAACGCACCTCTCCTCAATAAAAAACCTATTTCCTTGATAATGGCATTAACCCATTCACGAGGGCCGCCTTCCAGCTATGCGCACTGTGGATCAAGTTCCCATCACATGAACTTTAGGGGACACATTCAAACCATAAGAGGATGACATGCACTTCACATAAACCCAAATCTAACTAAATCTGGCCCTATTTGTAGTACTTTTAAATAACAGAATATAACCCATACAACTGTTCCTTGGATTAAAAATATGGCTTCTCCCCAGTGGTCTCAACACATTAATACGCATGACAGCTTGAAGGTAGTCTGCACCCAGTAGAGGGGTGAAAATGCTCCGTGGTGATTTTTCTAAATATTGTTTTGAATTTTGTAGATGGACACAATACCTTTACTTTTTTATTAGTACGTGGTGCTAAGAATCGAACCCAGGGTCTCACACATGCCAGACAAGTGCTCTGCCACTGAGCCATAGTCCCAGCCCCTTCGTGGTGATTATTGCCTCAGGTATTTTGATAAACATTGTAATGACAAACCCCCACAGCCACAGTGGAATTTCTACTAAAGAGGTAACTGAATGGAGATAAGAATCATGTAGGGAAATCTTCAAGCTGTATCTAGGTAGCCTCTTTTGAAAAACTGTAATATTGCTGCTTTTTTTTTTTTTTGTACCAGAGATTGAACTCAGGGCTACTCAACCACTGAGCCACATCCCCAACCCTATTTATTTGATT
>JAJEJO010000511.1:361782-424172 GCA_020662805.1 Glaucomys volans
ACCATGCCCCTCTGTAATATTGCTTCCTAATCATCCTTCCAGCAATATAGTTGTGGAAGGATACTGATAAGTTCTTTAGAGAAAAAGGTGTCAACATTATTTGTGTATCTTTTCTTCTTTCTGCACACAAATTACAAGTGTGCTGCCTTCCAAGTTCCTTGACATTAGAAATCAAAATAGCCTCCATACTGGATTGGCAACACATGTATTAGCTTTAATTTTATCCCCTCTTCTATTACCAGTACATCAGTAAATTGGGTCCTCTACAGTGGCTTTTTTCTGAATGAAAAAAGCACTGTTTTTAACTTCCATTATCCAAAGTGTGTAATTCGAACTTGATAAACACAAAAATTAAACCTGGTCTTCTGAGTTTAGGAGAGAGGTTTTGAAGTGATGATCTTCAGGTCAATCTTGGTCTGTAGAACTGTCTTGTTTGGCTCAGACAGTATTCTGAAAATCGGGACTACATACATCAAATCTATATTTCTTGCTTCCGAGAGGGTAGTGCCAAGTTCATAATCCTGCCTAATAAAAACTGGCTGGAATTTATCACAATTGTCCCTTTCAAAAAGTACTCAAATGTCCCTATGTGTAAGTGTGATATATTTCACTAATTTACAATAGTATCAGACCTCTACAGGTACTTGAGTGTGATTTTTTTTTGAGTCTATAAAAATGGAGATGATATCTACTGTAAAAATTGTTAAGAAAATTTTATAAGAACATATATTAAAATTTCTAGCACAGTGTCTGTCACCCAAAAGCACTGAAAGAATTTTGTTCTTGACTTTACATGAGAAGCAAAGAAGTAACCTACATAAGAAATGAAGAAAGTCATTAAGTTTGGAAAGAAAAAATACAAAAATATACAAAATTTCTATTACAAATATTTCATAGTAGCTCAGAGGAGAATAACAGGATCATTTATCCAATAGAAATGCACACATATGGGCATAGAAGACACATACTAGAATGTTCATGGGAATACTATCTGTATTAGCCCCACACTGGAAACAATTTGCACATTCATTTATAATAGAAATGTGATATACTTAAATAGAATAACAAATAGCAAAGAGAATGAGTAACTACAATTACATACAAGGAAAGTCTCACAAAAATAATAAAGAGCAAAAGAAGCCAGACACAGGGCTGGGGTTGTGACCCAGTGGTAGAGCACTCACCAAGAATGTGTGGGACCCTGGATTCCATCCTCAACACCACATAAAAAATAAAATAAAAGTATTGTGTCCACCTACAACTGAAACACACAAACAAAAAGAAGCCAGACAGAAAGGAATAAATGCATTATTTTGTTGATATAAAATTCAAAATCAGGCAAAACTCATCTATGGTGTGAAAATTCAGGAGAGTAACTACTTTGGGGAGAGGGATGGTGGGGATTGGAACATTCCAGGGGTTTTCTATTTCTTTGTGAGTTGGTTACACAGATGTGTTCACTTTGTGAAAAATCATTGAGCTCTACATTTATAACATACACATTTTTTCAGAATACATGATATAATTGTATACAGATATTTATATGCAATGAAATTTAGTAAAAAATTAAGAGCAAAATTAATTCATAAGATTATCATTAAATATTAAAGATATTAGACCCATTCTAGTATTTATTCATTCAGAAACTGTTTATTGAACATTCTTCTTTTGTTATTTTTAGTTTTTTAATTGGCACATAATTATACATAATAGTAGGATTCATTTTGACATGTTCATACTTGCACATGATATAATTTTATCAATTTTGTGTCCAGTACTATACTTTAGTGTTATAATGGTAATTGATAAGGGCTGAATTATATCCTCCCAAGACACATATGTTGAAGTTCTAACCCACAGTACATCGAATGTGACCCTTTTTGAAATAGGGTCAAGTTAAAATGAGAGCATCAGGGTGGGCCCTAATCCAATGTAACTGGTATAAGAAGAAGAAATCTGGATACAGGAACACATAAATGGAAGATAACGTGAAGATGCATAGAAAAGATCATTATCTACAAGCCAAAGAGAGAGCCTTCAGAAGGAATCAACCCTGCTGACACCTTGATTCTTTAAGACTTCTAGCCTCCTGAAGTATGAGAAGATAAATTTCTGCTTGTTAAATGGCTCAGTTTGTAGTATTTTGTTACAACAGCCATAGAAAACTACTATGACACCCTCCCTATCCCCCAGACCCTTAAATGGCTATTTTTACCCTCAATAAAAATTATTATCCCTGACTACAAGGATGATAACTGCAATAAAGGAAAGCCTATAAAAGGGAAAACAGGAATGATTAAGGACGTCATAAAAGGCTTCCTTCCCTGAGGAAGTGTTTTTCTTTTAAAGATGTTGGGTTTTTTTCCCTTTTTATTAGTGCATTTTAATTATACAGAATAATGGGTTTCGCTGTGGCATATTTTTACATGCAAATAACACATTGATCACCTGAGGAAGTTTTTAACTAAGCTGAGATTTAAAGTAAAAAGAAAGGAACAAGACTTCTAGGTAGAAGGAACTATTTTAAATTCTCTTACAAGGGGAACAGAAAGAAGGCAAGTATGTAGTTCAAAGAAACTGAGGTGCACAATAGGCCGTAAGGCTGAAGAAGCAGCTGAAATCCTGATTATGTACGGTTTTCAGGTCATGCTAAGGATTGGGGAATTTATCTCAAAAAGCACTGGCATGGAACAGCCATACATTGGGTGCCTCATACTATGAAGGAATGTGAAGTATTCTGCATCACCTATGAGTATCATTGTTAAAAGACTGGATCCTAAATCTAGCTCAGCCTTTAGAGCTAACTTCCATTTATAGTAAATATGGGAAATGGAAGAACAAGTTAAATAATACCATAAGGAAGTAATCAGACAAATCCAAAATGTGGAACATTCTTGGTAACATCCAACTCAGTTCACACAGTCAATGGCAAGAGAAAAAACAGACAGGAGAGGAGGCATACTCTAGATTACTAGATCAAATAGAACTCAGGAACACTGTTTAGATGCTTATTGGAACAACTCAACTGCTTTTTTTAAAAAGGCACTTTTAAGAAATGGGTGAAATTTGAATGTACTACTGATAATAAGGAATTTGTTATAAAATTTTAAAAATATTCTGCCTTTCCATTGAAGTTGTGATTTTGATAGCAGAAACTGTATGTAAAATAGGTATCTAGGATGCATGGTTAATGCTGATGCTGAATCTGAGTATCAAATTTAGGAAGAAGATCAAGAAACACTAAGAAATGATTTGTATCTTTTGAGATAACTGAATTTTAGAGTTTTGAAATGACAAGAGAAATTATCTAGTCAAATAAATTCATCTTGCTCTCTCTGCTTTCTGATCACCATGTGAGCTGCTTCCTTCTGCCACACGTCCACCATGATGCTCTGCCTCACCTTGAGCCCAAGGAATGGAACCTGCTGTGACTAACCTGACCATGTGGTTCATAAATTTTTGGAGCTTTCTGGAATTGGTGGGAGGAATTTTGTGATGTGTAGCAGCACATGCTTGAAATGCTTTAGATCTGTTGTAAGAGAAGATTAATGGCCAATTCTGGTGGGAGCTCAGAAGAACAAAATGCCAATAGGACTGTGGTCAGTGAAGGCAGGGCTTGAGAGGGTTCATAAAAGGAGGACTCTATTGGAATTTGGAGTAGAGGCCATTTGTGTTAGGTTCTGGCTGAGAAGTTGTCTGCATTTTGCCCATGTCCTGAGACTTTCTGTGAGGCTGATTTTAAAAGCATTGGATTTCTTAATCTGGCAGAAGAAATGTCTAGGCAGCTTAGCATTCAGGAAGTGGCATGAATATTGCTGGCAACTTTTAGCCAAATTTAATGTGATATTCGGGAGCAGAAGGCAGAGCAGAAATATTTGTAAAACTTGAACTTGAAAGGCAGGAGTAAAACTGGGGCTAGGGAAGTTGAAGTTGTTAAACACATTACTGCCACTAAAGAAATCCTGAAGATTGCCCAGAGACAATAAGAAAGATGGCTTGAAGGCATCTCAGGAGCTGGCAAGACCACACCCAACTCAAGGGATTAAGAGAAAAATTCTCTTGAGAAGAGACCAGAGGGGCACGCTTCTTGCACAAGGAGCCTAGAAAGTTTTTTCAACATGCTCAGCTACCCATGCACTCAGAGGCTGCTGCAGCCAGAGTCCTTGGAGGCTTGGCTATTGCTTGAGATGGCAGCAGACCTTGGTGTCAACCACATGGTGCTGGTTCTGCAGGGATGCAGGATGCTGGAGTTCGGGGGTCATGGAGGCTTCCACCAAGATTTCTAAGGAAGGCCTTGGAAATCAGGCAAGGTGTAGCAGACTCAGAGTCCTGTGGGCACCTCCTGAGAAGTCAAAGTGTGGAGATGTGAGGAGGAAGCTGAATCTGCTGTGGAGATCCCCCCTGAGATTAAGAAATACCAGTAACACAGGACATCATCCTAGGAAAGCTGCAGGAATCCAGCAGAGACAAGCCAACAGAAAGGCCACTTGAGCTGCAACAAACAAGGCCACAGGGGTGGGGCTGCTCATGCTGTTTGGAGAGAACATCACGATGCCATGTGCCCCAGAGGCCAGATGTGGAGCTACAGGACTTGTTTGCCCAGCTGGATTTCGGTCTTGCTTTGGTCCCATCCCTTCTTTCTATGGCCCTAATGGAATGGAAATATTTATTTTGTACCATTATATATTGGATACTTGTAAACTGCTTTTAGTTTTACCGGAGCTCACAATGCAAGATTGCCTTGAGTCTCAGAGAAGATTTTGGACTTGAATTTTGAGCAATGTCAGAATTGATGAGACTATGGGGACTTTTGGGATTGGAATAAATGTACTTTTAATTGTTAGATGAGTGTGAACTTTAGGGGGCCAGGGGCAGAATGTTATGGTTTGGATGTGAGGTGCCCCCCAAAAGCTTACAAGTGAGACAATGCAAGAAGGTTCAGAGGAGAAATGAGAGTATTGTAAGAGTTTTAATTGAATCAGTGAATTAATCCCCTAATAAATGAAGTTATCCCCTGATAACTGAAGTGGTAGGGTGTGGCTGGAGGAGGTGGGAATTGGGGCATGGCTTTGGGGTATATATTGTATCTGGCAAGTGGAGACCTCTCTCTTCTTTCTGATCACCTTGTGAGCTGCTTCCTCCTTCCATACTCTTCTGCCATGATGTCCTCCGTCACCTTGAGCCCTGAGGAATGGAGACTGCTATGGATTGAGATCTCTGAAACCATGAACCCCTAAATAAAATTTTCCTCCTCTAAAAAAATTTTTAAAATAAATAAATTTATCTTAAGCCTGAGGAAAAGAGCACAAAGCTCAGTAGGGGTAGAACTAGTCTGTAAGGCAGGCTTCTGTGGTGGGCCCATGGTATACTTCTTTCAGTGTAGATTACAGGAAGGTTCTTATAGCTTCCAAGCCCTACATAGCTCACAACTCAATTCTCCTTCCCCATTTCATTTGTGTTCTCATTCTTCCTCCCAACTTAAAAATGCCTCCAGGCATTTTAATTTATATTCACTTGACAACTTTTGCTTTCCTCAGGAAAGCTGCCAAAAATAATAACTGAGAAGGAATCATAATGAGCAAAGGAACATTTCAAAATCAAGGTAAAATTAAGAGAAAAACAACAACAGCTGCTACTTAATAAGCTTTTTCCAGATTTACACATGTACTTCATCCCTTTGGCCTTCATGGTCACATTTTGTTCCTAAGTTCTGTCAGCAAAGCTATAGGAGCTTGCTATCAGGTGTGCAAGTCTTAAAGGAAAAAAGGCCTTAAACCATTGGGACCTAAAGAATCGATGTGGCTGAAACACCCTCTCACTTTCCCTTCCTTCTTTCTGTCCTTCATCTCTTCTTTTTATTTTCATTTTTATTTCTATTTTTATGTTTTGTAATTGTAGGTGGACAGCATGCCTTTATTTTATTTGCTTGTTTTTTTTTTTTTTTTTGGAACCAGGGATTTAACTCCGGGGCACTCTGCCACTGAGCCACATCCCCAGCCCTATTTTGTATTTTATTTAGAGACAGGGTCTCACTGAGTTGCTTAGGGCCTTGCTAAGTTGCTGAGGCTGGCTTTGAACTCGCGATCCTCCTGACTCAGCCTCCCAAGTTGCTTGGATTTCAGGCGAGCGCCACCACGCCTGGCTTATTTGCTTATTTTTCTATGTGGTGCTAAGGATCCAACCCAGTGCCCCATGTGTGCTCAGCAAGGGCTCTGCCACTGAGCCACAGCCACAGTTCTTCATCTGTTCTTTTAAAAAATCACAGCTAATGAAAGACCAGAAATAAAAATATAGTAATATATATTACTATATCTCAATAATATATTGCTTTTTAAACTATGCATATTACTTTAGTAAAAATATTAAATTTTCAAAAACTGGAAGTATAGTTATCCAGTACCATTTAGCACTATGTGGGAAAATTAAATGTAGCCAGTACACTTCTGGATTTATAATATATGCCAGGCAACCAAAATATGAGTTTAGGCAATAAGTTAAACTAATATCAACTACTTCAAAGAATTACAATTACAGCATACAAAGGGACAGAAATGTGGGATTAATTTTTTAAGTATAAATTAAGCAGAGAATATGTGCTTCTGGGGCCTACTACATAGAAATGATAGCCATCTTCTACTAAATTTCTCCATCATGTTATATACTTACAATGTACATACAAATTATCACTTATCCTCATAACAAACCTAGATCAGGCATATTTTACAAATGAGTAAGAGATAGTTTCAGAATTTTAATATAAGACTGACTCTAAGTTCATATTCTTTCCATTGTGAAATTAAAAATCAAAACAAAACTGCACATCCCATTTAAATTTAGAAGGAAAAAAATTTAAGTTGTTTTGTTCTTATTCTGTGAAATATCAGCTAAATTTTACCATATCCCATGATCAAGGCTGACATTCAACTGTTATGTTCTGATATGGCATAAGGACAGAAAGTTGCTCTGATTAGCTGAATGTCTGTTCTGCGTGATTGGTGCCCCTATCATACTGATCATTAATGATTTTGACTTTCACACCTGTAAAAGGCACAGAGCTCTAGGTTCTCAAATACTTCAAAGATTTATATATTTGAAAGTCATAAAATAACACTTTTTATGACACATTTTCTATGCCTATAGGTGTCCCAGGTCTACTTATGTGCAAACCTTGGCTGGTCTTCCCTCTAAGTAAGAACATGTCAAGATGCCCAACTTTAGTAGAAGCCTAACCTTCGCCATATTTATACATGCCACATCATGGGGCGCATCTTTAAATCAGCAGTATGAAATTATTGTACTCTTCCTTTTTGCCAACTAGTCAACCTTGAAATATCATCCTGCTTTTTCTTGCATTACACAGAAAAAGAACCTCAGACTCTTTTTCCTAAAAAATCAAGTATTCAAAAATTCAAAAATTTTAAGATTTTTAAATTTTAAGATTTTAAGAAGCCAACTTGAAATCATAACAAAAGAAGTGTGATTTACTTCTGTGAGCTTCACACACTAGATTTATTTGTAAGTTAATTATGCCAAAACTAGTTTGCCTGTAAAATGTTGTACAAGCTCCCTCAACTGGGTAAAATATAGAACTACCAAAACACATGTTCCATTAAATTGACTGTATCATCTTCTTCAGAAATTTCTGAAACTCCAGCCTGAGATCGAAGAATGGACATGATGTCATTAGATAATCTGTCAAAGCCATTCTGTAAACATATATTTGCCAATTTTTGCCAATTTTCTATGGAGCAATATGAATCATTTATCACAAGATGTTCAACAGCATCTGAGAAGAAAAATACAACATTACAGTATAATACTTATTTGATAATCCATACCTAGTGATTCTTTTTTTCTTTTTTTTTTTTAGTACAGGGAATTGAACCCAGGGATGCTTAACCACTGAGTTACATCCCCAGTCTCTTCTATTTTTTGACACAGGGTCTCACTAAGCTGCTCAGGACCTCACTGAATTACCCAAATTGCCCTCAAACTTATGATCCTCCTACCTCAGCCTCCCAGGTCACTGGGATTACAGGTGTGTGCCACCATGCTGGAATTAGCAATTCTTCAAAAATAAAAAGGGACATAATTTGAATTCAGTTACTTTTGAACTGTACCTGATTTCCATTAAGATCAATGGTAAAATGTAGCGTGCTTAGACTAGGTCAGGATATTTTCAATTGTTAGTTCCTTCTCCCCCTTTATCATTACCCTTTTGTATCTCAATTCAACCCTCTACATGTTTCACATTCCACACTTCTCCACTCATCACCTTTTTGGTAAGGTAGCAAAAGGCTAGAAGGCAGGGAGCTCAGAAAGTGAAGAGTGTGGGCTGTTCCTTATTCATTCACTCCTAGAAATTATCAAATAACTGAGGATCTTTGCTCGAGTTCTTATGATTCTTCAAGTACTTCAGCAAATGCCTTAGTAGTGCTGTCCCAAGGGTTTCAGAAACTCTTGGGCAAATCCTCCATCCTTTCACTAAACAGAAGCCTCTTAGTGATGTAACTTCTGAAACAAATGTTTTTCTAAAGGAAATGATGAAATAATTTTGTTTTTAAAAGAAATCTAATGACATTATTTACTTTTAAAAGTCAATGACAGTGACTCTCTTTGTGATCTGTCAATTTATGTAATTAATTTTCTTTTTTACTTGTGCATTATAATTATACATAATAGTGGGATTCTATGAAACGAATTTCTTACCAATTACCTGCATTACGTAGTGATACTTCATAAAAGAGGATTTCTCTTTGGAATGGTCATTGCTACTATTTTATTTCTACCACAATTTTTATTTTCCTATCAAATATTTTATTTTTTATTTTATTAAAATTTTTTTTTTATAGTTGTGGATGGACAGCATGCCTTTATTTTATTTGTTTATTTTTATGCAGTGCTGAGAATCGAACTCAGTGCCTCACACATGCTAGGCAAGTGCTCTGCCATTGAGCTATAGCCCCAGCCCTCAAATATTTTAGATGATACCTGTAATGAGAATTTCAAAATATTAAATTATTTTCACAAATATGTTTTCAGGAAATTTCTTTCCTTGATGATAGGCAATAATTTTAAACCATGTTGTTGCTAGACACATGTGGTAGTGTACATCTGTAATTCCAGCAATTTGGGAAGCTAAGGCAGGAGGATTGCAAGTTTGAGGCCAACCTCAGCAATATAGTGAGCTGTGAACAACTTAGTGAGATCCCATCAGAACAAAAAATAAAAAGGACTGGGGATGTGGCTCAGTGGTAAAGCACCTCTGTACTTTACTTATCCCAGTACCAAAAAAATAAAAATAAAAAATAAAATCAAACTGTTTACTCAATGTTAAATTAATGAAAGAGAAAAAAAAGTGGATTTTTAAAATTCTCCATCCTACTGCAGTTAGGTTCAGAATAATTATCATATTAAATATGCACACATTTGGTTTAGGAATTAAAATTCATGTTTATATCTAAATAACATTTAAAATATACATAAAATGTTGCTAAAAGTACACATATGTTAATATATGTAAAGTTTTTATAAATAAAAAGTGTTAGTTATACAATTGTTAATGCATTCCTCTTGGGCTTTAAAAAGATTCTCTCTTCATTCTAATTCTCTTAAGAAAAATATAGTATTGGGGCTGGGGTGTGGCTCAGTGGTAGAACTCTTGCCTAGCACATGTGAGGCACTGGGTTTGATCCTCAGCACCACATAAATAAATAAATAAATAAATAAATAAATAAATAAATAAAACGAAGATATTGTTTCCTTCTACAACTAAAAAAAATACATATATATACACATACATATATATATATATATTTACAGTACGCCAATAGACTATTATTGACATGGTAATTTTTATATCTATAAACTCCTAAAGTTAATTCTTTTTTTTTGCAGGGAATACTAGGAATTGAGCTCAGGGGCACATTACTGCTGAGCTATACCCCTAGCCCTTTTTATTTTTGTATCTTGAGATAGGGTCCTACTAAATTGCCCAAACTGGCCTCCAACTTGAAATTCTCCTGCCTCAACCATCCAACTAGCTGGGATTACAAGCATGTGCCATTGTGCCCAGCCTCAAGTTAACTCTTGATAAGAAGGAATCCTAAGGAAAATTTGAATTAACTTGTATATAATCATCTTGAACCTTTCCCTGAATAATCCACTAGTATATCTTTCACAACTACATTTTACTCTACTTACCTTTCCCACCTTTGTTTACTTCTTGAAGTAGCTTAATGCCAACTTTTTCCATATTCACAGAGAACAGATGAAGTATGGCAAGTCCAAAAGATAAAAGTGGTGGTTTCCCATCCTTTTCTTCAGTGAGACATTGAATTAGTTCAGTTTGAGGACATAATATTATTAATTTTATCAGGTCATCTGAAAGTAAAAATGAAAAACTGTATCTCAGTACCCTGATATAACCTAGGTGTTTCAAAATTGTGAAATGAACATTATTTCCTTAATCTTCTCAATTTTAATACTTATAGTTTAGAATATTATACATGATAGATAAGTTCAGTAATTTTTAAAAAGACTTTATGTAGCCTGGTCCAGCATATCCATTAAATTTCTCTTTAAGACTATATATTTACAATATTATCTAATTTACTAAATGTTTTGAGAAAATGCATAAAGAATTTTCATATCTACCATGAAAGTCAATTAGCTCCATCTTAACTATTTTCATGAAAAATTATAAAAGAAATATCCTACTTATCAGTATGTATAAAATAGATTTTATAATGTAAGTTTAAAATATTGCCTGCTATTATCAGTGATCTTATAATTAAAGTCTAAAATTTGAATGCACACAAATAAGTAGGCTCTTTTATTTACCAGAGGTAAAGTCCTTGATTTGATGTATGTATTCCATGGCCCCATGGATCTGACCCTGTTTACACAGGCAAAGAAGAGCTTTCTTATGTAGGCCACATTCACTGTAGATAATCTGAGCTAACGCCAGGCACTTGGCCTTGTTAAAAGTATCTTGTTCCCCATAATCACTAATCACATCCCCAGCCTTCTCTGAAAATGTCAGCCTAGAAGAAGCAGATCAATAAGGCACACATTAGAGAGTTCTTGATGAGTAGCTGAGACTGAAATACTTGAAAATTCAGCATAGTAGAAATGAATTCTCTATACCTTATCATGATTCCAAATCAGTAGACAATTAATATAAAATAAATTTATTTGAGATTTAACAACAACAACAAAATGAACAAGTATTATTTGGGGGAAGATATTTTGGTGAAACTGATATCAAGTTTTTAAAACATCTACAAACCCCAGTGACTCAGGAGGCTGAGGCTGGAGGATTACAAGTTTGAGGCCAGCCTCAGCAACTTAATAAGACTGTCTCAAAAGGAAAATAAATTTAAAGGACACATGCAAAATCTATAAATAAGGATAAAACTCTCCTGAAAAGACTGACAGGATTTAAAATTACAAGGTAAACAAAAATTCTCTTATAATTGGGGGTCACAATATTCTCGGCAGCTATGTAGAGTCCAGATTCTAAATTCTATAGAATAAAAATAACTTATTAATTGCTGGTTAAAGAGAGAACAATTTTACCTCAAAATTAGTGATAGATCTTGCAAGCATCTGTACTAACAAGAAAACAGAAAGTATACAGCATTGTTACTTTTAAAATTTGTTACAGATTTATAAGAAGCAACAGGAGAAAAAACATAACTGTGCCTGAAGAAGCAGTTCTGTTGAAACGGCTTGACCGAATAGATTTTTTTTGTGGGGGGGGGTACTAGGGATTGAACCCAGGGGTGCCTAACCACTGAGGCACATCCCCAGTCCTTTTCAGTTTTTATTTTGTGACAGAATCTCACTAAGTTGGGCCTTTGTTAGGGCCTTGCTCAGTAGCTGAGGCTGGCTTTGAGCTTGCAATCCTCCTGCCTCAGCCTCCAGAGCCGCTCTGACTACAGGCCTGCACTATCATATCTGGTTATCATCATATTTTAATTTGCCATCTTCACACGCAATTGAAGTGAATCATCTGTACTATCACAGAACTCTACCTAGAAATCATCAGCATGAGCAATAAGAACATTTGGGTATAATTAAAGATATCACTTTTCATTTTTGTTTGATAAAGGCTTGGTAACCAAGGTCATCCTACCAGGCAAGTCATCAAAACCAACAGAAGTATAAGAATAAGAAATATTTAAACTAGATGACAGAAGAGAAAGATAATGAGTACTGATTAGTATGGATGAATCTGAAAATAATCAGAAGTGAAAGAAGTCAATCTAAGAAGAAAAAAAGAATACATAACTGTGTAATTCCATTAATAGAAAATTCTAGAAAATATAAACTAATCTACAATGATAGAAAGCCAATCTGTTGTTATCCAGAGATAGAGAGGGAGGCAGGGTAAGGAGATGGAAGGAAGGAAGGAGCAACACAAATAGGTATAAGGAAACAATTGAGAGTTATGGATATGTTTATTATCTTGATTATGGTGAAGATTTCATAAGTATATACTTAATGTCAAAATTTGTCAAATTCTACACTTTAAATATGTTGTCTTTTCATAAGTTATATCCCATTAAAGCTATTTTTTATAAAACTCATCAAATTATATCCTCTAAATGTGTGTAGCTGTAAATTTTACCTCAATAAAGTTGTAAAAAACAAATTAGAGACCTAATACCCTACACAGTAACAGGAGCTGCAATATGTCCTAATGACTCTCCTCTTATGAGTTTCCCCAAGAATTATGACCACAGAGTCCTGCAGCAGTTGTGCCTTAATAAAGTATACTTTAAGGTAAGAAGCAAATAGAACTACTTTGTGCAAATGGTTGACTGGACAGATGCCACTCGAATCCCACCCAAATTCTCCCTATAGGGCCAGGATATTCTTCCCTCACTGCTCTGGGTGTTGACTGCTGGTCCTTCACAGGTGCCTCTCTGACTCCTGGGAATTTATGTGCTCCCACTCCTCCAGGTAACCCACAGCTCTTGACTGATAAACATAAAAGACTTGCATCAAGAACAGCTCTGTAGTGTGGCTTATGCTCCTGAGCAATAAATTAGGTCAAGTACACTTTGCCTGAGGCCACATCCTTGCTTGACTCTTTCCCTTCCCTATTCTGTTTCATTCATTCCCTCATGTATTTCCTGAGAAGCCCTCCCTCTATTAATCATGTGCGCCCAAATTCTTGTCTCCAGGCTTTGGTTCTAGAGAACCTAACCTCAAAGGGCTAGTACAAACCTGCTAATCTGTGCCAAGATTCAGCTTCAAGAAGTAGCCTCTTGCCTGTCAACCTTGCCTGGTTTATGTGTTCTTATAAATACTACCTTGGTCCTCATTCTTGAACACTGTACGTTGTTGCTTGTACATTGTCTCCTGGTTTTCTTCTTAACATGTTCCCACAGCCTATCCAGAACCAGGTTCAAATCTGCCTTTTCCCTCCCAATCAGTGTGATACTGACCGATCCTTCTCTATCCTTATTGCTCTGCTTCCATCTACTATTAGGTTCTCATAAATCATTTCGTGAACTGCTGTGAATCAACTCTTTATTTGGGCTTATTGTGACTAGGCCTCATTACTCTATGAATGCTTAGTAAATACTTTCTGATTAACTGCAATAAGGACCTGATGTAAATGCTCAGATAATGTATTGATGTGAAAACAATTATAATTTTCAGACCAGACAACAGTGCTAACTAAATGTCACAATTAAAAGTTTAATTTTGCTTACTTTTCCTGGGTGACCCAGTTGGTAACTATATCCAATCGTTTCTCAGATAATCCACATTTGATTCCTTCAAAGGTTAGATCTGCATCAACAGGATGTTTAAAAGCATGGCTTGTGCTAAATATAGCCTCAAAAAATAAGAGTAATGGAAGAGGTTTTCCTCTAATTTTTCCAATAGCTACAAAAAGAAAACAAATTTTGAGTCAAATATTTTAAGAAATAGTTTGCTTTTTCTTATTTCCTGTTACTATTTCCATCTCTCCGTTTCCTAAAAGCTTAGTAATACATATAGATTAAACTTTGTATTTTAGATAATGACTAAATATCATTCTTTACACCATGTAAAGATGAGGCAGAGATTAGAGTTATTCATCTACAAGCCAAGATATGCAGAAAAGTTGCTAACACTGGCTAGAAGGTAGGCAGTCCCCATTAGAGTCCCCAGAAGAAACCAACCCTGCTAACACCCTGATTTCAGACTTTTGGCCTCCAGAACTGTGAGAAAATAAATTTATTTTATTTCAAGTCACAGGAGTCTCCCATTAACGGTGCAAATCTGCTGTGACCAAAGAAAAACTGATTTGAATAGAGAAAACAAAAGATGTAGTTACAAATACATTGAGGTTAAAACTCCTCATGCAAAGTGTATTGCTCTATGACCAAATGAGACAAATAGAAAACTGGATATTCAGAACTACATATTTAGCCAGACTATGTACCCTAACTTGGAAAATAATAACAACAAATTAGAATCTTTTAAAAATGTGTATTAATTGTACCAAATGATGGGTTTCTTTGTGGCATTTTCATACATGCATATATTTTGATCATATTCATCCTGTTACCCTCTCTTACCACTTCCTCCCTACCCCTAGTCCCTTTCCCCTTCCCTAATAATTTCAAGCTTTCTACTTTCTACTTTCATGCTTTCACTCTTTCTACTTTCATGCTGCCTCCCCACCTACTGCAGATTCCACACAAGAGAAAACATGTGATACTTGTCTTTCAGGGTCTGGCTTATTTTACTTAACAGGATGAGCTCCAGTTCCATCCCCTTTTCTGCAAATGACATGATTTCATTCTTCTTTGGGGCTGAATAATACCCCACTGTGTGTGTGTGTGTGTGTACAGATAAAAATGTGATATATAGATGTACACATTGACATATATAGAGAACATATATACATGTGTATATATATATATGCACATATATATATATATATATATATAAAACAGTTCACTTGTTGATGGGCCTCTAGGTTGATTCTACAACTTGGCTGTTGTACATGGTGTTGCAATAAACATGCACATGCAGGCATCTCTATTGTATATGGTAGCTCCATTTTTGTTTTTTTGAGGAAATTCTGATTTTCAAAATGGCTGTAATAGTCTATACCTCAACCAACAGTGTATTCCTTTCCCCCTGCATCCTTGAGAGCATTTGTTATTTTTGTTTTGTTTTGTTGACAATAGCCTATCTGACTAGAATGAGATGGAATTTCAATGCAGTTATGATGTGCATTTCCCTGATAGCTAAAGATGTTGAGCATTTCTTCATATAATGATTGGCCATTTGTACTTCTTTTGAGAAATGTCTGTTGAGCTCATTGCCCATTTATTAATTGGATTGCTTATTCTTTCAGTGTTAATTTTTGAGTCCTTTATATATTCTGGATAATAACTCTTTCTCAGATGAATAGCTGACAAAGGTTTTCTTTCATCCTGTAAGCTGTCTCTTTGCTCTGTTGACCATTTCCTTTGCTGTGCAGAAGCTTTTTAATTTTACATAGTCCCATTGTCCATTCTGGCTATTACTTCCTGAGCAACTGGAGTCTTGTTCAGGACACTGTTGTCTATACCAATATGCAAAAGTGTTTCTCCTGTTTTCCTCTAATAATTTCAAATTTTCAGGACTTACATTAAGGTCTTTGATTCATTTTGAGTTGATTTTTGTGAGAGAGAGGAATCTAGAGTCAATCTTCTACCTGCACATTTATTATTTCTTTTCTTCTACTGATTTGGGGGCTTGTTCTTGTTTTTCTTTTTCTTCCTTTTTTTTTTTTTTTGAGGGGGGCCACTGGGGATTGAACCCAGAGGCACTTAACCAATAAACTACATTCCTAACTTTTTTATTTTAAGAAAAGTTCTAAGTTTCTTAGAGACTCGCTAAATTGCTGAGGGCAGCCTTGAACTTTCAATCCTTCTGCCTCAGCCTCCTGAGCTGTTGGGATTACAGGTGTCCACCACCAGGACTGGCTTGTTTTTTTCTAAAGCCTTGAGACGCAGCATTAGGTTATTTGAGATTGTTTTTCTAATGCAGGCATTTATGGCTATAAACTTCCCCCATAAAACTTCTGTTACTGTATACTGTAGGTTCTGGTAATTTGTTTTCATTTTCATTTGATTTAGGAATTTTTAAAAACCTTTTCCCCTGATTTCTTTAATGACCCACTGCTCAAAAGTATATTGCTCAATCTCTGTTTGTACATTTTCTGCAGTTCCTCTTGCTATTGATTTCTAGTTTCAATGTTATAGTCTGATAAGATGAAAGAAATTATTTGAATCATTTTCATATTTGTTAAGATTTGCTTTATGGCCTAAAATAAATCTTTTTGAAAAAAAATTTCATGTGCTGATGAAAATAATGCATATTCTGCAGCTGTTGGATGAACTATTTTGTGGATGTCTGTTAATTTCATTTGATTGATAGTGTAATTTAATTCTGATATTTCTTTTTTGGGGGGTGGAGAATCTGCAAGATCTATCTATTGGTAAGAGCAGGGCATTATTGTATTGGGACCTGTTTCTCTCTGTCTACAGTTTTGTAAAACTAAGGGTTCTGATGTTCAGTGCATATATATTTACAATAGTTACATCTTCTTAACAAATTGTTCTTGTTTGTTTCTTGCTTTCAAATTCCCTTTGATTAGAATATCATTTTTCATCATTTTGCTTTCAGTCTGTGTATGTCTCTGCTGGTGAGGCATTTCTTACAGATGGCAAAAAAACTGAGTCTTATATTTTAATTCAATCAGCTAATCTGTGTCCTTTAATTGAAAAATTAAAGACCAATTACCTTCAGAGTAATTACTAAAAAGTATGTACCAGTTCCTGTCATTTTGTTATCTTCTGGTTGTTTTAAATGATCTATGTTCATTTCTTTCTCCCTTATTCAGCAAGGCTTAATGGTTTTCCTGTTCCTAATTCTCATGTGCTTTTCTACTCTTCTAGTAAGAGTTATTCTTTACCATGCTCTCATGACTGTATGTCTTGCTTCCTCTTCTGTGTGAAAGGACTCCTTTAAATATCTTTTGCAATGCTGGTTTAGTGGTTATGAATTCCTTTAGTTTACGCTTATTTTGGAAGGTCATTATTTTACTTTTGATTCTGAAGGATAACTTTGCTGGATATAGTAGTCTAGGTTGACAAGTATTTTCTTTCAGGCCTTGAAAGAAATCATTCAATGCCTTCCAGGCCTTTAGAATTTCTGCTGAGAAATCTGCTATTGTTCTGATGAATTTGCCTTTAGTATTTGGAGTCTCTTGAAGTTTTCAATATTCTTTCTTTGTTCTGTACTTTTGGCAATTTAACTATAATATGACATGGAGCGGTTCTTTTCTGGCTATGTCGATTGGGGTTCTAAATATCTGGATGTCCATATCTTTCCCAAGTCTGGGGAAATTTTCTGCTATTATTTCACTGAAGAGGTTTTCAATGCCTTAAGCCTGTACTTTGGCCCCTTCATCTGAACTGATTATTTATAGGCCTGGTCTCTTAATTGTGCACCATAGGTCCTGTTCTGATCATAATTTCTTACTTTTTTCTTTATTACTTTCTTAATGTGACAATTTAAGCCCTGATAGTCTTTCGTCTACTTGATCTAATCTATTGGTGATACTTTCACTTGGGTTTTTTTATTTGACTTATTGAGCTTTTCATTTCCAAAATTTGTTTGGTTCTTTTTAAGAATATCTCTGTATTGAATTGCTCTTTCATATCCTTTATTGTCTTCCTTAATTCATTCAATTGTTTTTTTGCATCCTCTCTGAAGTCATTGATCATTTAAAAAACCAATCTTTTGAATACTCTGTTCACCATTTTATCCACTGCATTATCTTTGGATTCAGTTACTGAAGAGTTACAAACTTTTAGAGGAGTCATGTTGCCTTGTTTTTTCATATTCCTTGTGTTTTGGTTGGGATTTGCACCTCTGTTGAGATGGATATATTTTCCACTTCTACATTGAGGGTATTTTTAGTGAAACAACTTCTCTTATGGGCTCTATCCCCAGTACCACTCAGAAAGGAAAAAATAAAGCTTGATAACAACACAAATACAGACCAGATATAGAAATACTGTAAGAGTCAATTAAAACCAACCACTACACCACCAATAATAATGGAAAAGGGCAAAAATATAGAATAATCAAAATATAGAAAATCAAAAATTAGTAAAGGTCAAAGTAATAATAATAAAACAATGAAAAGGGGTTATGGAAAAGGAAGAAGATGAAAAAGGAAAAGAAAATGAGAAAGCGTGGGGGGGGACTGAGAGATTTAAAAAGCAAAAAGAATAAAAAATAAATAAATAATACATAAAAGCAAGAAAAAGGAAAATAAGTCCAAAAAATTTCTTCAAGCCAAGATGCTTGCATTAAAGAAGTCTTCTTTTGAAATTCACCAGGTATGAGGACAAGGTAGTCACAGCCAAGGTTTGTTGCAATTCCTCTCTGCTCCCACAACCTGTTGCTCCCACAACCTGTATGTACTATACAGGTTGGTACAGTACATAGGCTGAGTCCTGCCCCAAGTTTCCCACTGGTTGAGCCAATTACCATTGTCTGCAGTAGGACTGTATTCTCTCCAGATTTTTTTTTTTAAATATGCATGTGCACAGCTGCTAGCTCCAAATAGCTTTGTAGCATGGGGGCCAAGCAAGTGCCCACTTGCTCCAAAGCCCCCAAGTCTATCCACCCAGGGACATGGCAAATGTCCAAGCAAAGGTGTATCCCCAAATGCATTGGATAGTAGCAGAGCAAACAGACCATTGAGTTCTATGCTAGAGGGGAGGAGCCACAGGGACTAAGTAATCTGCTGGGTTTGGTTTAGGCACTCTCAGACCCAGCCCCCTCAGCAAACCACAAACAATGGGTCTCACTCCTCACCACAGAGGACAGTGCCAAAAATCACTGTGCCCTCTATAGCCCATGCTCCCTTCCACAGCCTGAGCTCCCTACTGCTTGAACTCAGCTGGTCTGTGAGTGACCATCCTTCCTCTCCATGAATGTCTCTAGGGGCCATCTTCCATAGTCACTGTATCAGGGACCCAAAGTGTGATTGTTTTCTGATCCACAGAGCAGTTCAGTCCCAAACAACAGGCCCCTTCTCATGATGGCTCCTAGAGATATAGCAAGCACTGCAATGAATTTCTTCTCCAAAGCTAGCAGGAGGAGTCACTTTTGGTCTGAATTCCTGCACTGGTTTTTTGGTGTTTTTTGTTTGTTTGTGTACCACAGATTAAACCTAAGAGCACTTAACCACTGAGCTACATCCCCAGCCCCACAACCCCATTTTTTTTAAATTAATTTTTTGAGATAGGATCTTGCTAAGTTGCTTAGGGCCTCACTAAGTTGCTGAGGCTGGCTTTGAACTCAAGATCCTCCTGCCTCAGCCTCAGCTGCTAGGATTACAGGTGGGTACCACTGTACCTGGTTTCTTGCACTGGATTTAAAGCTTGCAAGAACCATAGGTTTCTCCTGTGGATAGGAAGGAGTGTTCATTGTCCATCACTGGGGCTGCCTGCACTCTCCAGGGTTACCTTATGTTTACTGTGTTAGTCCTCCTCCCCTAACCAGAACTTTGTACTTTTCTGAATTGCCTTTATGCTTCTGGGTGCTTTTTAGCTGTCATCTCTTCTTTATTCCTGGAACTCTCTTCTTTCTTTCCTTGGAATATAGTTTCTCCTGTGGCCCTTACTCCTCTCACTTGCAGATTCACTCCAAATTGGGATCTCGAAATTTATGTGTAGACTCAGCCAATGACCAAAAAGAGTACCTCAATTTCAAATTAGCACAACTTCAAAAAATTACCATGACTACAATCAATTTTTTATTTAAATGCTTCGACTTCCAAGACAGAAAGACAATTTGAGTTCCTAATTAATTCATCAGGTTATGTTCCTTTTGTGAAAGGAAAAATACTTATTTCCCAGATTTTTATTTAACTCCATCTTCAAAATTTTAAGAATAAGCTGGATGTGAGTGTCTTAGAATTTAGAAACCAAAGAGACAAGAATCTAATGTTTGCCTAGAAAGTTTTTAGGTGAGAAAACAGAGGAAGAAAATAGAGTTAAGGTAGGACAGATTCAACTTCCACAAAACTGCATGTTTCTCAAGGATGAAGGAAACTCCACTGAGTTTCCAGTAGGTTGGAACTGTCTTGGAAGGGTCCTCCCGAAGCAAAATATTAAATGTTATTTATGGACTATACTATATGTCCATGTAGTGAACATTAAAAAAAAAAAGTCACATGTAGTTTAATATTCACATTCAGTTTAATGTTCTTTCTATTCTATTAAGGAAAAAAGAACAACTTAAAACACATATATAAGGTTCAGAGAGAGATGCTTACCCTTAAATTTATCCACTGAACCCATATTGTGAAGAATTCTTCTAGGACTGTTTGCTGCAAAATAGGCTGCCTTTTCATATTCACCAAGCGAGATTAATTCATTGAACCTATAGCCATTGCATTTTTTAATGGTACACAAAAAAGAAAGAAAACTGGTTAGAAATATCTAATACGAACTAAATATAGTGGCATAATATAGAACAAAACACAATTCTAATGAACTATAACTAGATTTATTTACTTAGAGGGTATTCATTTGATTCTCTAATATTCTGGAGGTGTTCTGTTTTGTCTCATTATAAAACAAAGCTGACTTCGAACTTGATCCTGTCCATATTCCAATAGTACTTATAGGGAGTAATAGAAAATGGGAAGAATTTAAAGATGATGATGATGATGATGATGATGATGATGATTTTGGTACCAAGGATTGAAATCAGGGGTGCTTAACTACTGAGTCACATCCCCAGACCTATTTTTAAATTTTTATTTTGAGACAGGGTCTCATTAGGTTGCTTACAGCCTTGCTAAATTGCTGAAGCTGGTTTCAAACCTGTGATCCTTCTGCCTCCACCTGTAGAGCCCTGGGATTACAGGTGTGCACTACCACACCCAGAGAATTCAAACTGAATTTACAATGAGCTCAGTTTTTCTTCATATCTCCATATGCAAAAGGGCATCAGAGGAAAGAAGAGCAATCTACTTAGAAGCTCAGACTAGGGAAGTATTAATTGAATGTAGAGATAGCCGAATTGCAAATCAAGAGTTGTCCTTGGTATTCAGAAGCCTATGTTCCTCTATGGGGCATCTGACTCCCAATTAAATGTCAAACTAATACAAGGAGGAGAAATAATAGTTAAGATAGCTTAAGCCAAGCTGGGGTTGTGGCTCAGTGGTAGAGCACTTGCCTCACTTGAGTGAGGCATTGGGTTCAATTCTCAGCACCACATATAAATAAATAAAGTCCATCAACAACTAAAAAATATATATTAAAAAAAGACAGCTTAAGCCTCTACTCTTCTTATGGTAAAAGGTCTTCAAAGTCCTTATCTCATAATTAATAAAACGATGACAATCAGGGTTTACACAGTGTTGCAAATGAAAGCAGAACTCCAGGGGAAGGAGCCATCAAACATTGAGTAAAATATATAAAACTTTCAATCTCAGCAAGGGTTTTCTCTCATATCAAAGTTGATAGACTTAGAAAAGCATCATACTATATAAGGAAATAACAGACTTTGGTGCCCTCAGTCCAAATTATCTATTTTTTTTAAATAATTTTTTTGTTTGTTTTAATACTTTTTAGTTGTCAATGGATTTTTTATTTTATTTATTTATATGTGGTGCTGAGTATCGAACCCAGGGCCTCACACCTGCCAGGCAAGTGCTCTACCTCTGAGCCACAACTCCAGTCCCTAAATTATCTTTATCTACTTCTTTGTACTGTAACAAGCAAATCAACAGGTAAAAAACTATTTAGCATTTGGACTAAGAATATTTCATGTTTGTTACATATTGGTCTCATAGCCTATGAATGAACTTTCAAAGAGTAGTCTTAGATTTCTATACCTCTATTAAATACAATATTTAATATTGTGGAGAAATAAGCTATCTTATCATCTATGTCACAGAATGGAAATGAGAAAAAAACAACTGAACTGGTGAGGATAATCTGAATCAAGAAATCCTCAAAAACCTTTAAGACCAGTAAGTTGATGGCTAGGGAATGCAAGAAAAATCTAAATAAAATTTACACCAACACTACAATCTTCTTATCTCCTCTGAAAAGTCTGCTATAAGATGGGGTTTTTTTTTCCCCACAAAGAATCTATGAAAAAATGAAATTTTAGTTTATATTCTAAATTTTCAACTAGAATAGAATTTTAAAGATACAAAAGCTAGAGACTACAGCTCATCAAGATACTAAATAAATGATAAACATGGCCACTTAAATGTGAGAAGTCAAAGTTTTTAAAATATTTGCCTTTCAATGTAGTAGAGCATAACATCAGCATTTTTTGCCTTGCCTGGATCATCTTCAAGCAGTTCTTCAACAAAGCCTTGGTCACCTATAAATACTAAAAGGACCACCATAAGATATTTCAGGTTATTTATCAATAAAAAATAATAAACATACATTTAATACCAACAATTATTGCTTTGGTTTCAAGCAGCACCAACCTCTTTCTAAACTAAGTGCCCTCCCTATCTCTTGCCTCATTATTTTGGGGTACATTTTAAGTCAAAGAGGTTTGACTCACAGTTATCTGTCAGCTGCTGAAGGAAGAAACCCATAGGTGTCAGAGAACTAGTAGAGGTAAGTATATTTTTGCTTTCTTTAAACTCAATCGAGGAAAGCCTCATTCTTAGCTTTCTAGGGGAAAATATCTTCTATTACTTGTGCTAATTAAAAAATGTAGATAAGCTACCATGTAAATCTTTGGTTTTCTGAATTTCTTCCACGAAGTCTTGAAATGAGGTGCTCATATCAGATTTTACCCATGAAGTAAGTGCATAAGAAATAATCTGCAGTCTTTGATGACTATAAAGATAAAAACACCAACAATATACTAAGCCTAAAATTGAATGGTGGAGTATTAGGATAAACAAATAAAATCTTAAACTTTAAACTTTAAAAATATATCAACTTTCATACCGAAACTGTAATTTTTCATTCAGATTTTCAGCTATATCTCGCCGTTTTAATAACACAACCATTTCCTCATCAAAATCAGCCATCTTTTGAATTGGTACATATTTTACCAACATAGCTTGCTTAATTTCTCTGTATTTATCTTCAAGGTGTTTCTTGTATTTCCTGAGAGCATCAAGATTGACAGAATCCTGAAGAGTCATGCCTATGAGAAGAGGAAACAAATCAAACAGGCCAAGCAATTTGTGGGACTCTCGTGCTCAGACAGTGTCTTAGCAAGATAGATCAGATTATTCCAAAGCTAAGAAATAATTCAGAAATGATAGCGTGTACTTACTGCTTCTCACATAAGCAGAATTAGTGTAAAATTGCAAAAGGCTAGCAGTTTTAAACATCACCAATGAAGACCCAGTTAAGATTGCTTGTTCTGAGAACACACAAACCTTAGAATCTGCAGTCTTTTTAATGACTTCATCATTATGGTTTGAAAACCTCTAAATATCACTAAGAGCTTCTGCCTAATAACAGAGGATTTAATCGACAGATTTCCATTTCCCATTACTCTACAAGTTAATGCCAGGATAATCACTTTATTTTTTCTAATATAAAACTTACAAATGCCTGCCAAAACTCTAGTTATCTCTTCCTCTCATGCTATTCCTGAATTCATTATTCCTAATACAAACACTTCAAATGACCTCCTTTCTCATCTGTGCCAATCGATAACTTTATGATATCCCTCAAAATTCCCCTCCTCCAGAACCCCTCTGGATTAACCCTACCGGATTTTAATCATTCCCTTGTTCTATATCTTCTCATCACTTAGTCAGTTTGTCAATTATTCTGTACTTATTCATATGCATCTTATTTGAAGTTTGCTAGTCACAATTTTATATTTGAAAGTGAGTTTAGACAACAAAATAGAAAAGTGAATTTAGTCTTTATTTCCACAAAATGCAAGATGGTCATTCAAAGTTTGTTAAAATCCTTTTGTATGAAGAAGCTTATTACTTCAAGGAAGAGCTTCTTTCATTTCAACCAAATGTGGCATCCTACAATTTCTATTGATTCTACCCACCAAATATATTTCAAGTTTTGAATATCATTAATTATTTTCAAAGTCTTTATTTTCTCCAGTATAAATATTTGCAACTACTCTATACATTCAACATAGGAACCTCTCCAAATCCTTGTGGATTCCAAAATATACTCCAATTTCTTAAAATATATTAACAGTATACTAAGATGTGAAACCGGAGAATGCGGACATAAACATGAATAATAAGATTCACCATACATTATACCAGTGGTTCTGAAATTTTAGAATACGTTATAATATGCCTGGCGCAGCAACCACACCTGTAATCCTAGCAGCTTGGGATGCTGAGACAGGAAGAGTTCAAAGCCAGCCTCAGCAAAAGCAAGGCCCTAAGCAACTCAGTGAGATCCTGTCTCTAAATAAAATACAAAATAGGGCTAGGAATGTGGCTCAATGGTTGAGTGCCCTGAGTTCAATTCCTGGTACCACCCCCCTGAAAAGAAGAACACATCACAATAACCAGATCTGGATAAAACATGACTGTTAGCCTTAATCACTGAATTTCTAACTTGGTAACACTGCAGTGAGACCCAAGAATTTGCATTTCTAACCAGTTTCCAGGTGGATGCTGATATTGACAACAGAACCATACTTTGAGTCACTGAATTATACTTCATATAACCCTTACAGACTGGAATGCTTGAAATGTTTTAGAGGTGTTTAAAGTTTTCTGTTTTCAATGAATCTTCCTGGAACCCTGACTAAAGTTGCTTGTATAACATGTAACTGATAGATACAAACATGTCAGCAAGCTTATATAAATTTGTGTAATAGGTAATAACTGGAAATAGTTGGGATTTCTCTCAAACATTTTAAACAGAATACAGTACCTGGAATAGGTTTTGAAGGATCTTTGCAGAAATTATAGTATTTTGCTTCTTTTGTGTCATACTCTGCCCTAAGCTGTTTCATTTGATCTATTTGCAATTGAAGCTTCAAGGAATTATTTTCAATAATCCTCATTCTAAAAAACAGAAATTCTTATGTTCCTTTCAATTGATTTAATTGTTGAATCATAAGATTTAAAATAAGACAGGTTAAATTATTATTTTATTTTGGCTACTTATCATTTTGAACCATTATGAATTAGGTACAAGTTCAGAAAAACATGCCCTGAAAAAGTTAACTATTCTCAAAAATGAGGAACAATTTTCTTTCAGTGTCAATAAAATCTAATCTAATACTGGCTATGATTATTAATCCTATTAGAAACTCATAAGTATTAAACATATTATGGTCACAAAACACTATCTATTCCTTTTAGTAAAAAATGAGATTTGCAATTTTAATATCATTTTTTTAAAGTCTGCACATGTTCAGGGCAGACACAATTTTTAAAATTTTTATCTTATTTATTTTATTTACTTACTTATATGTGGTGCTGCAAATTGAACCCAGTGCCTCACACATTCTAGGCAAGCACTCTACCACTGAGCCATAACCCCAGCCCTAAATATTATTTTTGTAAATAATTGTTTTGATTTCCTGTGACTACTGGAAAAATTACTACAAACTTGGTGACTTAACAGAAATGTATTCTCTCACCATTCTGGAGGGCAGACATCCAAATTCAGTATCACTATACATAAAATCAAAGTGCTTTGAGAGTCATGCTTCCTCTAGAAGCTCTAAGAGAAAATCTGTTCCTTGCCTCTTCCAGCCTCTGGGAGCTGCAAGAATTCCATAGCTGCAAAGCTTCAACCTCTGCCTTGCTTGTCACATTGCTCGCTTCTATGCCTCCCCCTTCTGAGAACACTTCTTAATATCTAGGGCTTACTGGATAATCTCCCTACTTCAGAAGCCTTAATTTATTCATATCTGCAAAAACCCTGTTTCCAAACAAAGATAAACATGTACAGGCTCCAGTAATTAGGACCTGATGTCTACAAGGGTCATTATTCAATCTACTGCAGAAATTTTGATCCTAAAGCTAGAGGAAGGATAACACTTTCCTGAGGTAAAACTGAGCAAATGCAGAAATGGGGATCTTAAAAACTATGAAGTAGTACTGAGCATGGTGGTTCCCAACTGTAATCCCAGAGTCTTAGGAAGCTAAGGCAGGAGGATTTCAAATTCAAAGTCAGCCTAAGCAACTTATCGAGATCCTGTCTCAAAATAAAAAATAAAAAGGGCTGGGGATGTGGCTCTGTGGTTAACCACCCCTGGGTTTAATCTCCAGTACTGCAAGGGAAAAAAAAAGAAAAAAGAAAAAAGGAAAGAAATGAAATTATTCTCCTTCTTAGTTTAACAAGTAACTAAACGTAGTTTAAGAAGTAACTTAGGTCTCCACATGTTCTTGGCAAGCACTCTACTACTGAGCTACATCCCTAGCCTGTTTTGGTTTTGTTTTACTTTTTGAGACAGGGTCTTACTACAGTGCCCAGGCTGGCCTAGAATCTGAGATCTTCCTGCTTCAGCCAATTTCAAATTTCTATTAAGGATTATTTGAGGTTTATTTCCTAGCTTTGATGGTCTAGGGGGAAAAATAACAGACTAAAATAAGTTAGAAACCATTGTAGGAAAATTAAGCAAGAGGAACATGGTAAGATCTAGGGACCATTGTAATGGGGTTCTGAAGTAAGAGAGAAAGACTGGTCTCAATTCCTAATACAATTTGGCAAGTGGGAATACATATCTAGAAGCTGGGGCAGGGGTGTGGGTCAGTGGAAACAAAATAACTAAGAGGAAACAACAGAAATGAGAGAAGGCGGCTGGGGGTATAGCTCAGTGGTAGAGCACATGCCTCACACATGTGAAGCACTGGGTTTGATCCTTGGTACCACATAAAAACAAAGATATTATGTCCATCTACAACTAAACAAATACATATATATATATACACATACATATATATATATACGTATATATAAAAGAAGGGAAGACTCTGGGTAAGTATACCCAACAGGATTGCTGAAGGCAAGCCAGTAAGGCTCCACTATCTCCCACATGATGAGACTTGGAATTTAGTCAGACATTGAGGATGATCAGTTATGGGGTTGGGGATTCTGTCTAAACCAATCTGATAGGATTCTTGCTATAACTGTATAGTGTTTAGGTGAATATGAAAGTCCAAAAGTCAAGCCCATTTGAAAAAGAATTCAGGGAAGCCAGAGGAAAAAAATCTTTGTCAATATAAAAATGTCATTTTTTCTTTTCTTTTTTCTTTTTTGGCTAATTAAAACCCAGTTTTTTAGATAACTGCTATCCGCTCCTGATTATTATACAGAATTCTTGGTAACTACAGATGGCTCAGAGTAAAAGCCAAGTATTTATGAAAAAGGGATTGTGGAAATAAAATTTATTTGGTTTTATTCCAAATAAATTTATCTTGTGGAAGAAAGCTACATTAAAAATATACAGACATTCAGAAGAATTTAAAATAGGAACTCACACAGATACTAGTATATGAATGTTCACAGTGGAATAGCCAAAGGTGAAAACAACCCAAGAATCCATTAATAGAAGAATGGATACACAAAATGTAATCTATACATACATTGGAATATTATTTGATCAGAAAATAGTGACACTTCAATTCCTTCTACCACATGGAAGAGAAAGCATCTAAGTGTTGTTGTTTCTTTCTAAGTGTTTCTAAGTGTTACTTTTATGGTCTATTTGTTTACAACTTCATGATGATGAATCTAGCTTTCTTAGCATTTGTCAATTTATTACACTTGGGTTTTTGAGCCTATGAATTGGTATCTTTCACCAGTTCTAGAAAATTCAGTCATTATCTACTCAAATATTATTTCCATCCTATATTCTTTTCTTTTAGAGCTGTGATTAGACATAATAACATGACCTATCTTCCACATCTTTTAATAGTTCTATTGAGATATAGTTCAGATACTTTAAAATTCACCCTTATAAAGAGTATAATTCAGTGAATTTTAATATATTCACAATTGTACAACCATCACCACTATTTAATTCCAGAATGTATCATCATCCAAAAAATAATCCCTATACCCATCAGAAGTCTGCTGAGCAGAAAGCAATTTTCCATTCAGTCCCCAGCATGGAGTAGTTCACCTGTGGTTCACTCTGCCAGAGTGGAGCCCTTTATCATTCCAGCTTTGTGGGGAAGGCTTCCCAGTGGGCTATACCTCTTGGGCAGATCCTAGGCTTTGTCTTTTATCACACATTGCATAGTAAAAACTGAAACTTATGGTCACAAGTTTTAATAAATGCTCTTGGGGACAAAGCATTTTCAGTGCTCTGCTGATCTTTTATCTTCTATTAGATTTTTGCCCTGATAGTCTCTTACTATTTCATCAGCTTCTGGAAAGATTTTTGTTTATTTTATAAGCTGGGTACAGTGGTGCATGTCTGTAATTCCAGCAATGCAAGAGGCTGAGGTAGGAGGACCACAAATTTGAAATGAGGACTGAAGCAACTTAGAGAGATCCTGTCTCAAATCAAAAATTTAAAAGGGCTGGGATGGGATGGGTATAGTGGCGTACACCTGTAATCCCAGCATCTCAGGAGGCTGAGACATGAGGATTGTAGGTTCAAAGCCAGCCTTAGCAAAAGTGAGGCAATAAGCAACTCAGTGGGACCCTGTCTCTAAATAAAATATAAAATAGGGCTAGGGATGTGGCTTAGTGGTTGAGTGCCCTTGAGTTCAATCCCTTGTACCAAAAAACAAAAACAAAAACAAAAACAAAAACAAAAACAAAAAAACAAACAAGGGCTGGGATGTAACTCAGCAGCAAAGTCCCCCTGCATTCAATTCCCAGTATTAAAAAAAAAAATTTAAAAAGCCTGATGTGGTGGCACACACCTGTAATCCCAACTACTCGGGAGGTTTAAGCAGAAAGATTGCAATTTGAAGGCCAGTCTGGGCAACTTAGTGAGAGCCTGTCTCAAAATAAAAATTAAAAGAGCTGGGAAGCCAGCTAGCTCAGCGGTAGAATGCTTGCCTTACTTGCATGAGGCCCTGAGTTCAATCCCAGTACTGGAAATTTTTTAAAAAGATTCTCAAGAGTAAGGTCTAGCCCAACCTCTAGCCATTCATATTACCAGAAATGTCAAACTTTGCATAAATTTTAAGTTGACTTGAAATTGTCTATAAAAACATTTTTATCAATTATTTGCCAAATTTAACACTGTAAATATAAGACCACTCAACAAAAGTATTTTCTCCTCTCTAGTATGCTACTCACTTTTGTGCATCACAGGATTAAGTGCTCTAATTCAGAAATAATCATGAAATTGTATTATCAAATCTTCCTTGCAAGAAATTACCTGGAGAACCACTTTATGCATCCTTCATTTTATGACACCACAATGTACCTCTGGTTATCATAAAGTTCTCAAACAAAATTAATATTTTTACTTGAAACATAAAAAAATACAATAGAAGCATAAAAACCTGGCTTTTAAAATTAAAATGAAATTTAAAAGACTAAGAACCACTGGTTAAAGTTATATTGGCTGTTAATTATAATCAATAAATAATTATCACCTTTTGGGCTAGCTACTAACATACTCACTTGGCTTCAAGTTGGATAATTCTTCTCTGGTAGTATACCAAAGATGTGGGCTCTGCTACCAAAACTTTAAGTTTTCCATGAAGAAAAAATGTAGTTCTTCGGTCTTTCTTTAGTGTCTCAATAAAGGCATCATATTCTTTTTTGATTGAAGTAAGAATGGATTTGTATGCAGTGACATACTCTATTACCTGAAATATGATTTTTCTGCCTATGGCACTGAAATTTTTTCTAAGAATACTACAGATGAAAAGCCTTGCAAATAGCATTATAGATTATTTCTTAAATGAAACATTATTAACAATTAGAAATCTAAAAATTTTACATAAAGCTCAAACATGCCTGGGCATTAAAGACAATTTATTGAATATATGTTCCTTGTGAATCATTACAGTAGATACTCTGGTCTTAAGTATGAGAGAGGCTGAAAAGACTATTTCTGTTCTACTTGTTATAAACACACACCATATTATGTCAGTTAAATCTAATACCAGGTTAAATTTTCCCAATTCTAAATCTCTTAATCACATATCTCCTCTTAGTCCCTTCATTTAGATCTTAAAATCTTGAATTCCCTTTACCTGTTTTTCTAATTTATCAGTTCCTACTGGCTAATCAATACTCTGAATTCCTAATGCATTTCTATTCTCAAGGTGTCAAATGCAACTTTAAAAAACCCTTATCACTACATAGTCATGGTTTCCAATGGTGTTTAAGAATATTTTAGGAGAGACAACTGAAGAAAATAACCTAAGAAAGAGTAACAAAAGAAATAGCGTTGCCAGATGTGGTGGCGAACACCTATAATCCCAGCAGCTTGGGAGGCTGATATAGGAGGATAGTGAGTTCAAAGCCAGCCTCAGCAAAAGCAAGGTGATAAGCAACTCAGTGAGACCCTGTCTCTAAATAAAATACAAAATAGGGCTGGGGATGTGGCTCAGTGGTCGAGTGCCCCTGAGTTCAATCCCTGGTACTCCCCACCACCACCACCATAAAAAAGGTTTCCATTGAACCCAAGAAAATCACAACTATACTTCCTTGGTACAGAGGGATCTCAGGGAGAAAAAGAATGGCATTCATTTTGCCTCTGTTCCTACATATGGATCTATTTGTTCAACATGATACTAGGAACACAAAAGTCTGGGGTCCAGTTACCTCCGTAACACACCCATTCCTATAGAAACTCACTCTTCTGGCTTTTATCTTGTTTACTAGATCTTTGACTCACTCTATATCTACCCCCAATTCTTAATATATGAGTCTCAGGTCCTTTCTGCTTTGATTCAGGCATAATTCTCCAAGTCAAATCATTTTAAATATAACTTGGTATTTGTTCTCTAGTTCCACGAATGAGATGCATGTTGACACTTTTATCTTCTGTCCAATTAGATCCTTCCAAGAGAGAAAGAATTGGGGGAGGCAATCAAATTATTCAAATCAAATCATTAATAATCAAATGCACTAGAATAATGTGAAAATGAAAGAGAAGCTAGGAAAAAAATTTCTCTTTTCTGCTAAAAGTATCAAATGATTTCCATTTCAGAACTGCTTCTCAGTCTTGAAAAACAGATTTTTCACAACATATAAGTAAATGTACAATTTATAATTATATAATGTACAAACAATCTAGATGGAAATCTTGAAGAACAGAAAGAAAAGGAGCATGAACTACAGACATAGATACTGCTTTTCATTTAATCCCATCTGCTTTTCTAAGAATTAAATTTACCACCCGGCACGATGGTGCACACCCACAATTTCAGCAACTCTATAAGCTGAGGCAGGAGGATCACAAGTTCAAGGCCAGCCTCAGCAATTTAAGGAGGCCCTAAGTAACTTAAGAGACCCTGTCTCAATAAATAAAAAGGGCTGGGGATGTGCTTAAGTAGTTAAGACCTCCTGGGTTCAATCCCCAATACCCCACTCCCCAAAAAAGAACAATTACATTTACCAACACCAACTCCAAATGATTTCACTTTAACTATACTAATTTAGAACACACTGCTCTTCAGATAAGAAAAATTCTGACGAAGTGTTAGCATTTGGGCATGCAAAGATAAGTAGGTCACAAACTTTTCTTTGTTGATTTCACCCAAATAGAGTCTTAGCATGACTTATGTTTATGAAAATTATTCAAGATAATATCTTTATTTAAAACACTGACTCAATACACTTCTTAATCACTAAAAGATTAATATCAATGATCGTAACAATGTATAGAATGAAGATAACCTTAACCAGTTCTAAAAGAGATTTTCTAGATGATTTAAAGGGAAGAAAAGAAAAAGACTCTCTATACTCTTATACATATGTATTAATTTTCTTAATTCCACTGTGAGTACATATTACTACTTTGGGCTCGCTTTTCTGTAAAGTGAGGCACTCAGGTTTTGGTTAGAGGAGAAATAATTGGCTCACAGTGTATTAACATTAAAAATTACATAAAATACTAAGTTCCTATTTTGCCAGTAGCTATTTTACCCAGAGACCTATGGTTCATTGAAGCTTAAGGTAAGTACTTCCTCTCGATAAAAAGGAAAGGATGCTAATTTCACTTATTTTACTATCAGGAATCTTCCAAAGGAGGGTTAAAAAAAAAAAAAAAAAGCTAGGCAAAAAATTAGGATCCATGTACAAGTTATAATTGTTCATAAGGAAAAACAATTATTTCTAAATTCTCAAGGACCTAAAGCAAATGTTATATAAAGTCATAACATTTTCTAATCTAACCTCTATTATTTCCAGTGTTAAGTCCAGTCAAATCTCTAGCTCATGCTTATCAAGACCACTAACTATAAGAGGTATCACGTTTTTTATATCAAGTCTTTTATTTGTTTGTTTGTTTGCCTATTTATTTTGAGTCAGGGTGCTATGTTACCAAGGTTGGCCTCAAATTCCTGGCCTCAAGGGATTCTCCAGTCTCAGCCTGCTAAGTAACTGAGACTACAGATATATGCCAACATGCCAGGCTCAAAAGGTCTCAATTTAATATGTTAAATCAAATTTAAACCAACATTTAATGATACCATAAACAAACCCAAAACAACAAGGAACTAGCAAGCTCTTGATTAAAACCCAATTCCTCCACCATTCCTCCATTCTTTGGTCTATACCCAAAGGACTTAAAATTGGCATACTACAGTGACATGGCCACATCAATGTTATAGCAGCTCAATTCACAATAGCTAAATTGTGGAACGAACCTAGATGCCTTCAAGAGATGAATGGATAAAGAAACTATGATATATATACCCAATGGAATATTACTTAGCCTTAAAGAAGAATAAAATTATAGCATTTGCAGGTAAATGGAGTTGGAGAATATCATGCTAAGTGAGATAAGCCAATCCCAAAAAACCAAAAGCCGAATGTTTTCTGTGATAAGTGGATGCTGATACATAACGGGGGCGGGGGAGGGAGGATAAAGGAAGAATGGAGTAACTTTGGATTGTGCAGAGGGGAAGGAGGGGAGGGAAGGGGAGATAGGGTGGGAAAGATGGTGGAATGAGACCGATATCCTTATCCTATGACTGCATGAATCGTTTGACTCCACATAGTATACAACCAGAGAAATGAAGAGTTATACTTCATTTGCGTACAATGAATCAAAAAGCATTCTGCTGTCATGTATAACTAAATAGAACAAATAAAAAAACAACCAAATTCCTAACAAATTAGATGATGCCTTCAGAAAGAGAGATCAAAATGATTATAAGACAGACCAATTGTTGATCAAAAACAACCTGCTAAGTTAAAATAGCTAAAACATTCATTAACAGGTAATGTCAGTTCAGTATTGCATTTTCCTCATTCATCCCTTTCTGACAAATTAAATGAACTTGTAAAAACTGAAAAAAAGGATGAGGTCAAACAATCAGTGCTATTTTTAAGGAGGCTGTCAAAATAAGACATTTCTATTCTCATAAAAACTTCATTGCCTTAAGAACATTATGATACCTTATTAAAAACATTTCCGTATATGATGTAATATTCATCAGCAGGTCCTTCCTCATTACAGCCCACTCTTTCAATTTCTGTAATTATGTATCTTTGCATACGTTCCAAAAATTCCTTGTCACTTCTACTAATGATAGGAGGAAGAACTGCATGTTTATTTATTTCTTGGACAGACATAAGTCACAATTTGCACTTAGTCACCAAAGAAAAGTGAAATCTTGACCTGCTTTTGCAACAGAGCCAAAACTTTGATAAGCCTGAAAGAAAAAAAGACCATCAATTAATCTAAAGGCTTAAAAATTATAAATTGAATATGAATCTAAAAAGTCATATATTTATTTCAGAAAAAAATTCCCCTGGATTTGTCTGTTAAGAAAAATATTTCAATGTATAAATTGAAGAGTCTATACTAGGGGGTAGGGTGTAGTTCAGCAGTAGAGTGCTTGCTAGCATGTGCAAGGCCCTGGGTTTGACCAGCAGCACACACACACACAAAAAGGTCTGTGCTGTTCTAGGCCATATAGTTACCTCTGCAACAGAAGGACCAAATACTAGTTAACTAGGAGCTCTTCCTTTATTAACCACACACAATTCCTCTTACATAATAGATGTTTTCTAATATTAACCCAACACTTTCTTTTTATTGTATTAAAATTGTTTGCAGTGCTGGGACTGAACTCAGAGCCTAGACAAATGCTCTACCACTGAGCTATATTCCAGCTCCTCTTATTTTTGTCACATTTGAATAATTATAAGGATACCATAAGTGGCTAGAAAATCATTAGAACTCAAACACTTTTTAACAGAAAGCTTAAAACTTTGTTTCATGTGAAATAACAAGTTAGTAAGTCCTTGATGACACAAACAAAGTTAGATACTCCTCTATCCCAGTGCCTACCTGGCCCAGTCACAGTCATTCAGCATACAGTACCTATGAATAATTAGTTTTTATAATAGATTTTATTATAATTCTCATCCTTGATATGAATTCTCATCCTTCTGTTAAAATTCATCCATCAAGGCTGGGGAGAGAGCTCAGCAGCAAAGCCCTTGTCTCACAAGTGTGAGGCTCTGAGTTTGATCTTCAGCACTGGAAAAAAAAAAATCCATCCATCAATAATGTCAAAGATAACAGTATTTTGGAGAGTATAGTTTTCAAACAGCTTTTTTACATTGCTTTTGGTAAAGAATCATTATTCAACCGAAATTGATACCGAAGGTGGTTCCTAAAATCCATCCATACTAACACACTGAGTTAGGCTGGGGGTGTAATTCAGTAGTAGAATTTGTGTTCAGCATGTACAGGACCCTGGGTTCAAGCCCCAGCACCAAAACAAGCAAAAAAAGCATACTGTCATTGTATTAATCATCAGCCAGAATATTGACTGGCTTTGTCTGGCAAGGCAAAACATTTTAACTTTTCTCCCAGTTACAGCAACATATATCCATGGAATAAAATCTGAAAATATAAACTAAAGACGAGAACAAAAATGATCCAGAATCCTACTACCCAAAGATAATTGCTATATTTCCTAGCAATCTTTATAAGCATTGGGTTCAAATTCTATATTCAGTTGTGTATTCTAATTTTTTCACTTAATATTAAAAGCACTTTCCATTTTGTTAAATAGTTTTCAAAACATAACTTCTAGGGCTGGGGCTGTAGCTCAGTAGCAGAGCACTTGCCTATTGAGGCACTAGGTTTGATTCTTAGTACCACATAAAAATAAACATAATATAAAGGCATTCTGTCCATCTACAACTACAAAAAAAATTAACAAACATAACTTCTGCTGGCTGTGAGGCACTAAGCAACTCAGTGAGGCTCTGTCTCTAAATAAATACAAAATACGGCTGGGGATGTGGCTCTGTGGTTGAGTGCCCCTGAGTTCAATCCCCGGTACCCTCCCCGCAGCACCCCCCCAAAAAAACCACAACTTCTTAAGATTGCAAGGTATTTCATAGTATGATATTTTATAATTTGTTTAACCATCCCCCCTACTGTTGGATATTTTCACTATTATAAATAATGCTGTGATGAATAAATGTCTAAACCAATTTTATGATGTTTTGGCAATATAATTGAAACCTGGTTATCTGAAATAATATATTTCTTATTTTCTATATAACTATAGGTCATAAAAAAATGAGCAAATACCCAAACTACCAAAATAATTTTGAAGTTTAAGAGGCAAAATTGATCTTATACTGATGAACTGGATAACAAAAAGCCAGTTTACAAGTGAACATAAACTACAACAAGGTAATAACCCATAATGGATAAACAGTTTTCTTAAATGAAAAATCAATTAATTTATTAATTCACTGAACCGGTATTTATTGAGTGTCTACTAAGCACCAACTAGTATTTCATAGTTAGGAATTCAGCAATAAATAAGATGAGGGGCTGGGGATATAGCTCAGGTGGTAGAGTGCCTGCCTTGCAAGCACAAGGCCCTGGGTTCAATCCCCAGCACCAAAAAATAAATAAATAAATAAATAAATAAATAAATAAATAAATAAATAAGATGATGCCCCTGGCTCCTTGGAGCTTAAACTCTAGTAGGGGAGACGGACTAAAAACAATGTAAGTTTAAACAGTAAAAGATAAATATCAAAGGAGGAAAGAATAGATATAATCATATGGGAGTAGGCAGTCACATTAGAATACCGGTGGCTTCCAATGACCCTTAGGATAAAATTCAAATTCCTTTATTTGCCCTTTAGGAACCAATGACTCTTTTTCTCTCTGATAAAATCTATCCTTTTCATGTTCTTGTCATTTTCCCCACACCCATTCTATCCCCACCCCCATGAATTTGCTCTTTTACCTTGGGGTCTTGTATAATTCTCCCTTCCTGTAATGATCATTTCACATTCATCTTCCCCTTTCCCCCCGCCAAATCCACATACACACATTGCATTCAGTTGTTCTCCAGATCTCAGCCTGCATAGTTTTGGGAAAGCCGCCCTGAATTCCCTCAAACTTGGTCAGGTGCCATTGTCATGTTCTCCTCTTGTACTATGCACATATAGTACTATGATGGAGGGGTATCACAGTATTATCACTCAATCACACTGTATCATAGATTTTCTATTTATATTCTCTACCTCTCCTGTTCAGATATAAATCTGACAAGATCTGGAACCAAATGTTCTTATCCCCATTACCACTCTTCTACCCATATGCACTCCCAAGCTTAGTAGTTTCTGGCAGAGTGGGTATTCAACAAAGATTTGCTGAATCACTAAGCAATAATCTTGTCTCAATAGTCTTTCTCAGAAGACATCTGACTTATGGTGCCCTCAAACTAGAAGACAGATTCCTTAGCATATTCAAAATGTCACTGAATTACACATATCAACTAAGATTGCCATTTACTTGTTCAGTCATCTTAGACATTTAGGGATATATTAAAAACAAGTCACTGGGGTTCCCAATCAAGTCTGTTGGGTCCAGTAAATGAGCCATTGGTACAGGGCAGAGAAGGCAGTGTGAAGCAATAAGTACAATGGACTACAGATGCCCACACCCATTTCATTAACCTGGAAAGAGGACAGGGAAATGTTCAGGGAAACAACTAGTGGAATAATATCTAGGGTAATGCATAAATACTGAGGGCATCTACTGTGTGTCTGCCACTTTCTAGCCACTGGAGATATAGCACTGACTAAAACAAAATCCCTAACCTCTCAGAAATTGCATTCAAGTAGAAACAGACAACATACAAGTGAAAAATGTCTGACAGATGAGGCAAGTTGTATGAAGAAAAACAAGGGTACAGGAGATAGAGTACAGAAGTTGGGAGGGTGCTATTTTATGTAAGGCAGAGTCCAGAAAGAGGAAAGCCTTCACTGATTGGTGACATTTCAGAAACCAGGTCATGCAGATTCCTGGGAGAAGTGGTTGAGGCAGTGAATAGTAAATCAAGAGGCCTCAAGGTGGGACAGTATGTTTAAGGAACAAGAAGGCCTGTGGGACTTGAAGAGAATGAGAAAGGGAGAGAAGAGATAAAGTGTGAGGTCGCTGTCACATCATGCAGGACACAGGGCTATGAAGCCAGGACTACTATCAGTCCATTCGGTGCCCCTTTCTCTGGGTAGTTTTGGCAAGAGGACTACCCCTTCTCTGGCTAGTTCACACAGAATGGATTGTGGCCTCCACTTGCTCCTATGCTGGAGCAACAGCCTCACTTAAAGAACTTAAGCTTTGCTCTGGGTGAGATGGGAAACAGAAGAATGACAGCTGATCTACATTTTAAATTAAAACTGACAGCTGACTTACATTTAAATTGCTCTGGCTGCTCTGTGAAGAATAGATAGATTATTAGGATTCAAGGATCAAAGCTGGAAGTATTTTTAGAAGGCAATAATCTGGGCAAAAGATGATGGTCCATTAAAACCAAATAGTAACAGTGGAGGTGGTAAGAAGTGCTCTGCACACATTCTGAAAACAAAGCCAAGATTTCCTTAGAGGTTAAATGTGGGGTATGAAAGAGCAGTCCAGGATGACCATACCATTTCTGGCCTTAGCATATGGAAAAATGAGAACTGCCATATATAGAGGTGGGAAGTGCAATTTCATAAGATCAGGAGTCTGTGGCTTGTCTTTTAGAGAGGCTAAATACACAGCTAGATATGTGAATCAGAAGCTCTGGGAAGCTGAATGACAGGTTATGAGTCTTCTGCATATAAATTGTATTTAAAAATTATTAGGATGAGATAACTTGAGAAATGTAAATAAAGGAGAGATATGTAGTCTAGGAGTGCTCTAAGTTTAGAGGTCTCATTGATTAAAAGGAAGCAGCATAAGATCCTTGAAAAGAGTTTTTAGTATGGTAGAAGTGTTAAGAGATACCCTGAAGTTAGGTGAAGAAACGTTTTAAAGATAGAGGAAGTGGGGCTGGGGCTGTAGCTCAGTGGCAACTTGCTTGCTTAGCATGTTGAGGCGCTAGGCTTGATCTTGAGCACCACATAAAAATAAACAAATAAAATAAAGGCATTCTGTCCATTTACAACTACAAAAAAAATTTTTATAAAAAGATAGAGGAAGTGGATCAACTGTGTTAAATGCTGCTTACATCAAAGAAGATGAAATGACCAGCTTAGCAACATGGAGGACGTTATCACCCATGACAAGAGCTACTCCACCAGAATGGTGGGGCAAAAGCCAGACAGGAGCAGGTTCAATGACGAGAAAAATTGAAGACAATGAATATAAACAAGGCTTGAAGAGTTCTGTTGTAAAGGTGGACATTAGTTCGCCAACTATGGATGAAGAATATTCCAGGAGAAGGGAAAGAATGAATTCTTTAGAAGTGACAAAGCCATTGGACAGTATAAGTCAGTAACGTCAATCAACTCAATGTTATTAAAATACGAAGTGAGAGATGGGTTTAGCGGATCAGATTTAAAAAGAGTCAGAGGCTAAAATCGTACTAACGAATCTGGATTTTTATAGGGAAGGTGAAGCATTTGAAGTAAAACAATGACAATCCTTTTTACTTCTTAGAATGAATATTTTTGAGGCAAAAGAGGTTGGTTAGAAAGGGAAAAAAAACTGGAGCTAAATAAGAAGGTTGATAAGGGACTCCTGTAGGAGAATACGGGAAGCCTGAATTGGGGATGGGGAGATAACAGAGGTAAGACATAAAGGGGAAGGAGGATGAAAGTTCAAAGCCGGTGAGACCGTGTTTCAAAATAAAAAAATTTAAAAACGTCTGGGGGTGTAGCTCGGTACTAGCGCGCTTGTCCAGCTCGTAAAGCCCTAGGTAGGACCCTAGCATTGCATGAGAAGATTTTCTTAAAGCTGAACACAGTGTCATGCCCCTGCTAGCCCCACCTACTTCGAAAACTGAGGCAAGAGGATCCCAAGTTCCAGGCCAGCCTAGGAAACTTAAACCCTAACTCAAAATAAAAAATAAAAAACAAAAGGGCTGTGGATGTAGCTAAGTGGTAAAGCAACACTGGGTTCACTTTCTAGTTTAAAAAAAAAAAAAAAAAAGACGAGATTGAGAGGACATTAGAAAGGATTTCGTGGTTTGTGGAGAAAGGACAGGGAGAGGGCATAACTTGCTATACATAACTACAAAATATTCCTATCAGGACCTTCGCCAATGCTCTCCATCTCCAAACTTATAAATTCTATAACTAACCATCTGAAAGGTTTAGCATGACTCCATTCTTAAATTTGTAAAATTCCTGAAACTTCCCACCAATTAAATCCTTTCACACCATGGAGTGACATGCCCGTCCTCCGGCTAGGAGACTTGAGGGTTGAAGGCAGGAAGCGGACTACAGAAACGGCTGATCCCCCACTTTTAAGACTTCATCTGCATTTCGCTGTGCCCCTTTCCCTTCCCCTGCAGGTTTGAAAGACGAAGCCTAATCCTCCCTCCCTCCCTCCCACTGCGACTCTGTAAGGACAGCGATGCTTCCAGGCTCATACCCCTTTCCCACCTCTTAAACCTTTCCTTCTAATTACTTCCGACACAGTCCCAACCCTCCCAGAAACCATTACTCCGCTTCTTTTCTTCCTTGGTCCTCACTTGAATCCCCTTCTCCTAACCCGAGTCCAGTAGTAAGTTAGAGACCGTAACTAGGGAGCCTGGGGTGTGGAATTGCATCTCGGGACAAGTAGTCCTGACGAGAAGAAAGTAGTGGAAAACTACAATTCCCAGAATACACTTGCATTTCCTCCCTTTCCCCCAATCTCAATAGCGACTTTGAAAGACCCTTTTAGCCGCTTCAACCGCGTGCGAAAAGTCTTTTAAAAACCTCTTTAAGTTGTTAAAATCTATCATTTCGAGAGCATTCTGCAGGCTAACGTGAGAAATAAGCTCAGACTTAGAGAAAGGAGAAAACGAGTCTGGCGACCTAGTCTGGCGCTGGATTAGACAGCTGCTGTGACAGCAGCCAGGCATCTGCTGTGGTCGCCTAAGGGGTGGGACCTTCGGCCGGGAAACTCCGGGGCCCGCGCCTTGCTCTTCCTTTCCGATCCGCCATCTGCGGTGAGTGTGTGCTCGGGTCCGGTCTCCAGCGGGCGGCTTATGAGTCGCCCAAACCGGTGTCCCCAGGTCTAACCCGTGTCTCACTTTTCCTTGGCTTCAGGTGGGACCGCCGCCGAGATGCAGATTTTCGTAAAAACCCTTACGGGGAAGACTATCACGCTCGAGGTATGGGCCAGGTGGTGTGAGGAAGTCTAGGCCCGAATAAGGTGGTGAGGTGTAGTTGGGTGCTCGCGCCGCTTTCCAGTCCTTGGGACACGTCTCCGGATTTGAGTTCTGAAACATGGCCCTGAATTGAGGGTGGTTTGCGGAGCAAGCGCCTAAGGGGCATGTCCCTCATATCTCGCCTGGTTCTGGCCAAATGTCGAAAGCAGGGAGCCCCCGGGCGGGGAAGGAGACGTTTCTCGCTGAGCGGGCACCTGTGGCCCAGCAGCCGCCGGCCGCCCTGGGCTAGAGAAATCACTCACCTGTAGCATCCATTGGCGATTGCCCACTGGGTCAGCTTTATTGGATAGGCTGCAGCGCCCCTAACAGAGCTTGGTCCTGTGGAAACTGTCAGATTGAATTAAATCGATATTCGTTCTAGTTTCTTGCAGTGTAACCAATGTACTTGCATTTTAAAATTCATAGGTTGAACCCTCGGACACTATAGAAAATGTAAAGGCCAAGATCCAGGATAAGGAAGGCAAGTAATATTTTGAAGTTCAGGAAAATTAACCTTTACAGACTCGCCTTACCTGTAAGCCCTTGGCCTATCTGCTCTTCATAGGGTGGGAAAGGGTCAGATTGACAAACTAAAGTACTAATGGAGTAAAATAATAAACAAGTGTTAATGAGCATGGACTCAGGCTCATTAAGTTTCTGAGGTTGGCCTTGAACTTGTGATCCTCCTGCCTCAGCCTCCTGAGCCACCAGGATTGAAGGCATGGGCCACCTGCGCGGGGCATTAATTTTGTGTGTGTTTTGGTATATAAAATTATTATTGTATTGACATTAAACTTGCTAACATGAATAAACCTTCAGAACTATGTGTAGCTCTGTAGTAAGGACTCAGTGACAGATATAAATAGCAAATATTTAATTCTGGATTATTTTGTAAACCTGGAGCAATATACCTTGTTCTGCTGACTTAATTTGCTGTTTTGGGTTTTTATTGTCTGCATTAGGAATTCCTCCTGATCAGCAAAGACTGATCTTTGCTGGCAAGCAACTGGAGGATGGACGTACTTTGTCTGACTACAACATTCAGAAGGTTTGTTTGGGGAAAAGGAGCATCCCCTTAAAATAAGTTGTATGTTGGAAATTTGGGCATATGAAAATGAAGAAAATAGCAATAGTGGGGGAGTAGATTCCCAGGTGTTTCCTACACTAACATTTGAGGTACACGATATTGGTTGTCTCTTCTCAGTGTAGCATAAACATGTTTCGTCCTGTTAACAGGAGTCCACTCTTCATCTTGTGCTGAGGCTTCGAGGTGGTGCTAAGAAAAGGAAGAAGAAGTCTTACACCACTCCCAAGAAGAACAAGCATAAGAGAAAGAAGGTTAAGTTGGCTGTTCTGAAATATTACAAGGTAAGCCAGTTTTACATGAAGAGTAGAATATCAGAAAACTTGTTTATTTGTAAACAATCTTCATAGTAACTTGTTAGCATTTCTTATGGAAAAAAATAAACATCTAAATGAGCCTACTTTTGATTTAAACAAGGTACTCTGTGAAAAGTTCAGTTTCTGAAGTCTTCCTGTTTGGTAGTTGAATATGCTTATATTAATGGAGTTTAGCTCTAGCTGCTTACTCTACAGGGTTCTGAATTTGAGGTAAGATCTGGATTCAGGATATGGTTTACCAGTAAGCAAAGCTGGATTTTAATATACAAATATCCTGTAGCTTACAAATTTTTGTTGTAGTATACTATTGGTAACCGTTTGGAGTGCTTTAGGGTATAAGCACTATAACCGTTACCAGTATTGTTGGGGTTAAATACTCTCAGTCATTCAAATCAGATTTCAGAATGTTTTGTAAAATAATCTTAAAGCAAGTTTCTATTTTTCAGGTGGATGAAAATGGCAAAATTAGTCGCCTTCGCCGGGAGTGCCCTTCAGATGAATGTGGTGCTGGAGTTTTTATGGCCAGCCACTTTGACAGACATTATTGTGGCAAGTGTTGTCTGACTTACTGCTTCAACAAACCAGAAGACAAGTAATGTGTATGAGTTAATAAAAGGCATGAACTAATATTTAATTGTTGAATTTCATTGCAAATTTAAAGAATATTTTTTGAGCATCAAATTGATGGTCCCATCATCCTTTGATACGCTTCTGGTGTGCTATTGCCTTCATGTGAATGTTGATTCACACCTGTGATCCAGTGGTATCATTTGCTATCTAAATATGACCCAGATTGACTTCAAGCACTTAAAGGTATTTTAGGTCAGGAACGGTACCTTGCAGTTTAGGATGATGAGCATGATCCCTTGCCTCTCAACTTAATGACTGAGCCACCCCTAATCATTAAGACTTTATCTTAAAATGTGTGGCATGTAGCTATTCTAGACACAAGAAATTTTAAAACTGAGTTCAAGTTACCAATTCAAAGAGGTATCCTGTGTTAGTAGGATATTTGCTATTTGCAATACAAGGGAATATACTGCTGGTTAATGTTGTGCATGAACTCTTAGAAATTCTTCTGTTCATGATGAATCTTTATAAAATAGTGCTGTTCACAGCAGAAAAAAAAATTTAAGCAGTACATGTTGGTGTCATTACCCATGGAGTTCAGTTCAGGGAGGATGGTTTGTTGGTGCCACTCCTAACTAGTTTGTTAAACTTAGATTCAGTGGTAATGCTACCAATTCCTTTTTTTTTTTTTTTTTTTTTTTAATATGGAGTTCCACTTTAGAATTTCTCATTGGAGACATCCTCAGCAGTTTTATTTCTGTAGCAATCTGACATGCTCTAATATACATGGTATACCTTTTGATCATTTAGTGGCAAATATTTACCTTCAATATAACAAAACTAGTTGATATAAAATAAATCCAAGACATTTCACCATTGATATTTTTAATAGTTTTAAAATCCCGGATCCCAAGAAGTCTTAGCTAAAACTTCCCTTTCTTCATAACAAACAATTTCATCTCCCACTTGGAATTCCACTTTTTCTTCATCTAAACTGAGACCACAATCCATTCCTGTTTTGATGACTGAAATATCATCTTTATGGTGTTTCAATGAGGTCAATGAGCCTTAAAAAAAAAATTTGAAGGTTAGTGTACTTATAAAGCACTAAAACAGGCATGAAGGTGCACACGCATAATCCCAGCAATTTAGGCAGCTGAGGCAGGATGATTTTAAGTTTGAGTTCAGCTTCAGAATTACTAAATGTTACTTAGTTTGGTGTCTGGTTGTTTTTAATATTTTTTTTTAGTTGTAGATGGACACAATATTCTGTTTTTATGTGGTGCTGAGGATTGAACCCAAGGCCTCACACATGCTAGGCAAGTGCTCTGCCACTGAGCCACAGCCCCAGCCCTAGTTTGGTGTTAAAAGGAAAATTACACTGAAATGCTTAGAAACTATATAGCCCTGCAAGTTAAATGGAATTTTATACAAGGGAAGCCCATAAGATTTTAGTCTCCTATTTTAAAGATAGATTATTATACTTGGGACCTAAGTAACAAAAATCAACAAACACTGTAGGCAGTAGGTTGAGTTATGAAAAGATGGGAGTAGGGGAGTGGAATGTGTAAGTGTTGGAGGTAAAACAAAAAGCCAATTTTGAAAAGGTTGGAAAATTGCCACATGGAATGGTGCATGCCTATAATCCCAGCTACTTGGGAGGCTGAGGTGACAATTACTCAAGTTCAAGGCCACCCTGAACAACAGTGAGGCTCAGACTAGTCTCCAAAAATAAAAGTAGATAAAGCTTAAAATCAAGTCTGAGGGAACTAACAGTCTAGAGGAACCATAACTAAAAAGGAGGGAGCCTATCACTACAGAGAAGTTAGGATTGGCCTAAAACAGGGTTATGGCAGTGAAAGGTCAATGGATTTCAGATGGTTGAGGAATCATAGGTTTGGGGACTGCATAGGTCATAGGAAACATTTTGATGTTGCTTACCTTTCCAAATAACCTGTCCTCTGCGAATTAGCTTAAATTTTTTTTGTTTTTCTAACTGTCCCTTTTGGACTCTGCAGCCAGCCACAGGAATTTTCTTCTTTCCTTCTGTTACAGAGAAGGTAGCTAGTACAGAAGCCTCACCTTTAGGAAGAAAATTATGTTAATGATTCTGAAAAATAATGCCTGCTGTTCTATAGTATAAAAAGTATATAGCATAAAAATTGTGCACAGAAGTCCTGGTTTCTTTCCACCCAACTATTTCCCTGTCCAATCATTAGGAATAACAGATGAACTTGGGGAACCAAGGTAAGAGGTAGGGGTATCCCAAGTTCAAGACTAGACTGGGCAAGTTAGTAAAACTGTCTCATCTCAAAAAGGGCTGGAGATGTATGGAGTTTGGTGGAAAGCACTTGCCTAGCATGTGAAGCTCTCTACCACAAAAACAAAAACTAAGCATCATAATAATAAAAAAAAAAGCCCTCATAATATGACTTTTTCCTTGTACAAGAACATACAAATATCCCCATGATCATGTTTAGCACGTCAGAAAGAAACTATATAGACCAAAATGTAAAATCAAATATCGTCACCAACCTATGTATTTCAAAAAGGTCAAGGTCAAGAAAGATTGAAGAATGGTTCTATTAAATGAAACTAAAAAGGACAATGAAATAACCCATGATCCTGGACTAGAGGGAAAACATGTATCTACAAAGTACACTGCTGAGGACAAGAGACAAAATTTGAATATGGACTGAATTAGAGAATATAATTTAATGATTATTGGTTTTATAAGAACATTCATGTACTTATATAGCAAATATACATATTTAAAGGCAAGTGGGTACAATATAAATTCAGCCTTTAAATCTGGCTAAAAGATAAGCTAGATAATACTTAACAATATTTAACTTTTAAATATAAAGTAAGTTTTCTTATGGTATAATTTCTCTGCCAGTCTCCGGAAAAAATCAGTGGCTCCTTCCAAAACACTGCTAATATATATTGTACCACCGATTGAATCCAGGAGTGCTTAACCACAGAGTTACATTCCCATCCCTTTTTTAAATTTTGAGACAGTCTCGCTAAATTGCTGAGGTTGGTCTCAAATCTGTGATCTTCCTGACAGCCTCCCAAACAGCTGGGATTACAGGCATGTACCACTGCACCTGGTGACACAGTTAATCTTTATGCTGCTCATCCTAGTTAAATTTGTACCACCATTGGTGGTTCATGTCTGTATTTGAGAGCAAGTTTTTAATGCCTTATTTGCCTTTGTATCTTCAGGACTAAACACAATGTGTTAGAGGACATATGTTTATAATACATATGAGGTTACCAGGAATTTTCATCTTATGGTCATCAGTTTTTCTAGAATATTAGATATTTATTGGAACAGGGAATATATTTGCCTTCAACTTTGCTTTCAGGTACTATTTACAACACCTAAGATATGAATAGTTAAAAGTAACATTCAGGCCAGGCCTGGCGGCATACACCTGTAATCCCAGTGACAAGGGAAGCTGAGTCAGAAGGCTCACAAGTTCAAGGCCAGCCTTCACATCTTAGCAAGGGCCTAATGACCTTGTAGTCATTGTAATGCAATGTAGTGAGACCCTGTCTCAAAATAAAAATAAAAAGGGCCAGGGATGTAACTCAGTGGTAAAGTGCCTCTGGATTCAAACCCCAGTACCACAATAAAAGAAACATTCAGTGAACACTTACCTATTAGGTGTTCCTCAACAGCACAGGGCAATCTGCTGCTCAGTTCCTCCTGCAAATCTTCAATAAGACGGTAAATGATTTTGTGAAGTTTAATTTTTACTCCCTTTTTTGCAGCTGACTGCTGGAGAACATTGCTTATATTCACATTAAAACCATATATAACACCTGGAAAGCAGAAATAATAAAGTAACAAATATTATCATTTGTCTTTCAAGCAGAATTCAAATTTTATTCTATATAAATCAAATGGAAAAAGCAATTGGGGAAATGAAAAAATGTGGGTTTTTTTCACAAAAACTTGTAAATTTTCAAGTCATTGAATTTTATAAATTGTTCAATAAGGAAAATTTCATGTTATTAAATTATCAAGAAACATTTTAAGTGCCTATAATGTGCAAGGCAGTATGCTAAACAAAGCTTTGGTTTTATGCCAGAAAATAAAACAAAAAATGATGAGGGCTAAAATATTGTTTTATTTTAACAATAATTCCATTATTAAATTATAATCCTGGGCTGGGGTTGTAGCTCAGTGGTGGAACACCTGCCTCACATGTATGAGCCACTGGGTTTGAGCCTCAGCACCATATAAAAATAAATAAAATAAAGGTATCCATACACAACAAAAAATATTTTAAAAAATTGCAATTCTTTTGCCTTAAAGTTTTGTGGTTTCTATTTAGGTATCCATTTGGCCAAAAGTTGTTCAAAAGTAGTTACTTAATTGACAAAGTTCAAGAATTGATCATTTTACCAAAGAATAATAATATTTAACTGCAAATACTTTAGAAGAAAAACAAAGGTGACACACACTTGTAGTCTCAGCAACTCAGGAGGGTAAGGCAGGGGGATTACAAGTTCAAGGCCAACCTCAGCAACTTAGCAAGACTCAACCCTGTCTCAAAAAATAAGAAAGGGCCTGAGATGCAGCTCAGTGGTTTGGTTTCCCTGGTTCAATCCCTGATACAGGAAAAAAAAAAAAGAGAGAAAGAAATGAAACAAGGAAAAACACCTTGAAGAGAATGAAAGAAAGAAAAACAGCTTAAAAGAAAAACCCAATCACCCTGAAAGTTTTAACATTAAGAAATCCTTGGGCTGTGGTTGTAGCTCAGTGGTAGAGCACTTGTCTAGCACATGTAAGGCACTGGGTTCAATCCTCAGCACCACATAAAAATAACTAAAGGTTTAAAAAAAATTCTTCAGCCAGGCGCGGTGGCACATGCCTGTAATCCTAGCACTTGGGAGGCTGAGGCAGGAGGATCGTGAGTTCGAAGCCAGCCTCAGCAACTGAGCGAGGCCCTAAGCAACTCAGTGAGACTCTGTCTCTAAATAAAATACAAAATAGGGCTGGGGATGTGGCTCAATGGCTGAGTGCCCCTGAGTTCAATCCCCAGTACCCGCCCCCCCAAAAAAAACTTTCACTATACTTACACATAAAGAATAGTGCTAGGCTAGTAGTCAGTGCCTAACAAATACTTTTTATCATCATTACTGAAAAAGACCTTTTCATTAGTAGAAGTGACATCAAACCTACAGTGGGAAGGGTGATGATAATAGGAATGTCAGGTATGTCAAGCCAAACTAGACAGAAGCAAATGGTCACAATGTAATTGAGGAAACACGGACAAATAGGAAGTAGAAACCTTACCATCAAATGTTTCAGCCAAGTTAACATCATTTTCACTGATATCACCCACTCCATAATGTACTAAATCTAGTTGACATTCATGTGAAGCATCATAGGTATCCATAATGTTTAAGATGGCCTCAACAGAACCATCAACATCACCTAAATATAGCAAGAGTTTAAAATTGTTAGTGTTAAGAATTAGACACTGACAAGAAAGAAAATTTAAAAAGGAAAAAAATTTTTTAAGAGTTTATATAAAGTATAATGAACCAAATGTTCACTTACAACTAAATTAGCAAGAAATACATTGACTTAGAAAAATGTCCCTTAAAATACTGAATTTTCACTCAATTTCTGAATCCAAACTCCTAAAGGAGTTTCAGAAGAATAAAGAATAAAGATATACATGTATTCAAAAGATGAGCTGTAAAGTAAAATCTTCAAAAAGATACCTTTAATAATTATAGGAAGTACATTTGAATCTCTTTCTATTTTCTCTTTTGGCTTTAAGGGTCTTTGTTCTTTTCTTTCTAGATACTTTATAAACGATCTCTTCTTCCAGTGCAAAGTGCCATACTTCTCACGGGCTTTCCGATGTTCTTCTTGGTGTTCCTTTCGTTTTTCTTCTAGTATTTTCAGATCATCTTTACTTTTCTCCTGTTCTTGTTCAAACTTCCTCCAGTCAATAACTTCACGTGCCCTTGCCTTTATAGGGGAAATACTGGTGTTATTTAACAAAACAGACATTGATACATGTTAGTCAAAAAGCTTTGTATTTTCCCCCATTATGAAATTAGTCTGAAACCACTACTTTTATAAGTTTCAAGAACTTCTAAAAGTTAATTTGGGAGCTTCTTGTATAATCAAATTTTTTAAATTATAAGATTATAATTTAGCTAATTGAATAATTAAAATTATTAATTTAATTTTCAATTTTTCTCTCAACATTTAAAAATAATGCTAGTCAAATTCTAAAAAATGGCACAACTAGCTCCCTCAAGGCCCCTTACAAACTAGAATTATTTGTTAACATTAATAATTTATTTGATATAACAGTACAGACTCATATTTAAAATCATTAAATCACTTGTATACACTTATGAATATGTAACAACAAATCCCACTATTATGTATAATTATAATGCACCAAAAGAAGGAAAATTTTTAAAAAAATAAAATCACTGTATCACATCTAATATGCAGGAATTAAGCTTTATGTACCTCAGATTCTACTTCAAGAATTTCATCTCCTGCAGAAGGAAGGTCCCTCCAGCCTACAATTCCCACTGGCATGCTGGGATAGGCTTCATTGATTGTTTTTCCATTTTCATCAAACATTAAGCGTACTTTTGCCCAACTCTTTCCAGCAACCAGAATTGAGCCTTTTTTCAAAGTTCCTCTTTGAACTATAGCTGTAGTAACAGGACTAAAATGAATATATATATACTTAATGCCATAATAAAGATACAATTATACTTTCTTAACTATAGCAAAGATATCTATATGCAGGGTAAATATATATAAACCTATATGTTAATTCTCTTCTCAACTACCAAACAATTTTTGATACTATAAATACATTTTTTTGAAGTTGGGCATGGTGGTTTACACCTGTAATCCCAGCTACTTGGTTGTTTGAAGCAGGAAGATCACAAGTTTGAGGCCAGTCTGGGAAACTTGGAGAGACCCTGTCTCAAAATAAAAAGGTCTGTGCTAGGCCCTGGGTTCAATCCCCGGTATCTCACACACACAAAAATAATCCTGGACTGTAGCTATAGCTTAGTGGCAGAACACTTGCCTAGTTTTTTTCTTTTTTAGTATTTTTAGTTGTAGATGGACACAATACCTTTATTTATTTATTTTTATGTGGTGCTGAGGATTGAACCCAGTGCCTCACACATAGTAGGCAAGTGCTCCACCACTGAGCTACAACCCCAGCCCCACCACCACCACCACCAAAAAAAAATTAGCCAAGAAGTGGAAGCAACCCAAACATTCATCAGCAGAAGAATGGATAAACTGCCCAAGGAAAATGTCGTACATACACACAAAGAAATATTATGCAGCCTTTGTAAAGAAGGAAATCCTGTCACAGGCTACAACATGGATGGATCGAAGGGACATTATGCTAAAATAAAACAAGTCAGTGGAACTGAGGATGTAGCTCAGAGGTAGAGCGCATGTCTAGCATGAATGAGCCTGAGTTCAACTCCCACAACAGGGAAAAATAAAATCACAAAAGATAAATCTTGCATGCTTCCACTTGTAAAATATCTAAAGTAGTTAAAATTATAAAAACAGAAAAAAAAAGTTGGTTGCCAAGGACTGGAGAGAGGAGGGAAGAGAAATTAATTTTTATAGTCTCAGTTTTATAAGATAAAGAAGTTCTAGAAATCTGCACAACAATGTGAATGTATTTAATACTATTAAACTGTACTTAAAAATAAAAAGGTTAGGGATATAGCTCAATGGTAAAGTACTCCTGGGTTCAATCCTTAGTACTAAAAAATAAAAATTATAAAAGGATAACAAAATTTTTTTTCTTTTTGGCAGGATTGTGGATTGAATTCAGTAGTGCTTTACCACTTAGCTACATTTTCAGTCCTTTCTGTTTTTTATTTTGAAGCAGAATCTCTATTTTTTTTTTTTTTTTTTTTTGGTACTGGGAATTAAAAACAGGGTTGCTCAACATCTGAGCCACATCCCCAACCCTTTTTATTTTTTCTTATCTCTTTTTTTTTTTTTTTGGCAGTACTGGGGATTGAACCCAGGGCCTTGTGCTTGCGAGGCAAGCACTTTACCAACTGAGCTATATCCCCAGCCTCCCTTTTTATTTTTTGTTTTGAGACAAGGCCTCGCTAATTTGCTGAGGTTGGATTTGAACTCACAATCCTCCTGTCTCAGCCTCCCAAGAAACTGGGATTACAGGTGTGAACCACATCACCTAGTCAGAGTCTCTCTTGCTAAGTTTCCTAGGCTGCCCTTGAACTTGCAATCCTCTGCTTCAGCCTCCCAAGTCACTGAGATTACAGGCATGCTTCATCATGCCCAGTTTAATGCAGAAAATTTAAAGACACATTTTTACTACAATAAAAAAAAAATTTCCTACAAAGTTATATTAAGGTAGGAAGCAGCAGAGTGTTTGACACCATCCTAATCTACTTTTTATGCCACTGTTCATGTCAGCTAAGAGATTGCTCACAGTTGGTACAGCATATAAAACAATGACAAAAATCTAATAGGAAATTCAAGGAGAGAACACCATTTCAAAGACCTCCCTATATGTTCTATTAATAGGTAAGGTCATAAAGAATTTAGAATTGACATTCCATTTCAAATGAGGTTAAGTCTAGTCAGGGGGAAAAAAACTGAATTACTTAAGTCATTGAAGCATGACTAGGTGTATACAGATAGTTGCTATGGTCTATTGACAATAACTGCATTTTTGTGTTCCGTGTGCTAATACAATAAATATTTTTCAAAACAAATGCTTTGAAAATATTGTTCACGAACTAAAATAACATGCAATAAAAATATGTATTGTTATATAATCAAGTCACAAAAACCATGGAACAAAATTATCAAAAGAAGCATTATAGCACAGTCCTACCCTCTTCCTTTGTCTGTGAAAGACTCAATTACTATTCCTTCCACTGGACCAGTGGGATCTGCTTTCAATTCTAACATTTCTGCGAGAGCAGTGGTTGCTTCGGCCAAAGCCATCAGATTATCGCCCTTTAGCAAAAACAAAAACAACAACAAAGGTTAAAGTACATTAATAAATACTACCTGTAAATAAAATACTAGGGTCAGAAAACCAAATTATCCTTGATAGTTATACTTTTTCTTAAAGATTTAAAGGAAGAATTACACAATTTTTAAAAGAAAAGAAGGAAAGGGAGAAGGAAGGAAGGAGGAATCAGCAAGAAAGCCTGACCCAGAGACAGTTCTTGCAAGGAACAATAGACTTTTTAATAGGTTAGTCACTGGTGGTGCTTGCTAATATCTTTTGGTAAACACGTTTATTAATTCTTTTTCCTCCATCTGCCTCTACAATTGTTTTCTTCTCCTCACTGATTCCTAATGATACTACTTTACATTTCAAGTTTTATCCAATTGAATAGCCTGCATATCTACTCTTTCATCTAATTCACTCAAGAATCCTGAAAAGTAAGTAAATCAAGCAGTACTTAGCAATATTAAATAAACAAGGGAAAAAGGCACTGACTATACTCACGCTCTAAGCCATACTCTGCAACCATCCAGTTATGCATTTTTAAAAAATCACTTCATCTCTCTGCAACTCCTTTTCCTCAACCAGAAAATGAAGGAGTTAGGTTAGATTATTCTTTAGCCTTTAATGATTTATGTTTACAATGCTCCCTAGGACTCCAAGATCACACAGCTAATTAACTGGTGATGGAACTGGAACTAATGGGCAAAGGACTGTTTCACTCTCTGTGTCAGCTAAGAGATTGCTCATACTAATTAGAATATAAAGCAACAAATGTGAAAAAATGACTACTTTGCTTTCCCAACTAATTATACCTAGTACTTACTCCAATTTGTAAAATACCACTTCAAAAAAGCAGAGTTGAGATTGTTTCTTTGCACGGCATAGCCCTCTGTGTCTTTGAAAAGATCTGTCTTATTCCCTGCCACTCTACCCCAACTCCTTCATTCCCTAGGTATCATCTCTGACATGCCTCTAAATTTGCCTCAGCGGCTGTTACCCATCTATTCATCTGATTAGGTATCATAGCAGAAAAAGTGGCTAAGTCTTCAAAGATTTTAATGTTATTGTGATAAGTGTGCAATGTGGCTTTCACAGTGCAGTAACAATTGAGGTAAATGAAAAGATAAAATAAGGTGGAATTTCATGAACTTCAGAGAAAAAGAGGCACAGTTTTACTATTAATAGAAGCATATTTTCTAACCTGGAGATAACAAATTTAGGGAAATTAAGGAGGAAATGAAACTTAGTTGGAGAAAAGCAGTGGAGTACAGCACCATCCCTTCAAAGAATAATCAGGGGGAAAATGTCTGCATTATGAGCAACTGTGGAATATGAGGAAAAAGGACAAAAAAGGAAATCAATACTTGGTGGCACCCTCTGTAGGATAAGAGAACTGATATAAGACAAGATAAGACCTCCCTTGTGTTTTTCATCCCAGAAAGCATAATTGGTAATTTAAAAGAAAACAGAATTCACCATAGATAGCATTATAAAACTGACAGCATTTTAATCCATAGAAACAGTAAGTCAATAACAAAATCAACCCAAATAGTTATCTTTGCATTAGTGAAATTTTTATTTAAATTTCTTTTAAATGTCCCAACTCCTGTTTTATAGTTTGTGGGATTTTTGTTTGTTTGTTTTTGGGTTTTTTTTTTTTAACCTATAAAAGGCATGGAAGTATTTCTTATTACCAGCTGGGTATGATTTGTTTAGTCTTTAATCTCTGTTTTTCTATCCCCACATCATTTACCATTGATTCCCCTTATTTTAAGTATCTCATTATTTAAAAAGCATTAGATTTAGAACTGACTCCCCACCAATCAGCTATGCCACCATGAACTGGTAACTGACTTTTCTGAGTTCAATTCTTAATCTGCCAAATCAGACTAATACTAGCTTTGCCCAGGGCTCGAAGATTTTTTAAAATAATTTTTTTAGTTATTGATGGACCTTTATTTTTTATTTATTGATTGATTTATATGTGGTGCTGAGAATCAAACCCAATGCCTCAGGCATACTAGGCAAGTACTCTAACACTGAGCCACAAACTCCAGCCCACTCAAAGGATTTTTCTTAAATTAAAAAAATATTTTTTTCAGCCAGGCGTGGTGGTGCACGCCTGTAATCCAAGCGACTTGGGAGGCTGAGTCAGGAGGATTGTGAGTTCAAAGCCAGTCTCAGCAACTTAGTGAGGCCCTAAGCAACTCAGTGAGACCCTGTCTCTAAATAAAATACAAAATAGGGCTGGGGATGTGGCTCAGTGGCCAAGTGTCCCTGAGTTCAATCCCTGGTTCCAAAAAAAAATAATAATAATAATATTTTTTTCAATACTGGGGATTGAACCTGGGGCACTTTACCACTGAGCTATATCTCTAGTCTTTTTTTCTTTTGTTTTCTTTTCTTTCTTTCCCCTTTTTTTTTTTTTTTTTTTGAACCCGGGATTTGACTCAGGGACACTCGGCCACTGAGCCACATCCCCAGTCCTATTTTGTATTTTATTTAGAGACAGGGTCTCACTGAGTTGCTAAGGGCCTCGCTAAGTTGCTGAGGCTGGCTTTGAACTCTCGATCCTCCTGACTCAGCCTCCCAAGTCGCTTGGATTACAGGCGTGCGCCACCATGCCCGGCTCTTTTCTTTTTAAATTTGAGACAGGGATCTCACTAAGTTGCTGAGGGTTTTGCTAATTTGCTGAGGCTGACCTTGAACTTGTGATCCTCCTGCCTCAGCCTCCCAAGTTGCTGGGATTATAAGTGTGTACCATGGTGCCCAGCTACCCAAAGAATGTCTTAAAACAACACAAATCACACATGTCAAAATGTTCTGTAGGTGTAACACACCAGGTGGATGAAGTACTCTCATCCACACACATCTGTCTCTGAGGCACCCATGTTTACCGTGAGAGCAGAGATATGCACTGCTTGAACATCACCTCCATAATCTTCACACACCACATCATAAGCCAGCAACTCTTTTTTCACTTTTTCAGGATCAGATTCAGCTTTGTCACATTTATTTATTGCAAGGACAATAGGAACTAAAAGATACAAAGAATGTAAATGAGAATACCTTTAATTCTGTATTCACAGTGAGACAACAACCTGTTCTGGCTTTCTTTTTATTCAGTGGATGTACTTATTTATAGAAAGGCTTAAAAGGTCCAATTCAGACTCCATCACCCCTCTCTCTACACATAAAGAAGGAATCCATATATGATATTAAATTGTAATTATAAGTAAATTCTGAACTAAGAGCAGACACTTGACATGAGAAAAAATTTTAAAAACAACATTTGGGAGATAGAGGCCTATCCTTAAATCTGAAAGTGAGATCAGTAACTACACTGGTGATAATTTTCAGGAAAAAAAAATCATAAGTCGAATTTAATGCCACCAGATCACTTGCCTCTTCTAAGTTTTGTTAACTCGTTTTTTAAAAAATGTTTTTAAAATGTTGTTCTTACCAGGCCCAGTGATACAGGTCTATAATCCCAGCCACTTGGGTGGCTGAGACAGGAGGACTGTAAGTTCAAAGTCAGCCTGGGCAACTCAATAGTGAGACCCTGTCTCAATAAATAATAGATACAAAGGGTTGGGGATGTAGCTCAGTGGTAGAGTGCTCCTGGGTTTAATCCCCAGTTCAACCAAAACAAAAAAATTATTCTTTTGCAGTGCTAGAAATGGAACTTAGGGCCTCATTCATACATGCCAGACAAGCACCACTGAGCTGCAATCCCAGTCCATGCTTTACTACTATTATTTTCTTTTCAAGAGATATTTTCCTCCAGTTTTTCTATAGGAGACAATGAAAATTCTGCACTTCTGATTCTTTGCACCAAATTATTTCAGCCTGTTGGTATAGCATCACCAACTTGGTTCTCCAGCTGCTTCCAATCATTCATCTTCTGGATGCACTGGTCCAGTACCATGGTGAAAGCCTTTATTCATTGTTAAAACCCAACAGCCCATCTTCAGCTGAAGTTAAGTATCATTATTGCAAATTTTCTTTTGGGATTTGTAGCAATTCTTGGTTTATAGACTTACTTTAGTGACCAATTCATAGTGGACACTCAATAAGTACACACTTAATGAATGAACCAAAGAATCTTAAAATCTATTCAACATTATTAAATATATCCTCTCCTTAGAGATATCACACAAAATTCTAGGAGATAATTCTAGTTAAGTTTCACTATCTTGACCATTTTCTCAGGGTCAAAGGAACAGAAACTGAAAAAGACAAAAAGTTTCTCAACCTACAACCTACTATTGTGAAAAAGTGCATATTCTACATTGATAAGCTTGTACTTAACAGGGATCAAAAGAATATATGCAGAAAAGCATGAGAAAATGAATTGATTCTATCTCAACCAACTGCTTTATTATGGGATTGCTGGCAAATTGTAACTTTCTTCTTTTTGCCATGTATTGCCTAGACTTGTTAAGATCAACATACAAACAGTTTTGAGGAATTAAAAAGGAAAGAGAGTGCCTATAAGCCCAGCTACCTGAGTGACTGAGAGGAGGATTGTCAGTTCAAGGCCAACCTCAGAAACTTGGCATGATACTGTTTCAAAATTTTAAAATGTATCTGGAAAAAAAGAAAATAAATAAAAAGGACTAGGAATGTAGCTCAGTGGTAGAGCACTCCTAGGTTTAATCCTCAGAACTGCAAAAAGAAAAGGAGAATAATACTGGAAGCTAGAAGAGTCAGATCCCAAATTCAAACAAGTCACACATTTGCTATGTAATTGTATATAATTGGGGAGAGTTCTGGCTGCTGTCTGGGTTTCAGTTTTCATATTATAAGATGAAAGAATCAGCCTAGATCAGTAATTCTCAACCTTTTTTGTTTTCTTGCCAACAAACCCAGCAGGTATACAGCATTCCATGTTTTCTCATTGGGGGTAGGTACAGGCATTATATCAAAATAAGAATGAATGTATAGATATCCCCAGCCCAAATGTATAGAATATGTATGTTTACATATATGAAGTATTTATTATTATAATTTCCAAATATGGAGATAGAACGGAGGGACACCTTACCCCAGAGCTACATCCCCACCTCTTTTTTATTTTGAGATAGGATCTTGCTATGTTGTTGAGGCTGGCCTTGAACTTGCAATCCTTCTACCTCAGCCTTCTGAGTCACTGGGATTACAGACCTGCTCCACTTATTATAATTTTTAAATGAAGAAATAAGGGAGAAGATGCTGGGCATGGTGGCACATCTGGTAATCCCAGTAACTTGGGAGGCTGAGGCAGGAGGATCACAAGTTCAAGGCCAGCCTCAGCAATTTAGGGAGACCCTGTCTCAAAAGAAAAAAGAAAAAAAAAAGATAAAGAAATAAGGGAGAAGATGACCAGGTGACTTTCCAAAGCCTGCAATTTTATTCCTTTGATTAAGTAAGAACTTATTTAGCACAGATGAAGATCTATGTATGTCTAATAGGTCAAAATATACTCTATTGTCATGTACATCTAAAAAGAACAAATTTTTAAAAAATAAAGCAAATGAGGAGAAAATTTCTCTTAAGAGAAGAATTCCAGGTAAGTAAACAAGGAATAATGGAATATCACCTCTTGGCAATAATAAATCTGGGTAAAGGGTAAATAGGAGTTCATTATCCTATTTTTTTAAATATACATATTTTCTAGTTATAGATGGACACAATACCCTCATTTTTATCCATTTATTTCCATGTGGTGCCAAGTACTGAATTCAGTGCCTCCCACATGCAAGGCAAGTGCTCTACCACTGAGCCACAACCCCAGTCCCTATTATCCTATTCTTAACATTGCATCTATATAAATTTTCTATAATAAAAAATTTTGTTTTTTTTTTAAATGGAAGAAAGATTACAATTGTGATTACAAGTCCCAAGCCAAATCCTGCTAACACCTTTCCTTTTAGTTATATATCAGTGGGAAAATAATTTAACTATATTTGAAACTTATCTGTAAAACAGGTATAACAATCCTGGGGCTGCTGTGACAATTAAGTGAGCTACACGTAAATGGCTCCAGAATGGCAACTTTATGGAGGAGATCCCTTAAAAAAATCAATAAATAATACGCAACTTCCTTTCTAATACATATAAGTCAGCCACACAATACCTTGAGCATCTTTAGCATGCTGAATAGATTCTATGGTCTGTTTCATCACCCCATCATCTGCAGCTACAACTAACACAACAATGTCAGTGACCTGAGCACCTCTAGCTCTCATTGCTGAGAAGGCAGCATGTCCTGGAGTATCAAGAAAGGTTATTTTTTCCCCAGAAGGCAGAGAGACTGTGGAAACAGAAATCCAAGAACACCAAAGATTCAAATATGCACTTCCTTAACATATATGTGGAATGTATATGACATTATTAAATACAATCAACAATTCTTTAAAATAACTGCATTTCTTCCACTAATCTTAATCAAAACTACACAGATTCAAATTTCACAATGAAAACTTACAAAATACCAGAAAGACCTTTAGGGTTTTCTTTTATGTAACAATTTGAAACTCCTATTTCTAGAATATAATGACTTTCATAAATGTACCAACTGACATCCATTCTGGAGGGAGAACAGACCAATAATGGTATATATAGTCAGTCATCCCCTACATTAGCAAACCACAACTGCACAAAGGACTTGAGTCAGAGAAAGGCAATTTAGTACATAGATATAGCTCAGGATCCTTGGCTTAAATCTCATCTTACTAACTATGTGCTTTGGGCAATTTACTTAACCTGAAGAAGTCTCAGCCTCCTCAGCTATAGAAATATTCATACCTACCTCATGATGCTGTTGTGAAGATAAAAGAGATAAAGCATATAAGATACACAGTGCTAAGTACATGTTAAATGCTCACTAAGCAGCAATTATTAATTATCATTACCAACATTATCATAATCTATCATAGAAGGATATATAAGCATAATTAATTAATTGAGTAAAAAATTGAGGCTCATTAAACCAGACCACAAATGACCAAGAAAAAAGAGTAACATAAATTTCTTAGAGAAAGTATAAAATAACTTTTAACCACTCGCTCTTCATTTCATCAATCCAATGGCTTCCCTTTTACTTTGAATTTGTATATTTCATATCATAACATTTGAATAAAAAAAATAGTAAGTGGGGTTCCCAAGCACATTGTAAGGTAATCTGTGTTCATACCCAGAAAGGCACCAATGTGCTGAGTGATGCCTCCAGCTTCCATTGCTGCCACTTGAGTTTTTCGAAGTTTGTCAAGTAACGTCGTTTTCCCATGATCAACATGGCCCATTATAGTAACAACAGGGGACCTTGGAGTTAATAAAGCTGGATCTGCCTGGGGCCTACAATTAACAGCAAAGGAGTTTCATTTCTTAAATATCAGAAACATTTTATAACCTGTGAATTGGTTTGCAGTTATCTCCACAAGCTACCATTGACCATAAAACCCAACATTCAAGTTTAATTAGACACAACTATTTTTCTCTTCTCTCCATATAACTACTTGTAACAGAATATTTAATGACTTTCCACCTAGATATTTTAAGCACTTTGAAGAAAAGTTTACCCTCTATTCATACACCATTTTAATTTCAAAGGAAGTTTTAGGCAGATCTTCCCTTTAAGAAGTATGAGTAAAACTATATGGTCTCCTTCCCCTATATAGAGGTAAGTTTTACCTTCTTACAGCATCTTTATTTTCTCTGATTTTATCCTGTTTTAATTTACTCCACTTCAACTTCATCCCTGCCTTCTTTATTACTTCTTTGATCCACATGTCATCCAACCGTGAGTGTGCTTCCAGTGAATCTACGTCAATAGCAGTATTCAATAAAGCTTCATATACATGATCTGGTCAGAATAAGACAAAACCTTTTAGGATTATGTATTAAATGCTCAAGAAAGTGACCTCTATTACTAAGTCTACATAAAGAGTACACTCAGTGGGATGTAGAAATGGGATATGTAAGTATATAAACTTTCTCTAATGTTAACAAATTACAAAGTTGAAAAAAAATTTAATTCCTTAAAATGATGCACTCATATTAACTGACATTTCTAAATATTCATAAATACTTATTTACCTTCTGAAACATCAATAAAACATTAGTTGTATGTTGCATATATTTAGCATTGTGTGGTTGATCAGTCTATTTCTTTGAAAACTTGTAGGCTCATAGGTCATGCATATACATATGTGTATGTGTATATACAGAATCATCTCTTGTTATTTACAATAGTTATACTCTACAGAGCTGCCATGAATACTGAATTAGCAAATACTGAACCATTGCTCAGTCTCATTGGGAACATATGCATGGAGCAACCCCAATTTTTCACAGCACTGAGCATGTCCAGGATAACTACAAAAATGCCCTGAATATTGTTTTTTAAGCTACAAATAAATATTAGCACATAGGCAAATTTATAAATGCAGATCTACAAAAAATGAGCATTGCCTGTATGTACATAGAGATAAACAGACACACATCTCTGAATGTATGCACCCACGATTTATTTATTTGTTTATGTATTTATTTAGGGTTTCCAAAAAGTCATGAAATAGCCAGGCATAGTGACTTGAGGGGTTGAAACAGGAGAATCACAAGTTTGAGGCAGGCTTCAGCAATTCGGCGAGATCCTCAGCAACTTAGTGAGACCCTGTCTCAATCAATCAATCAATCAATAGACTACGAATGTAGCTCCGTGGTAAAGTGCCCTTGGGTTTAATCTCCCATACAAAAATAAAAAAATCTTGAAATAGAGGAAAAATATTTACTTATTCTCTTACTCATTTTATTTAATGTGTTTTATTTTAATCTCAGTCCTATTTCCCTGTGGATAATAAACAGTGTATCTGTGATGACGACGAAAAACATATTTTTATATTTTAAGACTTTCAGTCATCCTATAAACATACTTAGGAGGTATGATAGAAAAACATCTTCAAGTAAGAGCATTATACTAAAAAACATCCAGTTTCATGGTGTGCTGGTAAATGTTTAATAATGAGGCTCCCAAAAAATTAAAATCCCTGTTTTATAATATTTCCCAATTTCTATAGTGGAAAGACTCCAGTTAGGTTTGATTTTAAGCTACCAATATAAATTGAATGAATGCAGAGTTGGGAAGAGATCATAATAGCATACTATTATATAGTATTTCTATCTTACAGATAAGAATAAATAACCTCAAAGCAATCAGTAAGTAGTAAAAGGCATTTAAGTAGTTAGGAAGTGAAGAGTTTTGTTTTGTCTTGTTTGCAATACTGGGGATTGAACTCAGGAACTCTGCCACTTAAGTACATAGCCAGACTCTTTTATTTTCAAACAGGGTCTTGCTAAGTTGCTACAGCTAGCCTTAAATTTGTAATACTCCTGCCTCAGCCTCCTGAGTCGCTAGGATTACAGGTATGCACAATTGTGCCTGGCTTTGATAAGCTTTTACTATTTCCTTTTTTATGATTTTATTTGAAAAAATGGTTATGTGTAAAAAATAGCTCACATAATTTAGCTGGTACCAATTTGGACTCACAAACTAATACAAGTCAGCCTCAGCAAGCTACTGGTCCTATTCCATAATAATGCCAAGAACCATTTCCTATTTATCTCACAAACCCTTTCTCAAAAAACCAACACATATTAAGAATGATACAATTCAAATTGTCTATGTGGATATGCTCAGGGAATTACAAAACTCTTTCAAAACATAAAATTATAAATACAATGCTGGTTTTTTATTATCTGTTTTTGCAATATTAGGAATTGAACCAAGGCAGTGCTCTACTCCTGAGCCACATCCCCAGTCCTTTTTATTTTTTATTTTGAGACAGGGCCCCACTAAGTTGCTAAGGCTGGCTTGGAACTTTTGATCCTCCTGCCTCTCAAGCTGCTGGAATAACCAGCATGTACCACCACACCCAGCTTGTTTCTTATTTTGAGACAGGGTCTCACTATCCTGCCTTAGATTCCTGAGTCGCTAGGATTATAGGCATGAGGTGGCAATACTGTTTTCAATAATGCTGAAGATACCTAATAATCCATTACCACAGTTTTCCAATAAGTTATCCTACCCTTTTTTAGAAATACTTTTAGTTGTAGATGTACACAATACCTTTATTTTATTTATTTTTATGTGGTGCTAAGGATTGAACCCGGTGCCTCACACGTGCAAGGGAAGTGCTCTACCCCTGAGCCACAACCCCAGTCCTTATTCTGCACTTTTGAGAGGTAGCTGGTATTAAGCAATAATCCCTTCCCTCCTATATTAAATGCATATGATATCAACATACTATTTTATCTTTATTCTAGCATGGGCACAGTCTTGGGTTCAACCCCCAGAGCAGCAGAACAAAAGTTGTAGTTATTACTACAAATATTTCTCTCCAGCCTTACAGATATCATCAAGATTAATGAAAAAAGGAAATATGAAAAGTATAGAAGGGATTGGGCACAGGGCTCTGGGTTTGATCCCCAACACAACAACAACAAAAAAAAAAAAAAAAGAAGAAGAAGATGAGAAAAAAAAGAAAAGAAAGAAAAGAAAATTATTGTACAAAAAGGGAAAAAATAAAAGTGTAAGTATACCCCTTAGTGCAAAAGCATTCTCTGGACTTATTCTAACACCC
>JAJEJO010000511.1:428126-626675 GCA_020662805.1 Glaucomys volans
AAAAAGAAAGAAAGAGAGAAAGAGAAAATCCAGGCACAGTGGAATATGCTTTGTAATACCAGCTTTGCAGGAGGCTGAGGCAGGAGGATTGCAAGTTTGAGGCCAACAAGTGGCCAACTTAGGGAGATCCAATCTCAAAATAAAATCTTAAAAAAGGGTCAGGGATATGGCTCAGTGATCGAGTGCTTGCCTAGAGAGGCCCTGGTTTCAATGCCTGTACTACAAAAAATTAGAAAAATAAAAATAAAAAAACAAAAATTATGGAATATTTCAATAAACAAAATTCTCAATTTTTACATTGCCTTAAGATATTTTTAGCTGGGTGTGGTACCTCAGGCCTATAACACCACCTACTCTGGTGGGTGAGGTAAAAAGATCAGAAGTTTGAGGCCAGCCTCAGCAAAAGAATGAGACCCCATCTCAAAAACGTATTTTTAAAAAACTTTTTTAACTGTTTCTCTCATAATATGGCATTTTTACAATCAGCTTATATTTTATAATTACAGAATTACAATAAAATATATTCATAAAACATATTTACATGGAAATTACACTTATTATTGCTATATATTTATATTTTCTACTACATATATATTCTTTAAGATTCTTCAGAAATGACTAATTGTTACAAGATATGAAAAAAGAAACTGAGGCCTGAACAAGTGAGCTTTGTTACATAACTGGACAATAAATTAAAAATTAAATGTTACATATTAACCAATCTTCCCAAAATGTATTTTATGTTCCTGACACAGTAAATGGAGTATACTGAATTTTTCTTTTTTTTTTTGTACTGAGGGTTGAACCCAGGGACACTTTCCACTGAGCCACATCCCCATCTCTGTTTTTTGTTTTGAGAGAGGGTCTCACTAAGATGTTTAGGGCCTTGCTAAGTTGCTGAGGCTGGCCTTAAACTTGCAGTCTTCTTGCTTCAGCTTCTGCAGACACTGAGATTACAGGTGTGCTCCACTGCCCCAGTCCTGAATATTTTTTTAAAAAGCAAAGAAATGATAACTTAAAAAGGCACAGTATAGTGAACAAAGTATCTAGCTAGACAACAAAAGAATCTTGGGTGGATACCTGCTCTGACATTTAGCAGCAAGTGTTATCTTGATTGAGAAAATCACTTCTTTCCGATGAGTCTCATTTTTTCTGATCTCTGTAAAAAGAAAAGTAAAGTGTTTAATTGTCTGTCCTTCCTACCCCAGGCTACAATGAAAAAAAAAAATTGAGGTGATGTATACACTTTGTCACCGGTTATTTTAAACTACATTATTATATCATGTTTTTTAGCAATGGCTTATATACTTTAAGGATTCATTACTTGTAAGTTAAAAATATTCACAAGTCATTATCTTGTCTATTTACAGATAATTTTGAGGTTTTCTTTTGTGTGTTGAACTTAGCAGGTTACCTGAAGATTTATTCAAGTAAAGATCAAAAGAAATTCTGACAATTTCAAAGAAATAAACACATTAAGATTTAGAAATTTATTCATACATTTAACACTTCAAGAACTGCACGTTAAAAACCTTATTTAGGTATGTGCACCTAATCTAAGAAGTAAATAGTGCTCAGGGAGCACAGTATTCCTTAGGAAATTATTTTTAAAGTAGTCTGAAAACAGATTTTACAAAGGCATTGATTCATGGAGAGGAAAGATCCTACAAGATATTAACCTAAATACAGACATGTAATTGAGGCAGGAATTAGAAAGACACATTGGAGGCAATAAACCAAACGTCAAAACTGGAAGGAACCTTGATTGTTATACACTACAAGACCCTGGTTTTACAGCAAAGCAACCTGCAATCCAGAGGGGTCAGAAATACTTTTGCAATGTCACATCGTTAGTTAAAGGCAGTCGGGACTAGAACCCAGGTTTTCTAACTCCGAGTTCGGTGCTGTTTTGCCGCTAGGGTACTGGTGTGAGGAATCTGGGAGGGAAAAAAGGATGGTGGACATACCTAAACTGCATTAGTGGAAACCTCTAAATGTAAGAGCTGGAAGCTTAGGAGCTTAACTGAAAGGAAAAGGAAGTCAGTGTAGAAAAATTAAGAATGCGGGGTGGCTTCGCCTCGAACTCGAATCCAGAAAGGCTTTTGCACACAGCAAGACTGGGGAGTGAAGACCGGCACTCCCAGGAAGCAGCAAGACGCTGGCGGCTTCTGGGAGAACGAAGAACAGGCTTTGGTGAATGCCTAACGTGGAGGTCACGCAAGGATGAAATGCATCTTGGAAAGGCTTCCGAATGAGCAACGTTAATGAATTCGCGTGATTTATGTCATTGATATTTTAGGCCAAAAAATACACGCCACCCGGAAGACCCTGGCTAAGAAACCCCACTCACTCTACTCCTACGTGAGGCTCTGGGCACCTGGATTCTGATCCCAGACGGAGATCACCTCCGGACCCAGAGGAACTGTCGTTCTGAAGGTCCGTACCATAAACGGTCCCCGTCGGGCTTCCGGTCCTGCCGGAAGCGGTTCTTTCCCGATTTCAGAAAAGTCGCTGTCGCTGACAGAACTGGGTCTGTCCGAGTTGTGGCGATGGTTCAATCAGCGGTCTCCTCCCGGGGTCAGCCGCGTGTCATTGACGCGTCTGCAGCCCGCTTCCCTTTCTAACAAATTACTGCTTCTCCAGGACTGTGAATGGCCTCGGTGTCTGCACTGGAGAAGAAACTAAACGAGGAAATGTGGAGAGAATGCGGTGTCCTTCAAAGACACGTGTAACTAACAAAAAGGAAAAAATGCAAGGAAAGGTGACGATGGTAGTACTGTGCGATGAGTACTTTCGGAAGTATTTCGGACAGAATTTGTAGTGGAGTCCTGGAGCTTGGATTCTTAACCTGATTTATTTCCCATAAGTATGGAGGTGTTTTGTCAACTTTCTGTGCCTGACTTACCTCATCTGTAGTATAGTACGACAGAAGCTACTTCACAGGACCGCAGTAAGGTTTAGTGATTTGATAGTGTTGATGATAGCGCCTGGTTCATGTATGTGTTTACTGTTGTGATTTTTAAGCTACTTCCCAGTCATTTGCTTCACCTTGAGTTTGACTTTGGGCCCATCCCTCTGACTTTGTGTTTCAGATCTAACACTGCCATAGGTTAATGGTATAGTATAGAAGAGTTCTTACTCAAAAGCATGCTTTCCTTTATCTTTCTCGCATAATGTAACCTCCTAATTCATGCCTCTACTTTTTTTTTCCCCCTGGCCTTAGGGCACCTACCACAAAGGTTTGTGAGGAGTGTAACTGCATGGGGCTGAGGATGTGGCTCAGTAGTGGAGCACAGGCAAGCAGGAGTCCCTGGGTTCAATTCCCAGCTCTGGGAAAAAAAAAAAAAAGTGTTGGTGAATGATTGAATGTAAACCCTACCCCCACCCCTCCTCCTAGGAATTTTTAAATTTAAACCTAACCCTAACACCCACCCACTCATTTGAAAATTGTTGAAGTTCATTCCAATTACTATCATTGGACCTACCATTCACAAACATCCACTGAAGTTCACTTTCTCCAAGAAGTTGTTCTGTGCTCTCTGGCCTTGCAAAGAAGTTGAGAAGCAGAAATAGGTTGGTAGAACACCAAAGTAGTAATTATATTGCCTCCTCTGCTAGTATAAAAATGAAAATAATGTAATTTTCTAATTCTGCTCTAAAAATTCAAGCTATACAACAAAATATAGGGAAAAAATGGCAGTTAAAATGAGGACAGTTGAAGGAACAGAAAGCCAACTTGAAAGTGCCCCAATAGCCAAAGCTTTGATGGTGCTGAGGATCAAACCTAGGGCTTTGTGCATGCTAGGTGAGCACTCTACCACTGAGTTATGCCCTCAGCCCCTAAGCAGGAAACAGTTGAGCAGCAAAATAACATAGTATAGGATTTCAACCCAAAGTGTTAAACATATATATATATACATACATATATATATATATGCACACTGATATAAATTCTCAAAAAAATTTAAAAATGGAGAATGGACAAATCTTCGTTACAACATCCCAAATAATACATGTATATAATCTCCACTAGTAGGTGAATTTAATTGTGTGTGTGTTTACTGGATTTAATGACTTACTTCCAAAGGACAGAGTATGAGAAACAGAAAATAATTTTATAGGGGAGAAATATCACCTTAACCAAGCTTCTGAATAAGCTCATTCAGAGATTTCTTCTTCATAGGGAATATTTACAGAAATAGAATTTTTGAACATTTTGGGTGGTGACATCAGCAGGTTTTTTGGTTTTTTTATTTGTACCTCTTTTATTTATTTATTTTTATGTGGTGCTGAGTTTAGGTGAGTACTCTACCACTGAACCACAACCCCAACCCCCAGCATAAGTTCTTAATCCCTATGTTGAGCTGTCAGGAAACAACTCCTTTTTTAAAATTTTAATCGATGAAGCAGTTAGGATATAGGAAATAGGTCATCTTATTAAGATTTCTTTCTAGAAGATATTTTAAATTATGGCACATGACAGTTCTACTCAGATCAAACTCCCTTTGTTAAAAGGCTATGTGAAAGCCGGGCGTGGTGATGCACGCCTGTAATCCCAGCGCTTGGGAGGCTGAGACAGGAGGATCTCAAGTTCAAAGCCAGCTCCAGCAACTTAGCGAGGCTCTAAGCAACAGTGAGACCCTGTCTCTAAATAAAATACAAAATAGGGCTGGGGATGTGGCTCAGTGGTGGAGTATCCCTGGGTTCAATCCCCAGTACCAAAAAAACCCCCAAAAACAAAAAACAAAAAAAACCTAACTGCCTCTTAGAATTTGATTTCTTTTTTGTGAACTTCCATTCAGGTAAATATTAATAAAAATCGTGTGTCTTCCAATAATGTCTTTTGTTAGTTTAATTCAAACATTTCTGCGAATGAACCTAAGAGAGTAAAGAAAAGTTTTTCATCCCCAAAGCCTTTTACTCCTGGAAAGTAATATAATTCTGAGGGGTGCCTGCTAGATAAGGCTCCTGTCCTCAAGAAGTTTATAGTTCTTGTGGTATAGGAAATTCCTTATGGATTAAGTGAATGTTAAAGATGAGAAGATAATGTAAATTATGTGATTCACTGACTTGGATAGGAAAAACCATTCTAATCATGATTTCAAAACCAGAAGCTACTGGGAAAAGATACTATTGGATAAGACCAGTGGTTCCCAAACTTGAATGTGTATGAGAATCACCTGGCAGGTTTTTTATTTTGTTTTCTATTTGTTTGTTTTGGTATCAGGGATTGAACCCAGGGGCACTTAGCCACTGCCACACGCCCAGTTCTTTTTTATATTTTATTTAGAGAGAGAGTCTCGCTAAGTTCCTTAAGCCCTCAATAAGTTGCTGAGCCTGGCTTTGAACTTGTGATCCTCCTGCCTCAGCTTCCTGAGCCTCTGGGATTACAGTCAGGTGCCACCACATCTGGCACCTGGCAGGTTTGTTAAACAGATTGCTAGATCCCCACTGTTGGGTGCCTGGGAAACAGATTCAGGATCCTAGCAGGTTGAAGAAGATGCAAGATGCAATTGGGATAGTAGACTTTTATTCAGAGGTAGCAGCAGGCCCCAGCCTCCAGCTTCAGCTCCATTTTTGCCCCATCCAGTTCCATTTTAGCCACCCTCCCAAGCCATTTCCATAGGCCTTTTTTTGTACAGACCAAACAAAAAAGGCACATTACCAACAGGTTACACATGCTCACAAGCAAATGTCTGTGACTTTGAGTACATGCTGAATCAGGGTGTTCATGATACTGGCTACATAATCAAAGCCCACAGGAAGCCTCAAAGAGAGCCTAACTATAGCCATTTGGGGCCTGCCTTACACAATCCACTCCTTTAGTATTCCCCATTGTACAGTGTACACATCTGAAGTCTTTCACATTGATCCTTTAGTGAGAAGGACAGAGGCCCGCATCCATACCATAACAACAAAATAAGCTGCAACAACATACAGCCAGAAAACAAGTACCATCACCTAGGATTATTAAAAACTGTAAGCGCAAAAAGGAAAAATGGGAGGCAGACCTCGATGGATTCAGAGAAGCCTTTATTCCTTCGCAGACTTGGGTGTCATTTGGGTCCACTTTCCAGAAGGAAAAATGGCCCCATTCGGGTCCCCTTTCCTGATGGAAAATGGCCATCAGTTACAGAGGAGATTTTGGTTTTATAGGGTACAATGATGTCATCATTGGGAGCAAACTTGACAGTCTGGGGCTAGTTGAACAGGTTAAAATCTTAACTCAGGAAGGCAGTTGTAAAAAGGTTGAAACTCGTTGTCTGGGGAGATAAGAGTCCAGATCCCAGGGATGAGTACTCAGAACTTGCCCATTGGTGTTAGCTGTGCTTCCGTTTAGGACTGATTAGCCATGGGGGAAGGCCATGGTTTAGGGCCCAGCATTCAGAATTTGCCTCTTTCCCCCAGGGTCCATTGTTATCAGTAATGCACTGGGAGAGGTTTAATGGTTGACCAGTTTCCTTTCCCACTTCTCGAGCCACACCGTCCCTTCATTTTTCTTGGGGAGTTATTTTATAGGAATATTATTTTCCATAACCCTTCAAAAACCATTGCCAATTTCATCCCATATTGAGGTGACAATAAAAGTCTTTCCCAGCCATGTCCAATTGTCCAGGGACATAGTCTGAATTTACCAGGGAAGCTTGGCACAACTGACAGACACTTCAGCAAATACCCAGCTGGGCAGAGGTATTTGCATAGGTGTGTGCCCAGTTCACAATGGTGTTGTGAGGATACACCTATGGACAAAAGAGCAAAGCAGTTATAGGCACTAGTACAGGCAAATCATGTCCACCTGGAAGAATGAATGCCAACTTCCAGTCCTAGGAAAGCAAAGTGGCTGCCTGTAGCGGCTTCCCTGTGTGATGATACTACACTCATACAGCTTAGTCTTGAGCTTCAGCAGGCTCTGTATGTGCCAGCACCAAGGAACTCATAATTGGCCAAAAGGAAATAACAAACATGTCCTTCAAAATTGGTGTCCCATCTGTGGGACCTGGCCAGATCACAAGGGGGAGGGGGTAGTCACTCGTACCCATGGTGTCACAAGGAGATTGTAGGGCTTTCAGGTCGGTCAATGTACAGAGGAGCAAAAGTCCTTCAAATTGGAGCACACTCCTCAAGACAAAAGGCTCTCTGTTTGAATGGCTTAGAAATACTCTATAATTCCTCTGTCCTTGAGGTCTGGAGACATTATCTTGTCATAATAACCTTTAGTAGTAGTGGACTCTGAGAAGCAAGCAAGTTATGTGATCTGCACATGTGCAAAGCTAACTATTATGTAATCTAGGTAACTTGATATGACCCTGAAATAGAGAATAAACTGGACTGGCTTTCCCACAGGAGCCTTTTCTTGCTCTTCGACATCCTGTGTGCTTGCCTCTTTATTTGCTCTCCCCTTAACCCATATAGCTGGACCCCAATTAACTTTTACAGGAGATCACATTCCAGACCTTTTCCCCACGGGGCTAACAGGACTACCCAATGATGGAGGTGGGGAGTTATTGTCCAAGGTCATGTCCAATCCACAGTTTGCCCCTGATTCAATTCAGTGGGAGCAGTCAAAGAATATTCCCTTGCTTCCCAAAATTAGGTTAAGTACAATAGCCTTTGTTGTCACCTGGATCTGTATTGGGGCTGCTGTGCAGTGCAGCAAACCCTCCATAGGAGCTGGTCCTCCTTGTTGGAGATGCTTATTCAGAGCTTTCATAACTGCCCACAGAGACTGTGTCTACTCCTTCATAGAAGGTGGACTGACTGCTGCCCTAAGTCCTTGCTTAAGCAGGCCATTGTATCTGTCATGCCTGCAGCCTCTGGGTGATATGGGATGTGCAGCTTACATTGAATCTGTAACTGAGTTGCCCATTGCTGCACATTCTGACCTATGAAATGGCCTTGTGCCTTCATCACTCTGATGTGATGGGCCAGCTGCACAAGGCCATTAACACTGTCAGGGTGCAAGTCATAGTATGCTGATTCACTTGATCACTGGGCCAGGCAAACAACAAGCCTATAGCCATACTGACTGCTGTCAAGGAAAACACTGCCTTCTGACCTTGTAGTCAACCTGCCACCATGTCAAAAGGAAGTATCTAACTGTTCATTACCTGGCCAACCATGGCTCCAAGGCCTCAAGGGTGTGGATACTCATGAGCACAAACCACACATGCCTGATAGGCCTCTCCCAGGCCACTCCACATTAAATGCAGGCCCCATTGTTTGACTACATTCCACATAATTTTCACATCTGCATGCTGTAAGCGGTGGGGCAATCAAGCCACCCGGTTGGTGGGAGGTGCCTGCCCTAATCACCACACCCTAACCAGGGAATCTACTTTGTTGTTCCTTGGGCTAGTCAAGGGGGCATGGCCAGTAACATGCCCCATTCCTGCTGGCTTTGCTCCAAGAGCTCTTGCCACAAAACTTGCCCCCAATACACAGCACAACCGTTAGTACATATCACTATGGGGAATGCTTCATTTGCTATCATCATCAACAGTGTATAGTTCAGCTCATTGGCTACTTTGTCTTGCACAGTGTTTCTTTCTGGCTCCATAGCCACTGCCACCCACACAGGCAGCTGCCCACAGCTGTAGCCATCACTGTAATAAGCACTGGACAGTATAGGTATATACTCCAAAGTATGGGCTTGTTTCTGGTTCACCTACATAGGTAACAGGCTCTAGCACCTCCTAAAGTCTCTCATCCCTGCTGGCTCCTGGCAAACTTGGGCTCTCTTTTGGTCCCTGTTGGCTCCCAGCACACTGGGTTCTCTCTTGGTCCCTACTGGTTTCTAGCACAACTAAGTAATAAGGTTGTATAGGATCAATAATGTGTAGCTTATGGGGTGTCTTCCCCTATTGACACTCGGCACCCCTAAATCTCACAGGCATAATGACAAAATGGTCAGGGGTTATTCCAGCTTCTGTCTAAATTGTTTTCCCAAGTCCACCATCTTCACTTGACAGGCGGAGCATGGTGAACTTGGTTACCTGGGCTGGCCCTGCTGATAGTTCACAAGAACCATCAGCTGCATTACCACTGTTTACCACTGGCCAGGTTTGCAGGTGTTGATCTTCCTTCTCCTCAGACTCCATCTGCACTGTGGAGGAGGCCAACAGGTATTTTCAAGGTATGGAGATCCTCCTCCAGTGACCATACTTTGGCTTCCAAGGCCTCTTTTTTATCTTGCAACTCTCTCATCTTGGCAGTCTCTGGTAAAACTGGATCAGTTTTTGCTCTCAAAGCTGTAAGAAACATTCATCCAACAACCCCAGTGGCCACATGCATGGCTCCGCATGCTGTTTCTCAGTCCCATCTGCATCACAGCTGCCACCTTTCTCCTTGGCTTGAGGGTCAGTGCCTGGGCTCTGCTACTCCATTCACAGTGTGCCCCACTGGGTCCATGTTCACTTGCAGGACAATCAGAAGTTCCACATTTGCCTCCTAAATGGCACCATCTCATAGGTAGGAGTTAACTACTGTAAAGCTTTCTCTGTGCTCATGGGAGACCATTCACCATATCCCAACTCTTCACAGGAGTTCTTGCTAATAGGACCTTAGCAACTGAGAGCTATATGCTGCATGGTGGCCACAAGTCCCTGCATCTGCCAGGGTTGATGTGTCTCTCACTGATCTTGCTGACTTTGCTAGTTGCTGGGTGGAGGCTCAGACCCTGGGAAATAGATTCAGGATCCTAGCAAGATGCAAGATGAAATTGGGATAGTAGACTTTTTTTATTCAGAGGTGGCAGCAGGCCCCAGGCTCCAGTTCCATTTTTGTCCCAGCCAGTTCCATTTAGCACCTTCCCAAGCCATTTCCATAGGCCTTTCTTATATGCAGGTCAAACAAAAAAAGGGTCATTACCAACAGATTACATAGTGGGCACATGCTCACAAGCAAATTTTTATGACGTGAGTACATACATGTCTCTTAGTAGACATAAGAGTAATACTGTTTTACCTAAATCTTAAAAATACAATGTGAAAACGTTTCCCCATTTGATATCTTTGACTTTGGTAATCAAATAATAGCTAATTAAGATGTGGCAAATAGGCTATTTGCTTACTAAAATTTGATGAAAACTTTCTGGAGGACAACCCAGCAAGAGCTATCAAGACTTTAAATGTGTGGCTGGGCATGGTGGTGCATGTTTGTAATCCCAGCAGCTTGGGCAGCTGAGGCAGGAGGAGTACAAGTTCAAAGCTAGCCTCAGCAAATTAATGAGCCCTAAGCAATTCAGGAAGACCCCATCTCTAAATAAAATATTTTAAAAGGGCTGGGGATGTGACTCAGTAGCTAAATGCCACTGGGCTCAATCTCTTATACCAAAAAAAAAAAAAAAAAAGAAAAGAAAAAGAATTTAACTGTATAAACTGTAACTTCATAGATTCTTGGGATTTATTCTACAGAAGAAATAATTATGAAAGGATAGAGCTAAAATAAAGGCATTTATGATAGCCTTATTTATAATAAGATGTAAATTTTGGAAATTTCTTACATGTAAGTTATTGTAGACTGAATATTTCCAAATTTGGAGTTGGATATGTGTATGGGATACCATAGAGTCATTGTGAGTAATAATATAGATTTCTATTGCCATGGAAAAGTGCCTATCAGGTGAAAAAAGAAAAGCAACCATAAAGTATCATGTAATTCTGTCTTAATTAGACAAAGTTAAAAATAAACGGTATCATATAAAGTATATATATCTTTGATGTGAATATTTGTATATACTTGTGACAATTTCTTTACTTTTTTGGCATATTTATGTGAGGTCTGATTTTATTTTATTATTTAACTGTAAGCATGTGTTTGTTTGTTCTTTTAACTTTTTTTCTTGCAATACTGAGGATTGAACATAGGGCTGTGCACATGCTACACAAGTGCTGTACCACTGAGCTACATTCCCAATCCTTCTCATTTTATTTTGAGTCAGGGTGCCAGGCTGACCTGGAACTTGGAATCCTCCTACCTCAGTTTCCAGAATAGCATTATAGAGACACACACCATACCTGGCTTTTATATTTATTTTTAAAGTATGATATAAAAACATTTATTTCAAAAAGTAAATCAATTCATGCAAATTGTTAAAAAAATATTAAATACTATTTTTCAGAAACAGAAAGCTATTTAATATTTAATATTTTGGAAAATACTAAATACAAGTTTGTTTCTGAATGAATTGGCCTTTTTTTGTTCTTACATTATAGCTGACACTTTAAAAAAATATGTCTACTGAAATCAGCATTTACCATAAATAGGTATGTCAATTCAACAAGGGATAGGACAGTGTGTTAGTTTTGTCATATGGTTCTCATTAACCTAATCCAATCAAATTAATTAGTCTGAAATGCTAGATTTAGAGAAAATATCCCTAAGCCCTGTGCAGAGGAGGAAGGAGGCGATGGTGTGTATGTGTGTGTGTGTAATCTCTGTTATATAGTAGTTCTTTTGTACAAAGTCAGTTTTCTTGAAGTTTCTTCAGTTGCTATGAAAATCACCAGCAGAGCATGTAATAACCCTGACTATTAGGCTCTATTCATTAATTTAGTGATTTAGGGTTCACTAGACCCAGAAAGGTATGAGTGATTTGAAGAACAACTCAGAGCAGGTCTTGCACCCCTAACTGTAGAAGTTCTTAAATTGCTGTAATTGCACTCAAGAGGGTGTTTACTGCCAGGCCAGGTGCTCACAGCATTCTCTTGTAAAGAGTTGTTTGTAAAACTTCCTTAGTACCATGCAGTTTTAAATAAGAGCTTAAAGTGAACAAAAGAGAAAGAAATGTGCTACTTCTTTTCTTAACCCAGTTATTGTCTACCACGGGAGTTCTGTTTATTCTTATATGGAACTAATATTTTCCCAGGCAAGAAAACAATGTGTTCTATCAATTCACAGTTCAAGTTGGAGGTAATTATATTCAGTCTGCCCAGTTAACTTTTTTTCCACCTCAACTTTTGAAGTCTTTGTTGAAAACACCCTCATGTGATCTACCTTAATTGTGGAGACTTGAGTGACATTTCTTTGTTGAATAATATATTTTATTATTTTCTGACTTTATGTTTCTCTATTTTTACTAATTCCCCTCCCCTCCTTGACTATAAAAATAATAGATATTTAACATAACCACTTTCAAAATAAAGACAATATAAAGAAAAAATTTAAATTCCCACAGTTCCATCATCCTGAGATAACTGCCTCAACAAATATGTATGTAGCAGAGGTAAGAATTTTAATTCCAGTGTTAGTATATGGGAAACATAGTAATCCCCCTGCCCACCTGCAAGTCAATCACACTAACTATATTTCAGTGCCACTGCCACCTTCTTTTTTTTACTTCTGCCCACCCCTGCATACCTTGTCATGCTATTTCCTCCACCAGGACCACTTTTCTTTCTTTGCCCTCTCAATTGCTACTCAGCTTTAGATCTCAGTTTAAGCTTCACTTGCTCAGTTCATTGACTCATACCTCCCTCCCCCAATCCAGGAAAGTCTCTATTTTGGGTTCTTATAGTATTGCACAACTGTTTTTCTTAGCTCTTGCCATCCAAGCAACTTATTTGTCCCTGTGATTAATCTGATTAAAATCTGTCACCTCTGATAAACCCTTGTTCCACAAGGGCAAGGGCTTGTTTTTTGTTTGTTCTCCAGTACTGGAGATTGAATCCAGGAGTGCTCTACCACTGAGATACATCCCCAGCAGTTTTTATTTTGTTTTAAATTTAAATTTTAAGACAGAGTCTCCCTAAATTGCCCAGGCTGGCTCTAAATTTGACAATCCTGCCTTGGCCTCCTAAACCACTGGGGGATTACAGGCATGAGCCACCATGTGCCACCTTGCACCACCATGCCCAGCTAGGGTTCAGATTTTGTTCACCATTATCCCTCCAGCAATTAATTAGTTTATAGTCAATCACATCTTGTCGAACTGAGTTTAATATGGGCCTATGTCCTCGCAGCAGGAGCTGGAGATTTCCTTCTTTCTCCTTGGAATCACTCAGGAACCTGAAGCTTAGGAGCAGCCAGGAAAAGTTATCATCACATTATTTCCTTAAGCAACGGTACCTCACAGTATACCTGTGTATGTTTTGGCAGTGATGCCCCAGTGGACTCCTTTCTATTGATAGTAAGTTCACATTTTGCTACCTTCTGGAGTGACAGAGTGCCAAACAGGGTTGTTCTCCACTTCTCAACCCCCTACTCTAGATTTCACCCTTTCTTCAGACTCTGAGGAATTGTAGATTCCTAGAACCAGCTCCTAGATCCAGCTCCTTTCCCCTTCCCTTATTCTAGGAATTAACCTCTGTCATCTTATCTGAGATGAGTCCTTTTACACGGGTCTTTACAAACTGATTTTCCTGGAGTGGAGTTAGGGAATGAAGATAAAAATACTAATTTTTACAAAATAGCTCACTCTGTTATTTAGTTGTGTGTATTTCTGAAACATAATTGGAGTCATTTATTCTTCTATACATTTACTAAATTGTGAGCATATCTCCATCTCCTTAATTTTTTTTTTGTACCAGGAATTGAACCCAGGGTTGCTTAAATACTGAGACACATTCCCAGCCCTTTTTATGTTTTATTTTGAGATAAGGTCTTGCTAAGTCCTTAGGGCCTAGCTAAGTTACTGAGGTTGGTCTCGAACTTGCAATCCTCCTGCCTCAGCCTCTGGAGTTGCTGAGATTACAGGAGTGCAGCACCACACCCAGCTCCATCTCCTTAAATATTAAAAATGTGACAGAATATAGAATTGCCTAGGAAGATGTTATATTTAACATGCCCTTTTATAATAGCACTTAGAATCCTTTGTGCCTAGCTCTAGCCTTGTCTCTGCTGGTAGTCCTTCATTCTCTTCCACTACAGTAACATTCTCTTCATTCTCTTCTACTCCAGTAACAGATCATAATACTCCAGGATACATACATCATGCTTTCTCACTTCCATTCCTCAATCCCTGGAGTTCCCTTCCCTAGATGGACCACTTTTTCCGGCAATCTCCTGGTATCATCTTTCCCTGATGCCGTTCCCTGATGTACCACCACAGTCTGGTTGGTCTTAGTGGTTCTCCTCTAGGCTCCCAAAGCATCCTCATCATGCCACTAACATTGCACTAGGCACATTATTTTCAATCTATCCTCTAAACATTTCAGTCCTCTTTGCAAGATGTTAAGGTCTTTGAGGGCAAACCCATACATTTTTGTATTGTGCCATATAGCATACCTGAGACATGGAGATGTTCCAAAAGATTTGTTGCAGAGACATGGATTACAACAAGCATTTAAAAATATATATTGTCTTGAGATAAATGGGCTCTTGGAGAAAGAGATCCTTAATATATGGAGACCCAGATATATGAGCATGACCAGACATGCTTGTCTCTTTAGGTAGATGAACAAAATCTCCAGTGTATGCTTGTACCAGATAAAACTAGAACAAAAACACAATAATTTAAGTGTCACCAGATTCAAAGACCTACACAATGTGCCCACAACTGATTTATGGCTAGACTGCTTAAGCAAAAATAAACATTCTGAACCCCAAATATCAAATAATTAACATGTGACTTGATTTTCATAAAAGCCTATCAGGGGCCTGCACTTTTCTTCCTAGGAGAATCCTACATCTAGTCAGAAAGTTCAACCCTGGGTGCATCACTCATCTTCTCTGAGAGATGGGGGGCATCCTCACCTTGCCTTTGGGGTATATATACCTTTTCTATCCTCTAATAAATCTTTGCTTATGCCTTGTTTTTGATGCATCCTGGAATGCTTTCCAATGGCATAAATCAAGAACCTACTGGGGCCACGTTGAGGTCCCATTGCCCCTTGAAGGAACTCCTTGGATCACTTTCTGATATTCTCACTTGCCATTTGGGTATGCATAGCCTTTTAGGATGGATTTTAACTATCTGTTCTAGAACTGCCCTTTATTTCATTCAATAGTGGGGATTTCTAATGTTCTTCACCTAATAAATCCAATGATGCCCAGGTTCTCTGGGTATTGTTAAGTAACTTATTTGTACTTGTTTCCTCACTTTAAGCAGACATAAAATGAGTCAGTTGTTTCATGGTCCCTGGTACATATCAACTTTCAACTAACTTTTTGGATACCCTCCTTGTTTTAGTTAGCTTTGCATTTTTTAAAATATTTTGTTTTAGTTGTAAGTGGACACAATACCTTTATTTTATGTTTATGTGGTGCTGAGGCTTGAACCCAGGGCTTCACACATGCTAGGTGAGCACTCTACCACTGAGCCAAAGTTCCAGCTCAGCTTTGCATTTCTGTAACCAAAATACCTGAAGAATAGCTTAGATGAGGTTGACTTTATTTTGGCTCATGGTTCCAGAGGTTCAGGTCATGATGGGTCATTGGGCCCAAGATGAGGCAGCATATAATGTGGAAAGGCATGATGGAGGAGTACTGCTTCATTCGTGGCAGCCAGGAAGCAGAGAGAGAGGGGGATGTAGGGGGAAGGGGTTACACAATGATATACCCTTCCAGGGCACACCCTCAGTGATCCATCTCCTTCAGCCATGCCCCACCTGCATAGTTACCAACCAATCAATTCATTCAAACTAGAATGACTGATTAGGTTACAACTCTTACAATCCAATCATTTCACCTCTGAATATTTCTGCATTAACTTAGCAACTTCTGGGGGACACTTCATATCCAAAACACAATACTCCTTATCTGTTAAGTATCTACACTCTTCCTTCCTCATGATAAGAAGTCTCTTTCTCAATGGCTTCTTATAGGAATAGTGCAAGATTTCTTATTTATTCTTTCCTCCTTTGTAAAATAATTTGACAATCTACATTTATCAGATGCTACCCCTCTCCTAAAATCATGAGATTTTACATTTTGGTTCTATGACTAGACACTTATTTCTTCAAGTTCACTATAATTTTTAATGTAATCTGTTTCATATTGTTGCTGTTTCCAATGTAAATTTAAGACTATATCTGCCTGAAGACAAAGGACTATGCTAAGGACAGCATTTCTTTTGCATTTAACACAGTAATCACACATATGTTTAACATATAAATAAACCTGAGTTTTGACAGTAGTTTTTTGTTTGTTGATCAATGACATAGTTCTTTCATCATAGATGATTTAACTCTGTTTTATAACAAAAGTCTTTGGTTGTAAAATCTTGTTTGCAGGATACTTGGTTGTTCAATCACAGGTACCTAAATTTAAAAAAGCCATTAGTGGTCAGATATGTCGGTGTATACCTATAATCCTAGCAACTCAGGAAGTTTTGGCAGAAAGATCACAAGTTTGAGGCCAGGGGAAAATAGTAGTAGTTTGGGTAGGGTGAAAGAGGTGATATGAAATAGAAGGATTACAGAAACTGAAATATGATGGATTAGCCATGAAGATTCATTCAGCTTGCATAGCTGAATGACAGCTCATTTCCAAAGACATTTCCAGGTCAGTACAACCTGTTATCTGGACAACATGCTAGATGTCATTTTTTTGTGTGTGTATGTGTTCCTATTTTCTAGCTGTCAGGGAGACGTTCCCTTTGGTTAATGCTTTCTTATTTTTGAAAACAACTTACATTTTCTCAGTTTCACTCAGATTCCAGTTTATTCCTGATTATTCTCAGGTCACCATGATAAGATTTGAGTATCCTTGAAAGACTCCAAACACCACTTAAGGATATTAAGGATAACCATTTGGGATATGCCATTACTTTTTACCTTCCCCTTCTCCCCTTCTCCTCTTCTCCTTCTTTGTGTGTGTGTGTGTGTGTGTGTGTGTGTGTGTGTGTGTTAGTTACTAGGGATTGAACCCAGGGGGAGCTCTACTTACTGAGTACATCCCCAGTCCTTTTTTAAAATTTTGAGAGAGGGTTTTGCTAAAATACTCAGGCTGGCCTCAAACTTGCAATCCTTCAGTCTCAGTTTTCCATGGAGCTAGGATTAGGGTATGCCCCACCATGCCTAGCTGCCATTTCTTTGAATGGGTGATCATTTCTACAAATGGGTGATCTTTGCTACTCTTATTTCATTCTTAGAGAAACCTACTGAAAAAAGTGAGCATACCACACCAAATGTGCTGAAGCAAAATTTAAATACATTTTTTTTTTTTTTGGTACTTGGGATTGAACTCGGGGGCACTTGACTACTGAGCCCCATCCCCAGCCCTATTTTGTATTTTATTTAGAGATAGGGTCTCGCTGAGTTGCTTAGCGCCTTGCCCTTGCTGAGGCGGGCTTTGAACTCGCGATCCTCCTGCCTCAGCCTCCCGAGCTTCTGGGATTACAGGCGTGCATCACTGTACCTGGCTTTAAATACATTTTAATTAATATTAATTTTTTTAGTTGTAGATGGACACAATACATTTATTTTATTTATTCATTTTTATGTGGTGCTGAGAAATCGAACCCAGTGCCTCACAAATGCTAGGCAAGGACTCTACATATCCCCAGGCCCTAGTTAAATATTCTTAAGAAAATAAAACAGAATATAGACTGTTACTGTAGTTTAAATGACTAAATTTAGAAAGTCAGGTCAAAAAAACTTAGAAAGGTAAGAATGACATTTGGTTACACAAAAATGAGTTTACTTCTATAGATGGAAACTGGATTTACAACTTAGAGGATATATGACAAATGAAAGGCAGATAACTTAATTATATCAGTATCATACCCATTAATATTCATTCAGCCAATAAATGAGCCAAGATAGGAACAAAGCTAGTTCACAACTGGGGAAATCAAATAATAAACATGGAAACAGATGTGTTCAGGTGCGTTCAGGGTGGTATGACCACAGACTAAACATGGAAACATATACAGGTCCTGAGTAGTCGGAAAAAATGCATATTAAACATTTAAGTGTCCCTTTCATCTGTTAAAATTTTAAATTACAAGCCAGGTGTGGTGGTGCAGGACTACAATACTAGCAGCTCTGGAGGAGTTGCCTGGAGTTGCCTCAAGCAACTTAGCAAGGTCCTAAACAACTTGGTGAGACCCTATCATTAAATAAAATATTAAAAGGGCTGGGGATGTGGTTAAGTGTCCCTGGGTTCAAACCCTGTTACCAAAATAAATAAATAAATAAATATATAAAAATTTAAATTCCATCTGGGCTTGGTGCACAGCCTGTAATCCCAGCAACTCATGAGGTAGGGCAGGAGGATCACAAATTCAAGACCAGCCTCAGCAGTTTAGTGACATTTTCTCTCAAAATAAAAAATAGAGAGTTCGGGATATAGTTCCTTGGTGGAGCACCCCTAGGATTAATTCCAAGTACTGGAAATAAATAAATAAGTAAATAAATAAATAAATAAAATAAAACAATAAAATTTTAATTTAGAAAATATACATATATGTAGTAATCAGAAAAATGCATATTAAAAATAAATGGTCCCTTTTTGTCTGTAAAATTATCTGCTGAAATGCAGGAAAATGGGTTAATTCATACAGTGTTAATATATTATAAATTAGAATAACTATTTTGGAAAAAAATTTAGAATATCAGGATTCATTAACACAAGGATGTCCACCAATGCGGAATTAATGATTAAGACAATTATGATCAAGGGTTGGGGATGTAGCTCAGGGGAAGAGGGCTTGCCTAGCATGCATGAGCTCCATCCCCAGCACCTCAAAAATAACAAAACAACAAAAAACAATAAAAACTCTAACAAAACTATGATTTAGCTACATATCTATTAAGATAGGAAGACAGTGTAGAAACAGGAAAATGCTTATAAGTGATAAAACAGGATACAAAATTGTGTGTATGTGTGTGTGTGTGTGTGTGTGTGTATATATATGGTTTCAATTATCTGAAAAACTTATGTATGTAAAAAACAAGAAGAATAAAGAAACACAAGACTAGACAGTCTAAATGGCAATAGCGCTATATGAACACTAGGAGATTTTTTCGTTTTCCAAATGCTCTGTAATGCTGTAGTGCGGTAAGTTGCTTTATCTGAATTTACTGAGGCCATGGGAAAGACTGCGGTTGTTTCTATAGTGAGAAATAAAACACCTGCATGGGGGTGGGGAATATAGCTCAGTGGTAGGGCACATGCACACAAGGTTCCAAGTTTAACCCAAGCACGTAAAAGAAAAAAAAAAAAAAGCACGCAAGCAAGCATGAAACTTTTCAAGGAAAACACTGCTTAATAATCTAAGAGGTAGGTAAAGCTGAGAAGCTTCAAAATTGTGTTATCCGGAGTCAGTTCTGGGTGAAATTGTAAATTCAACTCTGAATTATTATTATTTTTTTGTAATTTCTTCCAAGGCTTCTAAGGACTCTTTGCGCGTCATTAGAGAAATTACCCAAACTCATTCACACTAACATTAAACGTTCCCAGGTTTCGTATGAGATTTGAGGCTTAAATCTCTAAGTGAAACCCTAACGTGGAATTTCAGGCCTCATTCAAGTGCTGAGTGCGAGTTTCCCACTATTGCTGAAAATATCGCACCAAAATGTGATCAAACTACCAAGGCAAAAGGTAAGTCACGATTAGCACTGCTAGGTATTCCTGGAATAACAGAAAGGTCAAATATAAAATTCGAATATACAAACGAAAGTGGATTCTGTTTAAATGGAAGATGTGTGGACCCAAGAAACCTGCGGTGCGGTCAGGGAGCGCCAAGAGAACGCAGGCGCCTCCTACCGTCCGACGAGGCCTAGCAGGGCTTCGCGCAGACCCGACCGCGATCCCGGCGCACGACGGCGAAGACAGGCAGGACCGCGCGGCCCCGCCTCCGGAAGGCACCGGTCCTGGGCTTCCGGTTCGGCTGCCATCCCTCCGGCACTTCCGCCCCAGCATATCTGCGTGGAGGTGGAATGGCGGGCTCTGAGTTGCGTGCGGCGCTGGAGCAGCGACTCGGCGCCCTCGCTATCCGCACGGAGGTCGTCGAGCACCCCGCGGTGAGGCTTCCGCGTTAGGCGTGACCGTAGGGACAGCCCCGGCCAGAGGGGTGCTCACTGCGGGTCCATCCGGTGAAGCCGCGAACATTATGTGTCCAGGGATGATGTACGGCAGAGGGCTCTCGATTTGTGACTGAGGTTGTCCTGAGGAAACAAGTTTCCTTCTGGGAGTGATTTGATCACATGCTATGTTGAGAACTAGGGCAAAATATGGAGAACTTGTGTATCTTAAATCGGTCTGGATGTCGGTCAGTTTGCCCACTTGGTGTATATAAAGGGATACAAAGCTCCAAAGCGCCTTTTCGGTGGCTACGAAGCGTGAGGCCTCTACGTATAGCAGATTGAGGTTGAGGAGTTGACATATTTTGCTTTCTTGATCAGTTTACACAAAGGTTACTTTTTACATTTTGCCAGCACGGCAAAAATCACTATTCCCTCCCAAAAGGGTTGCGAATACGTACATTTTAACATGATTTATTTGCACATTTCCTGAAAACTAGGGTAACCTGAATGGTGCGCGGACATAAAGCTTACCCAAAACTTGACAGTCGATCATAGCTAAAATGGCGATCTTCAAGGAACAGAGAATACAACGTTAGTATCCCTTACCTTTACAAATCCAACATCAAAACTATTTCTCTGACCTTCCTCTTTCCCGTATGGTCACATCACACACACACACCCACCTTTTTTTTCTTTTTTTTCCTTGGTATCAGAGGTTGAACTGAGGGACGTTTAACCACTGAGTCACATTCCAATCTTTATTTTTGGAAACAGGGTCTCAATAAGTTATTGAGGCTGGCTTTTTTGGGGGGTGGGGGGTACCAGGGATTGAACTCAGGGTACTCAACCACTCGGCCACAAACTCATCCCTTTTTGTATTTTACTTAGGGTCTCGCTGAGTTGCTGAGTTGCTTAGGGCTTCGCTAACTTGCTGAAGCTTGCTTTGAACTCACAATTCTCCTGTCTCAGCCTCCCGAGCAACTGGGATTATAGATGTGCGCCACCATGCCGGGTTTCCTCTCTCTGCGTCATCTGGGAATATTGCCAGATTTTTTGATGCTTTTTATGTATTAGTTTCCAGGTCTTATTCACTGTCCTCTTAACTTCATTGTGGTTACATATTTGTAGAGTGGAGGTTGTCACATGATCAGGATTGTAATGAAATTCGAAGGAAGAAGAGTCTAAGGCAGCTATCAACTTTTAGTACCCATAGTTTAAAATTAAAAACGAGTTTTTTTGGAATGTGAGAGAGAGCTTGGCTAGCACATATGAATGGCTTGGCTAGCACTAGTCTAAGAGAAACTGCCTGAGATGCTAAGAGGAGGAATGGAGAGAAGCAAATATTTCATAATGGGCTAAGATGGGTCTCTACCAGTTAAATTCAGAGCAATGAGTACTTCTTAATCTTGCTGTTTTCACGTAGTAATCAAAATACAAATGTGTTTATGTATATATGCAATTAATTTCTGAACTTCTCATGTGATTATTTTGTAGGTGTTTACAGTTGAAGAAATGATGCCTCATATCCAGCATTTGAAAGGAGCACATAGTAAGAACCTATTTCTTAAAGACAAAAAGAAAAAAAACTATTGGCTGGTGACAGTTCTTCATGATAGACAAATTAATTTAAATGAACTTGCCAAACGGTTAGGTGTTGGGAGCGGAGGTCTGCGATTTGCTGATGATATAGTCATGCTAGAAAAACTGAAAGTTGGTCAAGGCTGTGCCACACCTCTGGCACTCTTCTGTGATGATGGAGATGTAAAATTTGTTCTGGATTCTGCTTTTCTGGAAGGTGGACATGAAAAAGTATATTTTCATCCAATGACTAATGCTGCAACCATGGGATTGAGCCCTGAAGACTTTCTCAGATTTGTGAAGACGACAGGACATGATCCCATAATATTAAATTTTGATAAAAATTAATGTTCAGAATAATTGTATTTTTGAAAGCTGTCTTTCTTGTAATTTTATTTTTTTTAAAAGGAATTTACATTACTGTAAAACTTATTTAATTTTTTTAAGAATTCAGGCCTAGAAGAAAAGGGATCTGGGGGTTGAAAATAAGGACATGGAATTTCTATTTTATTTTTAGTACCCTATTTTATCACTCCCCACTTTTTTTTTCCTGGTAATTTAAAAAAGAACTGAAAGTGGGTACTAGGAGGAGGGAACAGAAAAGAAAAAGGGGAGGTATTGGGGGGGAAAATGACCATATTATATAGTTACATTGCATGCATGTACAAATATATAACGATTCACTATATTATTTATAATACACTAATAAAAATGAATTTAAGTGATAATAGTAGTATCTTTGGCTTGGTGAATTATTTTAGGAATTTCCATCTTAAAAAACCTCTTTTTGAAAAGATGTACTGATTTGGGGGCAGTGGCATATAACTGTAATCCCAGTGACTCAGGAGGCTGAGGCAGGAAGATTGCAAGTTCAAAGCCAGCCTCAGCAACTTGGCGAGGGGCTAAGCAACTCAGGGAGACCCTGTCTCTAAATAAAATACAAAATAGGGCTGGGGATATGTCTGAGTGCCCCTGAGTTCAATCTCCACTACCCATCCCAAAAAGGTCTGGGATTGTAACTCAGTGGTAAATGCTCCTGGGTTAAATCCCCAGTACCGAAAAATAAAAGACGAACTGAGGTAGTTTTAGTCAACTCAGAGATTGTCTTCCATCTCCTGTGACAGTAAGTCATTACATCAATGCCTTAAGTAACAATTAGGAACACTTAACTAGTTTACATCTTTAAAATGCCTATTGCAGTTGAAAAAGCAATCTGAAAAATGGTGTGAAATTTACATGATAGTGTACATAATATAAGAAAAAAAAATAGGAATATATTAATTTGTTACTTCAGGAAACAGGGATTAAGGAATAGGGATTCCCCAGCAAGATAATTAAGACAAACATGGGAGAAGGATAAAAACTCCCTTGTTGGGTGTTCCAGTGAATTTATTTTTTTTTTAAGTGAACAGTAACTCTACTAAAAATATGATTTTAATTAGAAAAACCAGGGATAGAAAATATTCTCATGCAATTGAATTTTAAAACTGAGTAGCCACATGATGCCATTAAAAAGGATTTATTTAATCTGTTCAGAGGTTACAAATGTGAACATACCTCTACAAGTTTCTTCTGCCCTCTTAAGTTATTTTACTATACTATTTCTAGGATAATTTTAATTCATTCAGTTATGACATCTGAAATAGTATAAAAGCCTAGGAAAATGTCAGTTGTCACACAGGAACATTAAAAAACAAAATTTGACATTTTTTTCACTTCACTTAGATCAAAAGCCTTCATTAGCACTGGGGTTGTAAACTCAGTAGTAGCATGCTTGCCTAGCACATGTGCAGCACTGTATTCGATCCTCAGATAAATAAGTCAATAAAGGTATTGCATCCATCTACAACTAAATTTTTTTTTTTTAAAGCACTAACTGAGGCTCTGACATGGGTTAGATTATAAAATTCCTCTTGTGGATCATTAAAATTCTCATATTTTTCTCTAGTACATAATCAAATGGGATGTTACTAAAAAGTAAAATAAAGGTAATAATTACCTTACTCTAAGGTTCCATGTTAGCTTTTACCTAGTCTGTATTGTATTTCTAAGACTGGTAATTTTAAGTTGCTTTGCAAATAAAATGAATAAAATCAAAATTTGAGGACCTTGGGTAACTGGTCTGATGGTGAAAACAGGCCTAGGACTGATTTGCCCAAGGACACAGGTGAATTGCTTCCCAAAGTCTGTAAGTGAAAATGAAAGATTAATTTTGTGCAGTCTTTTACACTCGTCCCGTATCTCTGCGGTTTTGCTTCCTGAGGTTTTAGTTACCCATGGTCAACTGCAGTCCAAAACATTAAAGTGGAAATTCCAGAAATAATTCACAAGTTTTAAACTGGTGCTGTTCTGAGTAGCATGATGAAATCTCACTCAACCAGCTTAGGATGTGAATCATTCCTTGTCCAGTGTATCTATACTGTACCAGCCCTTAGTCACTTAGTAGCCCTCCTGGTTACCAGATTGACAAGTGGATCAACTGGTGGTAGCTGCAGTACTGCTACTGTTCAGGTAATTCTTATGCAGTAGTCTAATGCTTTGTCACACATTGACCTCACCCACCTCACTTCATCACATTATAAGTAGGCCTTTTTATCATCTCAGATCTCACAAGAGTGAATACAGTACAATAAGATATTGAAAGAGACTACATTCATGTAACTTGTTATAATTGTTCTATTAGTTACTATCATTAAGCTCTTACTGTGTGTAATTTATAAACTTTTATATGTTATAGGAAAAAAACAGTACATACAGGATTTGGTATTTGTGCTTTAAGGGATCCACTGGGTCTTAGAACATATCTTTCCTCCCACAAGGGGGGGCCTATATGTAAACTTTTGAAACCTATTTTGGGACTGACAACAAACAGACTCTTCACTTTCTCCCCAAACCTAACATTCATCCCAGAATGATTAGGGCAAAGTAATGTGAAATTAGGGGTTGTATCTGAAAATTGTTCTGCAGGGTACAGAATGACACTTGGTTAAAATTATGACTTAAAAATGATTACTACTTCTTGTAAAAAATCACCTCTTTTATTTTTTATATATCAGTCTGAAAAGTGAATGTTAATCCAACTTTTTAAAGGAGAAACAAAGTTAAAAGCTAAATTGAAAATGAATGTTTTAAAAAGACAAATCAAACGATGGTGTCTCGTTATCAAGAGTTGGATTCCTATTGCCGATATTAAATATTGCCAAGTAATAAACATTTTGCCGTTCAACTCCAAATTCTCATCAGAATTAGTTTTAAAGGAAATGTTACAGCATATATATTACTTGATTTGGTATTTAATAGCAGTTATAAGTACAATGGAAAACACTGAAAAGAGAACCCTTATAAAAGAAAAAGACCATTTGAAATCAGGTTTTGTTAAAGGGTTGTTATAAGTGCAACATTATCCATTAAGCATTCCTTTTAAGGCATTTCATTATCCAAATAACATGTACATCAAGTTTTTATGTTATAAAATGGGCTCCTTCTGTATTATTCATTCAGGCTTAAAGAAAAAAAATACATCTTGGGACTAAATAGTTGAAAAGAAAACCACAAAATTCACTTTTCTCTTAAAAAGTAACTTAAAATACAAAAGTAATTTAGCATACATTATTATTCCCATTATAATTTCAGATTTGGTACAGTATCATTTTCATTTCCTGACATAATCTGTTAAGACAGTACAGGCTGTAGTACTTCATTTGTGAGGTGGCTGTAATTCTGTAATATGTACGGTGGTTTTTAAATAGGCTCTTACCATGCCTTGCATGAAAGGTGCTACATACGAACCTGTCTTGTGAACTCTTTGGTAACCACCAATTCAAAAACATGGACCAAAACATTTCCACATGGCTAGATTTGAAGCACATTGTTAGAGGTATGGGCCAAAGCTAATACCCTGTATATTGATTTTTTCCGTTTCCTTAGGGGTTTTTAGGTACTAATTCAGAGTAGAGGGAGAAAATTAAAAGCATATCAGGCCCATTAGGAATAGGCCCTGGTTAGTTTCCAGTTGGCTTTCCTATTTTGTTTGACAGAAGTTTAAGGTAAAAGAGTGGCTTCCTACATGTTTGCTTCTAGGTAGCTTTTGGAGAAAGTAAAATATTCATGTGGTTATTATCTAGTCCTTTCTTGAAATGGTATGCAAAAGGTGATGGATATAATTTGATTTTTTACAGTCTCAATATGTTCCCTTGTTTGTCTCATTTCAATTGTCCTTTCAGATCAGCCTTCTCAAATTTAGTACTTCAAAGGCTGTCATTTAGCATTTTTTGTAGAAGCAGTAATGTGCTGGTTAATTCAGTAGAGTCTATATTTTAGAATTCTAGTATCCTAGAGAGGTGAAAGTGTGATATTCATCTTCATTGGGCCACCTCACACATTAAATTTCAACTTTTCAGTAACTGTTCTGGGATGTGTCCTAGTTGTGCAAATTAGATGCTAGTTAATAAAAATCTAACTTACCCACTTACTGTACTTAGCTAAAACATAATTTCTACATTTACTTTCAACATACCCAACCAAAAATAAATTTACATTTTTTACATGCAAGTGTCTCTTGACTGTCATTATATCCATTTACCAATCTGATACTTGAATCCAGGGAGTCATGATGGAGAGAGATTTCAAAGTCTAGAGAATAGATTTTGAACATTTCTGTTGTGCAATACTTGTATTTCAGTAAGAATCCTTTGTATTTACATTTATATAGCACCTTTTATCCACGAATTTCAAAGTGATTTAACTTAACAGCATTATTTGGTGGCAAACCTAGGTTAATGATGGCACTGAGTTAATAAATCCAAGTTCTCTAATTTCCATTTCTATTTCTGGTCGACTAAACATGCTGTCTCTCTTTTTTATTGATGGTCTTTCCAAAGACAACTACAAACACGACACTGCTACTTGCCTACCAAAAAGAGAGACAGAGACAGAGGGATAGACAAAGTGGGAAGAGGCTATTCTCAGGGTTACTGGGTTAGTGATGATACACAGAGTTCCTAAACCACATATTAAGGAATAAGGAATTATTCTAAAAAGTCCTTTAGAGCTGGTAATGAGAGCCTAAGAAGTGTGCTATTAAAATAAAAAAGTCAGTATCTTCTTACTTCAGAAGATTATTTTGATATTTATTGTTAAGTAATGAATTTGTATTAATGAGTATCAATGCAGTTTTTTGGACTTCGTAAGAAAATAAAACTGTGATATAAAAATTGGAACTACTAAAAAAATGATGTTTCTCTGGGTTAACTAAATCTACTTTTTTGTGCTTCTTCCAAATGTTTAAGGTAACAAATGCATACAAATATTTCAAAAGTACCTGTTATTCAGTTCTCAACTTTAATGTAATATTATAAAGGACAAAAACAGAAAAATTCTTATTAATAAATGATAACCTTAATAATAAGTGTGTTCCTGGCAAAATGCAGATCGTAATAAATTATTTACATTATTTTTGCTGTAAGAAAACTTCTTAAGCAACAGTCAGCTCTCAAGTAAAAAAAAAAAAAGACACATACATAGCCCAATAGTAAAGAAGTGAAACAAGTTAAAACAACAGCTTTGCCTTGGGAATGCTATTTAGTGGAAAACCATCTTACTAAAAAAAGTTTCAGAAAAACACTTTTATCTGGGATCCACGTATGAATGCTTAGTGTAGCTTGTGGGGGAAATGGAAGATTAATATTTTTTAACTTCTATATCTTGTTATGAATTTTCAGATTTATCTTATAAACTGAATTTTTTTGCAGTGCATCAAGGTAACTGACTTAAAAAAAAGTACCAACACATGCAGTCTAACCAAAAAAAAGGCTCTGACATGCCAAAACAATTTTCTCTGTATCTTCATATATAGTACATTCCACAAAATACTACAGCATTTAATTTAGATTTACACAACTAAATATAAATGGCTAGAATTTGGCTAATACTTAGCAGAAGCATTAAGCAAACATAGATAAATTCATAAACAAATGATGAGAGAAGTAGATTGTTCCTGGAGTACTTCTTTTAACACTTGACCTTAAAACACTTGGTCCTTAGAGAGAGAACGTCCTTTTTTCAGTAGAGCTTAACAATACAATGTATAGTTAAGTCCTAAAACCTTCTAAAACTTTTGGCAGTTGAATCCAGTAGTGCTCCTTGATTCAAGGAAGGAATGAAGGTTTGTATTTCTTGCCTGCTCTATTCACGAAGGATTGTTTAAAGTCTCCTTAATGATTTTTAAAAAATGGTTCCTATAGTTGCTAGGTGTCTTGTTACTTCAGAAATAAAGGCTTCATACTGAGAAACTGAAGGACACTTTTCTCTCTGTATTTAGTTGGAAGGCAGAAAGAAGAAAGAAAATATAAGAAAAGCTTGGAGATAAGAGGGATTCTAACTACAGAGCAGCCACTATGAACAGCATGCACCAGATACTTCAATGGGAATGAGAGAGTGACAGAAAATCAGAGACAACTTTTCTTTGAGTAGTTCTTCTTAGAACAAGCATCTAGTTTATTCTCATTAGTTATCAACAAAACAGTGGGGAAGCTGTATTCTTATCATAAAAGACTATCATTACTTGCCAGCAAAATTAAATTTAAATTGAGGGAAAAAAAAAAAAGAATTTGTAAAGGTTTGTTCCTTGCCCTGACAGGCAAAAACCTATGGCAACCAACTAATCTTGTTTTACTAGGAAACAGGACAGAAAATCAATCAATTAAGCAAGCAATATTTACATCTGTTAATGCAATATGCACTTGTTTTCAAACTTAATTTGGTTAGTTTGTATAAATGAGACTAATCTCATTTACATTATAAGCAGTAAACTCACCACTTGGCCCACATGTCATGTAGTGGGCAATAGAATTAGGAGCTTTGTTGCTCCCTAGACCTGCTTTTTGAATGTCTGCTTTCTTGTACTTTGTCCATATCTGCAGGAGAAAAGCAGTTCATGTTATTTATTCAAAGTTAAACATAAAACAATGAAGATTAGAAACTAAAGAGTTCTCATTGAGTAGGGTAAGGAGAAGGAATCTGTAACTCGGAAGTTTATTAACCAGATAGACATTATTTAAAGACTGATTTTCACATTTAATTAACTTTCTGGTACTGGAGACTGAACTCAAGGACACATTACAAATGAGCTACATCCCCAGCCCTTTTTATTGTTTTATTTTGAGACAGGGTCTCACTAAGTTGTTTAGGGCCTTAAGTTGATGAGTCTGGCCTCGAACTTGCAATCTTCCTGTGTCAGCCTCCCATGTTGTGGATTATAAGCATGTGCCACCATGTCTGGCATGATTTTTATATTTTATTTATTTATGTAATTATGAAATTTATGTATTTATTATTCCAGTGCTGAGGACTGAACTCAGGGCCTCACAAATGGCAGGAAAGGTGCTCTTGCACTGAGTCACATTCCTAGCCCTTGATTTTTATATTTTTTATATTTTTAAGCTACAAACATAATAAAAACCATCACTATTTTTTTTAAAAACCTGTAACAAATTTTTCAGTGTGTCAGGTTCACACATTTTATTTAGTATATATTTATGTTTATTTACTAACTGGTTACATACAGTTTTTAAAGTAAAATATAATATTGCATATAACAGAAGTATCCCGAATGAATTATTTGTATTATTTATTAAGAAAACAGGGGTTGAGTTATATTTTTCAGGCAAATAATATTCCCACTTACATGGATTATAGCTAAAATTGCTTTGCTCAGATTGGACCTAAAGCATGACCTTATGTGTACAATATTGCACAAATCATATGGGTATAACTTCTAGATACCTAACTCAGGAATATAAAAGCTATTTAATTTCATTGTTTATAAAATTAGGATACTGAATCTTCAAATGGTTTTCAAACAAACCTTTGTGATGCTGTAGATATTCATGGAGGTGTCTTGTACAAAATAAGTGTAGCTGCTTAACTGAGTCTGAATTGATTTGCTTTTATCTTAATTTTTTTGACATCTATGTAAATTTTCATTTACAGAAAGTATTATGCTAATTTTAACAAATTTTTTGGAAGCAGTGGTTCTGTATGATCTATAAAGTTTTTTTTCCCCACCACAAAAATTTTACTCCAATCGCTCTGAAGAAACAGGAAAGATACTAGAGTTTTGTTTTGTAGAAATTTCATGATTCCATAGCAGGTGATGTTTTCTGGAGGAAGTCTAGTCTTCATTCTCAGACAATCTTTAGGACGCATGGACATGGTATGTATTTTGTCCTATATGCATAGTATATATATTCTTTTTGAAAATATGCTATATATACAATGATTTGGTAAGAAACATTTTTTTCCTGTAACTTTAATTTTGTAAAATAACCACATTAATATAACAGCATATGATTTTTAAATGTACTTTGAATGAATGAAGTTAATATTTTACGTTTAAAGTGTTAAGGGCAGATTTATAATATCTAAAAAATTTGAAATAGTTGTGAATAATCTTTGACTTAATGTGGAAAAGAAACAACACTAATTATATCTGTAATGACATATGGCTCCCATCTAATCTCAGCTATATTTACCATTGAGCTGATACTAGGTTATAAAAAGAGAAAAGACTATAAGCCCAGTGACTTGGGATGCTGAGGGAGGAGGACTGCAAGTATGAGGTCAGTCTTGGCAACTCAGTGAGACCCCATCCCTCGGGGGAAGAAAAAGGGGAGTGGGGATGCAACTCAGTGATAGAACACCCTAGGTTTAATACCCAGTAAAAGAAAGGGGGGGGGGAGGAGAATGTGGGGAAGAGAGAGGGAGGGAGCAAGGGAGGAAGAGAAAAGAAAGGAAGAAGAGAAAAAAAGAAAAGAATATTAGCACCAAAAATTTTGGAATGTTAGGATGAGCAAAAACTGATAGTAAAATAAAATGCAGTATTCATGTAGAAAGTGTACTAACAAAGGTGAAAATTTCTGCTTTTGTTCATCTGACTACCTGTACTGGACCACTTTTTTAGTAATAGTTATGAGAAAAAAAAGCATGATTAATGACAAAAAAGAAAGGGGCCTAGCCTGTGAAATGATCTTGTTAAGTATGAAAGGATAATTTACTGAGGATACAAATTTCATTAGATTCTCTGTAGATTTTTCCTTCACTCCAATGACAAAAGCTTAAAAATAGTTAATATAAAATAATAATTAATTCCTTCTCAAAAAATCACATTTTCCCAGCCGAAGTGGCACAAGTCTGTAATCCCAGCAGCTTAGAGGCTGGGGCAGGAGGATATTGAGTTCAAAGCCAGGCTCTGCAACTTGGTGAGGTACTAAGCAACGGAGTGAGACCTTGTCTCTAAATAAAATACAAAATAGGGCTGGGGATGTGGCTCAGTGGTTGAGTGTCCCTGAGGTTCAGTCTCTAGTACCACCCTCCACCCCAAAAAAGTCACATTTCAAGGTATTCCTTCCAGATTCCAGGCTGAGTTAATCAGTAATAGTTAGGTTCAATCAACATTCTAGAGACAGAGCTAAGATATATTCCTCCAGATGAAAGTGAATCAGGATTAGAGTTTTGTTTTTTTTTAATATTCTGGGAATTAGAAATTTAAGTTTATCTGATTTGCTTTGAAAGTTGTAAGAACATAGGAAGATAATTTAAAAGTTTATGACAGGGTTAGGGTTGTAGCTCAGTGGTAGAGCACTTGCCTAGCATGTGTGAGGCACTGAGTTCAGTCCTCAGCACCACATAAAAATAAATAAAAAAAATAAAGATATCGTATCCATCTACAGTTAAAAAAAACTTTATGATAAAGGAGTTAGAGTGTGTAAACATTGTCTTATATGGTGTTTTTTGCTAAAACATTTTGTATTTATTCTTAATTCTATAATTTGTCCTATAAAAATACTCTTGTTCATTTAAATGGTTACAAGTCCTAATTGTACATTTCAGCACAATGTGTTAATTTTAAAAAACTGTTTAAAAATATACATGCATATTTTAATCATTAATTACAGAAGTAATGATTTTCACCACTTTGTAAACTTGCTACCCTTTTGAAATAGAAGTAAAAATACAAAAATTTCCAACATATTGAATATGATTTTGTTTATTTTTTGACTCTATAAAAAAGAACTAGAAAAACTACCATGTTAACTGGTTCTAAGTAAAGAAATCATCTTGAAGGAAAGATAGTACTTAAACTGTTGTATTTATCAAATGAGGGAAAATGCAAAGAATAAGCACAACTGCTCCTGGTCATTGTGTAAATGACATTTAAATTTGAAGGGGTTTTCAAAAATTTATGAATATTAACAATGTTTTAAATCTGAACAACGTTTTATAAACATGGGCAGTCATTAAAATTTGCTACACAAAATGTTAAACTGAATTATTAACTATATCTTTACATGACAACATAGTTAAACTACATTAGAAAATGATTTTTTTAACATTTTCCTTACTAATACTGTACATGTGCAATATAAAGTGCACATTCTGAGATTGAAAAAAGAAATAAGAGTGAGAGAAAAGGAGAAGTAGAAGATGAAGGAGAGTGAGTGACCATTCACTTTTTGGAAGCAACAAAGCAAATATGACTTTGAAATGCCTTACTGGTAATAAGAACATGCAACTATTTTAACATGCACAGGATATCAATGTAATAATATTTTTATCAAGTAACAATAAATGTGAAAGAGATGTATAGTTTGGATTCTTAAAGTCATGCAGAAAATGTACAATGTAATTCACATTTCATGCAGGCTTTGGTGTGGTTACACATTCATGTTTATATACATGCCATCACATACAGCTGAAGACAATGCCACAATTTTAAAATTAAAAAAAACCTAGCCTAATGATACTTTTCAATAGCAGCTCTTCAATCAGATTAGAGAAGCACGGTGCATATTAAATAACATCAAACTACTATGCAATTTTGATCATACACAACCATATTCATACCAAACAGTTTGATTATCCTCAGAAACCAATAATGCAGCTTCTGTGTCATCAGGATAGAGGCATGCAGAAATGATAAGGTTATGGCTATCTATAGAGGACTGTGAGTTACTGATACTAGGGTTCTGACAATCAGAAAACTGTTCATTATCTTTCTGTGCAGCTTTATCTGAAGGGGTAGAAACCTGGTCAGTATCTCTGGTGACTGATCTGAGAGGTAACCCACTTATGTTACTAACTAATTCTGTGTTCAGAGATAAGAATGGCTGAGATGAATGAACCATAGTAAATGATTCTATGTTATCTTTAGTTGATATTCCAAATGCTTCATTAGATATATTCAGAGTGGCAAAAGTTTGGTTCAGAAAATATGACTTTTCTGTTCTTGAGCTTCTAGCCAGGGCAGAGACAGACTCAGGCATATCTGTAGCTAAATCTTTTTGGGTACAAGAATCTACAGCATGTGTTGGACTATGAAGTGCATGAGAGGACCACTGGTGTAAATGGTACTCACTAGATACTGCAGTGATGTTGCCATCAGCAGCAGGCGGTGATGAATCAACTGACACAGGTAGTCTACTGTCCTTGGTCAAAAAATCATGGATGCTTGTCCTTCGTGTAGTTCCTTCAGCAGTAGAAATCACGCTACTTGCACGAGGTAAAGTGGCATAAGGATTGCTATCTTTTGATTGTCGTGACAGAGAGGTTTCTTTCACTAATTTTATCTTTCCTTGAGTGCCTGGTGTAGGTTTTCCTGCAGAACTAATGAAGTATGCATCTTCAGTCTTTCGAGCACCAGATCTCACAAATTCAGGCTTAGTTGTCCGTCTCTCATAGAAGTCCCCTGGGGCTTTTCCACTTACTGACCTGGCAAGACCAGAGCTAACTGGTTTGTCTTTTCCCAAAAAGTCAGAAGAGACAGACAAACTTTTCATTACTTCATCTAAAAGATTCTCTTGGCTTGAGGACTTTAACTGTTTAAAAAAAAAATTAAAGCAGATCAGTAAATACAGCCATGTTTTGATTTTCCTGATATACTGAGCTACATTATACACAGATGCTGGTAATTCTTAACACTCCAGAATTTGTTTTAAAAAAGCTATAAAATTCAATCAGATATTTAACTTGTGGTATTCTTCTTCTTCTTTTTGTTTTCTTTTGTTTTTTAGCACCAGGGATTTAAACCCAGAGGCACTTAACTACTAACCACATCCCCAGCCCTTTTTTTTTTTATTTTGAGACAGGGTCTCACTATATTTCTTAAGGCCTCACTAAGTTGCTGAGGCTGGCTTTGAACTTGCAATCCTCCAGCCTCACCCTCCCAAGACACTGGGATTATAGCCACTGCACTGAGCGATATTTGTCTTAATTAAGGTCATCATATATAAAACTAACCTGTATTGAGGTAAGCTTGTTGCTTTCTTCCAAAAACTGTTGTAGAGTAACAATTTCACTTCCAGGGGAACCAGTTTTGATTTTGTGATGTGCTCGACTTTCTAGTGTTTCAGGCATTTTGTGCTGGAGCACTGGACTTGATCTGGTCTGTCTTTTCAAGTACTGGATTGGACTGCTACCACTGCTGGACCAAGTCTCATGATCATGAAGCAGGCTAAATTCTCCACTGCTGTGGCTTTGTGGCCTGCTTTGGTTATTAACTGCACCTGCTTTTGGAGTAAATGGTATGTTGAGACTTCGGTAATAGAGATGAGATTAATACTACATAAGCAGTAATATTTGTTGACTGGACTCTTATTGTATAAATAGGCAATCTCACTTTCAAGTTTTATTTAGAAATGCTTAGTAAATCACATTAATTTTTCATCAGTTTAACAACTCTCTGTCACAGTCTGCTTATTTTGTCAAACTGACAAGTATTTTAAGTTCCACAAGGACAAAAATTTGCTTTTACCATAATACTCAGAACCTAAAGAGAACCTCTTACAAAGAAGACATTCAACATATTGATGACTAAATATATGAATAAACAGATGAATGAATAAATACATTTTTAAAAATTCAGGCTCAAATAATTATAAAATTTAGAACAAGAACATGATTATATGGATTTTAAATTATTCTAGGATGTTAAAACCCAAAACTGTTCTGAATGCAAGGAAGGAAAGAAGGAAAGAAAGAAAGAAAGATTCTTTTCTGGTTCTTTCTCTATTAAGTCTCCTTTACTTATTTGAAGGTTCTGTTCACCCTAACTGAGAAACTTTAAGAAATTTAAATAGCACACACATAAGGTAAGTCAAATGAGACATGATACAATTAGAAAACTCGAGTAAAACATGAAATAAAAACATTTACTGTTTTATTCTTTTCTTAATGATTGAATCATTTTATTGTTGCTACTGTTCACTGTTGGTATACTGCCTACATAGCCTTATAAGACTCAGTTAAAGCTGAACTATATGAACGGAAATTAGCTATTTCTGGAATAAAGCTCCCTAAAATTGATGCTATTCCTTAACAGTACTGATTTGTTTTGATCAATACAAAACTGTACAATGTATCAAAACAGAAAATGCAACTTTCCATGGTTTAGAATAAAGTGGTAGATGAAAGAAGTTATTCCAACTTATGTAATATTTTGCAGTGATAACATTTTCTTAAATTATCAAATCAAAAGAAATTCTTCATAGCTTAGACTATGTTTTCCTACTGGACATAATATGCTTATAAAAAAAATTCCCTCCTCAAAATCAGATATTTTAGATCACCGTAGTATGTTATAGCATTAATGATGAAATTACCACTGAGACAAAAGAATTTTATAATCCTCAAAGCAAAGGAACATGTGTTCATTATATAATCTGACAATTCTGGACTTTAGAGGATAACTATAATAGATTGGTTAAACAATTCCAGCATCTGACAAGGATGTGTATCTTAAAGGATAAAGATTTTAGTCAAGGTTTCCAATACATTTACATAAAAACCTCACCTTTGAATGCATATTTAAGAATCGAGGAAGAAATTCTGAAATAATTCTTTCTATGAGCAATATGCATCCATACAGCCCTTGTGCAACACATATATATACACACACACATACACAATTGCTTCTCAAATTAAAAAAAACAAAGCTTTATCTTATTTTGTGTATAATTAAGCTAAAAATATTTCTAAAATATGAGTAATGCACGTGTAATGTACATGCCTAAGAAAATTAAGGACAATCACTTAGATGTCAAACAGAATGTAAGTAAAATAAAGACCTATGGATAATTTTATGTATAACAATTATGATTATTTTATCTGTGAAGATGAAAAACTGAAACCAAAATAACTGCTCCTGTTTTTACATTAGTATTCATTGAAATACACATGTATTACAATGAAAAAAGTATAAATGTTCAGAGAACTATGTTCCAAACACAGATTTATATGTCACACTTTACCCTGGAAACTTCATCCCATCTCCAACTTGGTTCCCCACTGGTGCTGGGGGTCGAAAACAGGGCCTTGTCCATGCTAAGCATGTGCTCTGCCACTGAGTTACAGGTTCAGCCCCACCCATACTTTTAATTTTTACTGGAAATGGATGGATTACATTGATAAATTTACCTACAGCATACCTTTGACTTCATGGAGTGAAGCATTATTATTGCTATTGCTAGTGGATGTTCTGCCACTATCAAGGCTGGCTGGTCTTGAAGCTAAATGAAAAAATCAGGAGACAGTGTGATAAAACTTCTAAGCTGATAACACTGAATCGTACATTCTGATCACAGAATGCTTTGAGGAAGCAATCATGCATACTTTCACAGACTAAGCATGCCCACACAGATGAACTTTATAGTTTAGAAAGCAAAGACATTTTCAGATAGTTTATTAAGACGTTTGGGAACAAGATACTTCTCAAACAATAGCTGAGATTCAAAGAAGAGAGAAAAAGTACATTATTTTTTTTTTGAAAATGATTTCTAGATGGACACCAGAACTATTTTAGTTGAATGTGTTTTCCCAGTCCCCCACAAAATGTTAGTGATACACTTACAACAGATCAGACAAGGAACTGCAGAGATGCCAAAAGAGAAGGAATATGAACATCTGGACAGTCATTGTCTTGTAGTCCTAACTATACAAGGGAAACAACTGTACAGTTCACACTGCCCTATACTACTACTTCTTAAAATCCTGCTTAAATTCCACGAAATTCCTCTATTATGTTATTCACTGTTATTCATTTCTTTGTTATAATGATTTGGTTTTTAAAGGAATGATTTCAGATGGAAATGAAAAAAATCTAAAAGAATTAATTGTAGAAGCTTTGGTAAAGCTCATCCTTTACCAAAAAGGACTTTTTTCCCTTTTTTTGCAGTGCTGGGGATTGAACCCAAGGTCTTATGCATGAAAGGCAAGCACTCTACTAACTGAGCTGTATCCCCAGCCCCAGTTATTTTTTATTTTTTATTTTTATTTTTTTGCGGTGCTGGGGATTGAACTCAGGGCCTGTGCTTGCAAGGCAGGCACTCTACCAACTGAGCTATATTCCCAGCCCCCCCAGTTATTTTTAAACCAATGATAAAATGTAACTCTTATAACTTGCCTTATATAAAAATGGAGACCAAATTACCTTTGAGAATTGTGCAGGCATATGTTATAAATGACCTCAATTAAAAAGAGAACGTGGATGAAACAACACTATTAAAAAGGACAAAAGGGACGATTAAGTTTGAAGAAATGGTAGAAGTAACAATGAGATGCAGGACAGCAAAAACATGCTTGCTGGCAATGCCACATTCACCTATTCAATGCAAGAGTGTCAGCATTCCCATTCAGTATTTAATGGGTACTCTCTAAATAAAGGATCATATCTTACCATGAACTCTTGATCCCGTACTAGAATCATCACTAATACCTTGGGGACTTATGTCTTCAAAGGATGTAGCATCTACATAAAATAGCAAAACAGATATAAACATATTTTTGTAACAAAACAATTCCATTACAAATGTTATTTACACAGAATATGGAAGTTGTTTTTCAAGCACATATATCTTGATTAAACATATTTCATAGACTCAGCCAGAAACTGGAACTAGGAGTAAGGAACCAAGTAGTTCTGAGGAGAGTTGACTTGCTTAGGGAAAATGTCAGAAGCAATGAAATAATTACCCCTGTGGCCCTGGAAAGCAAAACAAGAACCTGGATTGTTCTATGTGGTTCTCTGAAGTTGCAGTACTTCTACATTTTGTTTTGTTTTTTAAACTTACATTTCTTTCTCCTTTTTTCATTCTTTACCTGGTTTACTCCTCCTTTTCAATTTTTAGTTCATCAGCTGTTTATTATAAAAGTAGGCCTAAAGTGGATTTTAATTATTTGTGTAATGTTTTAAATTTTTGAAATGACTTGAAAATTCCTCCAAATTAAATCCAGATTATGTTTGGTAATTATTAAGGTTGTTTGAAAAAAAGAACATGGGAAAGTCAAATTAAAGTTCCTGTTGTCAACAATTACACCACAGTGCAAATAGCAGATGGCCTATACCTTTATTATTAACCAAATGCTTGGATCTGATGCCTGCAGAAGAGTTGACAGTTGAAAAGTTGATGGCTGTAGTAGAGAAGGCCATAGCTCCCAATTCTTTTCTCCTTTTACCCGTTGAAATATCATCAGGAACCTCCAAATTCTCAGTACTACCTGTCCACTGTCCTGCTAGGACCATGGACTGCACCAGGTCATTCATGGCTGGGATGCAAATGAAAGCAAATGAATCAGCATGGTTAATGTATTTGTTCTTATTTCTATTTTGTATTAAAAATGATTTGATTTTTGTCTATGAACTAATGCAAATGGACATAAAAAAACTATAACCACAAGGTCATTTGAAATTATGACATGCATTCAGTTGAATGAAATGAGGAGGCCAAAGGCTGATAAGTTTTAATAAATACTTTCCCACCTCCGCCCCCTTAAAAAGACAAAGAAAGGAATTTTACTAGGTCCAATTGCCATGCTTTTGTGCAATGATGTGCAATATAATTAGAAGCCTTCATAATGTGGTTTTGTGGTGACAAAAATGGAATGAATTAAGATGGAGAGCAATTCTTATACAGCATCATTATTGAAAATGAAGGAGTCCTTGGTCAGAGCAGGTTACTGAAGAAATTACTCATTTTATAAATTAAATAAGTATACCACTGAATAAAAACCTGAAAGAGATGATATTCAAAGTGATTGATAGACATTAATGTGATTATGTAATTACCCATTCCACTTAAAAAAAAGAAACCCAGAATATTATTATATAAAGAATGACAAACATTTTCAAGGATTATAGGCCATTTTATTTATTTATTTATGTAACCAGGTTCATTAAGGAAACAACCTACTGCTAAAGACTTTGTTATATTTTCTTTAAGTAAATTTCTTGGGGGAAAAAACATCTCCATGGCATATAAAATTAATGTTCTTTTTTTCTGCCAACTTTTAGAAAGCACTGGAAATTTTTAAGTATATTACATGTATTACTAAACATATGCATGTATATGTATCAGCAGACATACATACAATGCAAACTCAGAGCAAGCTTTGAAAAAAATATTCTTCCAGCTCCTTGTATTAAAGGAAGACTGCACCTTGCAAAATAATAAATTGGCACAGTCCAGAGAAAGGTTAGTGAAAAATTAGTAATGGAATCTAGTGTAGTCATTTGAAAGAAGCTGAACTGTCATAAAGTCTTACACATGGAACGACGGTAGCAGGCCTTCATTTTGTCTTTATCCTTCGGTCTGTTCCTCAAAAAGGGCAGTCTTTTCAGTGCAACCACTTTAATGTCAGAGCATGAGGGAAAAACAGAAACAGGGAAATGAAAGAAAAAAGGAAGAAGAACAGATGGGAGTTAAATGTTGAAATTAAGGACAGAAATGAATGTTTTTGAGTTTCAGCTATGTATGCTATATTAAAGCTTATTCTCATGCTGCTGAATGATAATGAAATATGAAATATGTACTTTGATATTTTAAAATACTTGGAAAAGCACTGAAGACAATGATGAGGAACATAATTGGAAAGCTTGGATTAGCTATAGTACTATAAAAACAGGAACTGGTTACAATTACTTGTGAAGGGACCAATTTTCCTAGTTAAATTGTAAAGGCAAACTTTTAAAATTAGGCTATTGGTGTACTGTAAGGTACACGAAAATGTACAAGGCTTTTCAAGCCCTTATTTTCTTTAACTTTTGAAGTTAAAGGCTTTATTTTAGAAAAATAATTTAGATTCTATTATAATATGCATCAAAATTAGGGGTTCCTTAAGATGTTTTAAACAATCTAAAGAAACTTAAAGTCACCTTAAAGCCTTTCATCTCCCCCTAAATTTTAATTGAGAAAATTTTGGTCTAAACTGCTTCTAGTGCATCATTTAGCAGTACCATAGAAGTACATATTCTTTCAATCAAAGTCTAAAGACAAAACAAGCAATTGTATGGGGTTAATTTTACAAAAAGTTGGTTGGGGAAAAAAGGAAAAAAAAGATATTTGATAGCAGTAATAAGTGTTAGCACTAAGCTCTAAAAAAAATGAAAAAGATAAGAAGACACCCTAAAGTAAGCAAAATGAGATAAAAATACACATATTTTAAAACATTTTGAAGGGTGCTTTGGATGAGTTTATTTTAAAAACATCATGCAAAAAAATTTTATCAGTGAAGGAATTATCACTCAAGTATAGGAGTCATTAGAAAAAAAATTAAAATGTTAACTTGAGTCACTCAAAGTCATTCTTAGGCTACATTTTAGTTAAGATTTAAGTATAAGAAATTATGACCCTAGAAATGTAGTTTAGCACTTAGGAAAACAACTTGTAAAGACTTAAAAACATATTTACACACCCTTCTCAGGGTTTGCTATCATTTTGTAAAGCATCAAAGCTCTTTTAAAAAATTGACAAGTATAATTCATTAAAGAGAATGCAATGGACATACAGTTTTTTAACTTGTTTCTCTGCTATAAGGAAAAGTCATAGTTCATTTAAGCTTTTTAATCTGACCTATTTCTCCTCAAGCTTGATAAACACAGCTGTTTTCAATGATTAAAAAGAAATGGACTGAAAACAATGTAAAAATGGACACTTAGCTAAACAAAGCTGGGTGGTTGTAGCATGCATGCACGCATATGTTGTCTTGTTTAGACACTTTTTTTCTGTTTTCAACTGTTTTCCAAAGACTGCTCTACTGACAGACAGACACTCTTCCAGAATGGATAAGATAAAAAGTTTTAAATTTGCCAGGGATGGAATGTGATTCTTCTTATGGCAGTTAATTTGGAAATATACAATATTCGTTTCCCAAAGCACACTTAAAATTAAAGAAATAGTAGTACTGTTGGGTTTTGTGTCTCTTTTAGAGACACAAAATTCTATAAATGAACAACTGTAAGAAAGGGGAATCTAGAATCCTTCCGCTTCTTATTCTGAATGTTTTGGCAGAGAGCATGAAAGAATGACAGATTTATACTTCAAACAGAGAGGATGACCTCAAAAAGGATTGTTGTGCCTTTCTTGTGTATGCTCTCATACCTGAATCAAAACATCTTTTAAAAAAATGAAGTAGATGTGTTGCCATTTTTTACTTAGTATCAGGTATTTTATATCTAAAGGAGGCAGATAAAACTTATCTGTTACCTTTTAAAGGAAAACTAATGATATCTCCAAAACAATAACTAGTGATTTGTGGACAAGAGCAGATGGCAAAAGACCTATGGTGACAATAATTTTATGTGGAGAAATAGAATCAAACTGCTTTCTAGAGATTAGTATTTACATGTAAGTATGCATATGTTTACTTTCTGTTGTTGTTGCTTATTTATGGATTCTAGTTTTCAGGCTGTTAGAGTTGTATTTTGAAATACATGTTATAAATGCTTAATGTCCTCACTCTAAAATACTGTTTCCTTTCAGAGATAATTCACCTGAGGCCAAAACATTGCACAGTTTTCTGAGTACTCTGAGAGTCACTTGTGTAGGTCCTATCTCTGGGGGAAGGAAGCAGCTGCTTTTGATTATTTCTTTCAAAAGAATGGTGGTGTAAGTATGTGTGTGCTCATTTCAAATTTAAAAATTTAGTCATTTAATTGGTGATAATGTGAGGATTCAAAGTACCTGGTTTCATATTTTTAAGAACTCAGTTAACTTCTTGAACATCTTCAAAGGACTTAGTATTGAATTTCTTTTCTCTTAAAATATGCTTTTGTAGGCTTCTACTTTGCTCTTGCTGTTTAAGCAAACTAGTAACCAAGTAAAAAGGCTACAAATTGTATAGGGCATGTTATGATGAGATACTTCTAAAATTTGTAATAAAAAGCTAAATCACAAGTTTATATGCATCTTTACATCTTTATTATTTTATATCTATCTTTATTTCATTTGAATCAAAACTTTTCCCAAGCATCCCTCAATACTTTCTTTAACCTTCAGTTATTTCTATGTAATTTAACACCTCCCTCAAATTAATACCTATTTTTCTTTGCACCCTGAATGTAATAAATTTGCTCCAATTGGATAACCATCAAATATATGAGCAAACCCCAATTATAAATGCCTTATTTTGATTACTGTAGATATTTATGAAAATGAAATCTTATACATATTTCTTATTTGTTTTTCACAATCATCCTGTGAAGTATAAAGCAAAGGTAAAAGGTCTGCTCATGTTAAAAAAACTTGCAGGTGACAGAGCTATTCTGGGCTCTTATTTCAATATTTTTTTCTACAATATTTTACCTTCCAGGTCAAATGATAATATCTCTGTACACAGTATATCTTAAAAATTATGGGGTTGTATATTACTGCAGTATGCAATTAATTTTATAATCATAGGACTAAAAAGAAATACCATACATCAGATTACTCTCCCAAAAGATTGACTTTTTTTGTTTTATTTTTTAAAATTTTTAGAAAGGACTCTAAATCAATACTAGGTTTAAAAGTTTGAGCACTCACTGCTGCTTTTCTTGGTCCCTAGGGTTTGGCCATCTTCTAAAGAGTTTGATCCTACTGAAGAACTATCTTGACTATCTTGATGGGGCAGCTGAAGAAATCCTTCACTGGAGTCTGAGCGGGTTGGCGTTAATGTTAGAGATTTCTGACGTTCTCGATTAATATCTTTCTTGGACTTTATCAGTTTTCTCATTTTTAGAGTAATCCAGTTGCCTCTCCTAATAGAGCAATTTAAAAAAATTCTTAGTCTAAAATTCAACACATAAATCCTTCATAAATTAGAAGTCGCAAAATACTTGAAAAAACAATATTTTTTCCAAAATAAAAATTCATAAAATTTGATTAATGGTACCTTCTAGGAGGAGATGGGTCATAAAATTTGTATTGATCCATAATTTTCTCTTCTAATTTCTCCTTTTGCCGTCTTAATTCATTTAACTTATCACTATGAAAATAAAAATAATGTTTTAGGACATGCATCATCATGTTTTATTCAGCTATGAAGGATATTAAATTATTCTGGGACTATGATACCATTTCTTCCCCAAATGTAAACAAATGGTCACTATGATTGACAACTGTAAGTTTATTAAGAAGCACAATGGTTCTTTCCCCATGTTTCTCCTTTCTTCACACCTGTGATGCCAGCAGTGCAAGAGGCTGAGGCAAGAGGATCACAAGTTTAAAGACAGCCTCAGCAACTTAGTTAGGCCCTAAGCAACTTAATGAGACCCTGTCTCAAAGTTTAAAATAAACAAATAAATAAAAAGGGCTGGGAGTTTGGCTCAGTGGTAAAGTGCCCCTGGGTTTAATCCCTGGTAGAAAGAATGAAAGGGAAAGAAAGAATGAATGAATGAATGGGGAAGGAAGGAAGGAAGGAAGGAAGGGAGGGAGGGAGGGAGGGAGGAAAGAGAGAGGGGGGAGGGAGGGAGGGGGGAGGGAGGGAGAGAGAGGGGATAGCAGGGGAGAGGGGAGGGGAGTAGGGAAGGAAGGAAGGAAGGAAGGTAGGTAGGTAGGTGGATGGGTGGGTGGGTTAGTAGAAACCTCTAGAGGTTGGGGTTGTGGCTCAGTGGTACAGCACTTGCCTCACATACGTAGGACACTGGGTTTGATCCTCAGCACCAAATAAATAAATAAATAAATAAATAAATAAATAAATAAAATAAAGGTATTGTGTCCATAAAGAGAGAGAGAGAGAGAGAAAAGAAACCTCTAACTTCTCAATACTACCTGTGTTCATTGTCACTCCTGCCAGAATCATGTGATACAGGCATTTAGCTAGAAATGTCCAACATATAAGGAGAGTATTTTTAACTTAAATTCGATGAGTCAGAATAGATAATAATATTTGGAAATCAACTATATAAACATATCACTTAAACCCTGGAAATAGATTAGTCACCATGGGTCAGAATATTAAGACAAAACTTTGGGTAATACCTCTGCTTAAGGAGCAGGAAACTCAAAATGCCAAGAACTTCAAATATACTTAGTGCTTCTTAACTTACAATACCTCCTATGGCAGAGACTAAAGGAACACATATTCCTAAAAAAACTGAAAGTTGTGGTCCAAAGTGGCCAGCAACAAATGTAAAATTTCTTTAAGGTTTTGCATTTATTTTAAAAGTTCATGCAAACTCTGAGTTGGGTAAGGTGGCAGATACCTGTAATCCCAGCTACTTGGGAGGTTGAGGCAGGAGGATCACAAATTCAAGGCCAGCCCAAGGCAACATAGTGAGACCCTATCTCAAAATAAAATTTAAAAACTGCTAGTAATGTAACTCAGTGATGGGAGTGCTTACCTAGCATGCATCTTTGAGTTCAATTCTTAGTATGATGCCAAAAAAATTACAAATAGTAAAAATAAAAAAATTCATGCAAACTCTTTGTTCCATTATATACCTGTGCATTAATATCAAAATAATGTTCCCCACCCTAAACTCTGTAATAAAATAGGTATTTGAAAAAAATGTATTATGTATTTTGGTTTCATATGTGCATTGGGTTATCATCATGAACAAGAAGTCTGAAAAGCATTATTTCATTTACACCTTAGGATAATCATGGAAGTAGATGTTATCTTTATTTTAGAGAAGCAGCAGCTAATGATCAAAGAAATTAGGTGACTTGTTTGTAGTCTTCAGACAAAACTGAAAATTTGGGAAATAAATTAGAAGCTATTTGATTTCAACAGCTGGTGGTTTCTGTTACACTATGGTGCTTCTTATTTTAGTGGGCAAAGGGAAAGGAAGAATTTATTACAGGCGAATCATGGTATAATACAAAAACTATCCACTGACCTGCCCAGGTCCAAATCTCTGAGTCTTATCAAATTCCCCCATTCTCGATAGAGTTAACGTCTAAATAATTTAGCTGGCAAATTCTGAGTCTCATATCTCTCATGTAATTTGACCTTTTTTGGAGGGCTATGCTGGTGATTGAACCTAGGGCCTTGCACATCCTAGGCAAGCGCTCTACCACTGAGCTACCTCCCCAGCCCCATGTAATTTGACCTTACTTCCATTATATGGCATAAAGAAACTTTTGTGAACTGGCTCCTGACTGTTCAGCCACTTCTCTAGTGTTCCTCCTTCTTCAGTTTGGCTCCAGAAATAATAATTAATTTTTAGTTCCTACAACACACTCACCATACCTCCGTGTTTCTGCACTGCAGCTACCTTGGCCTGGTATGCACCTCAAGCAAACTTTTCTTGAAACTTCAAGTCTCAGCTCACCTCAAGTCTCATCTTTGGAAACAAGGGCCCCCTACACATGCCTCCATTCTGTGTATGTGTGTGTGTGTTATTTTGACAGTACTGGGGACTGAACCCAGGGATTCACACATGCTTGGCAAGTGCTCTGCCACTAAGCCACGTCTCTAGCTCTTTCCATTTTGAGACAGTATCTTCTAAATTGTCCAGACTGACCTCAAACTTGCAATCCTCCTGCCTCAGTCCCCCAAGTATCTGGGATTCTGGGCAAGCACCACCACCCTACCTCGCTTTAAAATTGTTGTATTAAAAAGTACTTACTTGTCTTTATTGCTTTATATTACTAATTCTTTTTTTGTGTATGTGCTGCTGGCTTGTGCACGCAAGGCAAAGCACTCTAGAGCCATATGTTTTCATGTTAATGTTTCTGGAATATAAGCACTCAAAAATACATATTCAAATAATGTTGAAAATCAAGAAAAATAAGTATGAAATTTTCTCTGCCACTGGGTATGGCAATGAACATCATGAGTAATATTTCAAGGTGTGAAATAATTTGATACCTACATGTACTGTCTTTGTTCAACATGAAAAAGATCCTTGCTTTCCATATTCTGCTCCAAAAGTGTTCTGTTTTGTAGCATCAGAGTCTGAATTTGATCTAGTAAGTGTCGATTTTCTTCTTCCAAATTTCCTTTAAGTTGGCTAAGCAACTGTTTAAACACACACAAAAATTTTTTTTAACATTTATATTTAACATAAATCACCTGACCTGAAATATTTAAAATATATTAAGTACTTAACAAAGACTTAAGTCTTCCACTGTTTTAACAATTAGATGATTGCACTTTGGTCAGAATATGAATGATTATTTCAGTGATAATGACAGCAACAGCACTGGGTTACATGCTATACATGTGTATTTTCTTAATTCCCACAAACACTGGATTCAATATATAATAAATTATCTGTTCCAACATACTGCTTTCTATTTTAAAAACTGTTTTACTTACCGTCCAAAAGCTAGATTCAAATTTCCAGTCTTTTAGGTGGCTAAGAAAGATTGGACAAGTTATTTAATTCTCAAATCTATAAAATGAGGATAGCTCTTACCATGCTATGACTGTTGAAAGAATTAAATAATTTATGTAAAGTATACCCAGGTCACATAGTAGATACTTAATGAAAATTCTCAAAATGTAAAGAAAATCAGGAACAATGATACTTACTATGAAAAACCATAAATAATCATCTACATAAAAGAACTGTCAATATTGTAGCATGATTGGTTTATTTATATATTGTTATAATGAAATATAATGTGGTAGATCCATTGAAAAACAACAAATTTATTCTCTTTCCTATCCACACCTTCTTACACTATGAATTCTTATTCTTCCCATCAAGCAGAGGAATCTATTGTCCCTCTTTTTGAATTTAGAACACCTTTGGCCAAGAAAAAGTAGGAGTGATGTGTGAAAGCCTCCCGAAGCCTTGTGTACTTCCACTCAGTCTACTTAAACCCTGCTAGAAGATGAGAAGCCATATAAAACAGAAAAGAGGTATCCCAGGAGGCATATCTGCCAGGTAACTACAAATGTAAAAGTAAACCTTTGGCCTAAACATTAGTGGGTGGACTGGCACATCTGCTTGGCCAACACACAAACTCTTGAGCAAAAAGAGATGTTTACTGTCCATTACCACTGAGGATTTATGGTTGCTATACAGCATTATTGTGTCAAAAGACAATGGATGGGACACATTGATACAGATTTTTCTTTTTTCAGGACCAGGGATTGAACCCATGGGCACTAACTACTGAGCAACATTCCCAGCCCTTTTTATTTATTTTGAGACAGGGTCTCCCTAAGTTGCTGAGGCTGGTTTCAAACTTGAGATCCTCCTGCCTCAGCTTCCCATGTTGCTCGGATTACAGGTGTGCACCACCATGCCCAATAAGACATATATATAGAAAAGAGAACAAATTTTAAGTGTGTATATACAGTTCAATGAATTATCACAAAGTTAACATATGTGTTAAGACACCACTTAGATCAAGAAACAGAAGAAGAATTGTATTCCAGTAATACTTCTGTGCTACTTTCTAGTCACCATCCCCTCCCACCAAGGTTAACTACCATCCCCAACATCTTACACCTTAGATTTCTACCTTTCCCAAATCACTTTATTACATTACTTTACCCCTAGCCAAAGATTAACATTTGACCCAAGCTGTGACAATCAGCCAGGCAGGAATAGATAGCCTGGGTCTTCTCTGATCTCTTCTGACCGGCCTACCAGACCACCAGTGACCTGGTGAGACCTATCAAAACTCACTATGGTTGTCTCGTTTCTTGGATCTCCTAGTTAAATTTCTGACGAGTTTGCTAGTCAATTATTTGCCTCAAAGTACTTTAATCTCAGGCTATCAGGCCAGGAGCTTTTCTCTGCTCTGTTCAAAATCAAGCCAGTCTTCTCTAATAGCCATGCTGCTGTTGATTTTTATAGCTTACCTCGGGTTCTGTCAGGACTACAAAGAAAAGAGATGCCACAAGATAAAAATGCCTCAGACAACCAACCACAATTGTTCCCCAAGGTTGAGCAATTTTTCTCTAATAAGTGTCTCTCACTTTTCTGTATTCCACTGCTTGAGTTCTAAAGTCCTAAAAATTTTTTTTGACAGTTCTATCCAATTTTATTATTTCTTGAGGAGTTGATTTACCAAGTACACCAACCTAACTATATATTATTTAGATTTCTATAAATCATAGGTGGAATGAATACTCTGAACCTTTTAACTTTGTTTGTTGAGTAATTAAATGTATGTGCTTTCAAACTAATTTTCCTTTCTCTTGGTTTATAACATCACATTAGATGTACCAGAATTTTTTGTTTGTTTGTTTTGTTTTTTGGTTTTTTTTGGTGCTGGGGATTGAACTCAGGGGCACTCCACCACTGAGTCATGTCCCCAGCCCTATTTTGTATTTTATTTAGAGACAGGGTCTCACTGAGTTGCTTAGGGCCTCGCAAAGTTGCTGAGGCTGGCTTTGAACTCGTGATCCTCCTGCCTCAGCCTCCCAAGTGCTGGGATTACAGGCATGCGCCACTGCGCCCGGCAAATATTTTTTCATTAAGGAAACACATAACTTTACAATTCATAGCATCTGGACATAAAAGTTTAAACAAATAGTAAAAATGGATGAAATTAAAGATAAAGTAGGTTTTTCTGAATCACTTGTGAATTTCAATTATTTGTGATCAATTCTTTTGGAAACATACCACTAATTATATGCTGCTGTTGTCATTATAATATGATTATTTACCTTTGGCATGTTTTGATATCCATAGGAAGTAAATAGTGATTCAACTTGTTAAATCTCACCTCACACTGATTATTCAGCTTGGTGGACGTGATATCCAGCTGTTGGTACTGCTCCTTCAGCTTTGAAAATTCAGCTTCTAATCTTGTTTGTTCCAATTTAGAATTATTTAAAAGACTTTTCAAATTTTTATGGTCAGTTTGTAAAACTTCAGTCTCTTTTAAAAGCTGATTATATGTATGATTCAACCTAAAATTAGAAATCACAACAGAAATAGTATCAGATTCTCTTAATAGCTTTCATGTAATTTATACATTGGAAAAATGCTATAAATAACAGACATATTTTAAGAATATACAAGAATCTTGCCAGTTACTAAACTGTTAAAGAATCAGTTTCTTTTCTGGGAAAACTAGATTTTAAAAAATTCTGAGTACATTTCTCTAGAAAAGAATCTTTTAGCCTTTAAATATGTTGAAGAAATAAAGATGCTCACAATTTTGTCACATAAAATTTAAAGTATAAATAAAAAACATTTAGAATAAAAGAAAGAAGAAATGACCAATTCAATTTTGATTTCAGGGAATTCAGATTCTGAAATTCAACATGAAACAAAGATTAGATTAAGAGAAGGAATGTCAGTAAACTAGCTGATAACAGATATACACGTTTAAATAAAATTTTAGTTGATATTTCTGCAGTTGTAGCAAATCATTTATATTTATGCAATCCTGAATTATTATTTGTAAAACTCAAACTATAGCCTTTTCTTTTTTCCCCCATAATTTACCTTCAGAACAAGGTTCATTGATCTCTAAGAAAAACAAATGAACTCTTTCTGCAAAGGACCAGAGAGTAAATACTTAAGCTGTAAGTCAAATGCAGTCTCTGTAGCATGTTCTTTTCCTCCCACCCACCAACCTTTTAAAACATAAAAACTCTTCTTAGTTTGGTGGCTGTACCAAAACAGAGAGCACTCTGAATTTGGTATGTACTTGGGCATGCTTAGCTGGCTGTACTTTGCCATCCTCTGTCTTATAACATTAAGAGCGGAAACCCAAGAAAAATGAAAGTACTGCCAAATGAAACAAACTTACTCACAGTGCGTTCCTTGTTCAGAGCATCTAACAGTTTACCTCAACTCATTCCTCTAAGAATTTTAAGCCAGCTTACAAAAATCATAAATAAAAATAATATATCTATAAAATTAAGACTTAGTAAAAAGATCAAAATGGCAAAGCCAGGAACACACAACAAATCAGTTGAATCAATTAACAAATACATACCATGAGTAAAATAGCTGGTCAAACCTGAGACATATGGACAGCTACATAAGTACATCAACAACTATGACAATCAAAAAATTCCCTACTCATGCTTCAATGAGGGGATGAGTAATATAAAGAGATAATATACAAGGTCTTGTATATAATATACAAGAGATAATATACAAGCTTGATAATATACAAGCTCAATGAGCTGTTTGAGCTTTTGTACTGTCCTTTAAAACATTAATACCAAAATGCAAATAAGTGAATATAATTTTTTTTTCTTTTTTGGCTACCAGGGATTGAAATCAGGGATACACAACCACTGAGTCACATCCCAGCCCTATTTTTTTTAAATAATTTTTTTAGTTGTAGGTGGACATAATACCCATATTTATTTATTTTTATGCAGTGCTGAGAATTGAACACAATGCCTCACATGTGGTAGGCAAGCACTCTACCACCAAGTCACAACTCCAGCCCCCACAAGTCCTATTTTGTATTTTATTTAGAGACAGGTTCTCATGAAGTTTTGAGCACAGTGCTGTTGCTGAGGCTGGTTTTGAACTCTTAATCCTCCTGCCTCAGCCCCCTGAGTGGCTGGGATTATAGGTATGCACCAGACCAGGGAATATCATTCTAAAGAGGCCACGACAACCTAGTCTAAGGAGAAAATTTTCTGTGTTTAGCATTACCTAAGGTTAAACAGACTAGAGGAATAGATGAATTATTATCCTTCAGATAACTTCATAAGTATATTTATTGAAGGAAACATCTCTTTCATGTTTTACTTAAAGTCTTTTTTTTCCCTTAGAACAGACGTGAATCCATAAAAGCTGGACAAGGACAAATCTGAGAAAGAGAAAATACACAGAATCCCTCTTTCCCTCCAATCTGAGAGAATTTTCTAGGTAAAGCTCATTGCACTCAATTTCTTCATTTTGGCTAAGTTCTTTCTCATGAGGCTCCTATGTAATGTACAGTTAGATTCCTGGAAGGCCCACCTAGGTCCTTGAACTGTCCCAGTTATGTTAAAATTCCAGCAATGGAGAAAGATTAGCTAAAAGATGGGAACTTCACAGTAAATGTATTCCCCAGTATTTGGCAAGTAATAAAAATGACCTTACATCATATAATTTGTCACAGGCTACATAAACTAGACATATACATTCTCTTTATAAACTATGGTCTTTTATTCAAGCCTAGTATTGAACTTATTGATGCTCAAATTTGAAGTAGAGAATTTCTAGTTTTAACCACAGAAACTAAATTCAAAACTATTGATGAGTAAGTCCTGAGTTCAATCCCCAGTACTACAAAACAAACAAAAACCTCACTGAGCATGAAAATGAAGATGGCTCTAGAAAGTTAGGGATTTTTAAAAGGGGGAAACAAAGTTTAATTCTACATATGGACTACAGTAAATTCATAATAGAACAAATAGCTATAAACAATCCCTACTTGAATTTTGCATGCTACCTTTCAGTTCCTCCACTACTGCAGTATAAGTATAGTACAAATGTCACAGCTGTTTAAAATTCTTAGAGGTCTTTGAAAAACCTTCACATAGCCAAGGAAATAATGAGGTTGCTCATTTGTAATAACTTCAATTTGTGTGTGTGTGTGTGTTTTACTGGGGATTGAACCCGGCCAGGAGTGCTCTACCACTGAACTATATGCCTAGTTCTTTTCATTTTTCAATTTTAAGACAGGGTCTTGTTAAATTGCTGAGGCTGGCCTTAAATTTACCATCCTCCTGCCTCAGTTCTCAAGTCACTGGGATTATAGATGGGCCACCAGGCCCATCTTTGCAGCGATTTCAAATGACAAGAATTGGGATACCAGCATAGTGAAAAAAGACACAAATGATCAGGTTTGGGTTTTTTTTTTTTGGTGCTGGGGAGTGAAACCAGGGCCTTGTGCATGCAAGGCAAGCACTCTACCAACTGAGCTATATGCCCAGCCCCAAATGATCAGGTTTAATTACATTGTAGCTTGGGAAAAAAAAAAAAAAGTATTCAAATGTCATCAAGCATAGAAATTTTGCTAAATAATGTAACTTAAAAACTTAATTAGTTGAATAAAACAAGAGAGAATAATGTGTGAAAACAGGAAAACTAGGTTTTTGTCTGAGTGATTCCATAGCTGCATGATTTTGTTATAGGTTTTTTAAGAATTCCTTCCTTCCTTCCCTCTATTTCTTCTATAACTGTAAAAGGAACTGTAACAAAGAGTCTGTTTAATAAAATTCTAAGTCCACATTATGGTTGGTATCACAGAGTGGGAGTATAAGTTTCAGATATGAGGAAAATAAAATTAAAATATATAAATATTTGTTACCTATCATTTTCACCACAAAGTTTCTTGTATTCTGCAGCTATTGTCTCATGGTTTTTGTTTTCAAGCAGCATCTTTTCCTGTTCTACTTTGAGCATTTTTTCCAAATCTTCCAATTGTCCTTTCTGTTTCAGTAACTGATTGTAACTGGAAAAAAAATTAGGTATTTGGTTTGTAATATTTCCAAGAAAGAAAATATTTTAGAAATGAAAGAGGACATATTAATAAGTATCAACAAAACATAAGTAAATTTATATACATTTCCTTCACAAAATACCTCTTAGATATATTTAATATATAAATTTATCATACTTCCCAAAGATAATTTGATTTAAATTAACAACACAATGAAATATAATTAATTACCGGTCTTCAAGGTCTTTATGTTCCACCTCAAGATTTTTGTGGGCAGACTTTAGAGTTCCATGTTTAGAGATGAGAGATTCATATTCTGAAGCCTGCCGTTCATGAAGAAGTTCCAGCTTTTCATGATCTTTGACTAGAGAATCATAGAGAGATTTCAAGTCTTCTCGTTCTTTGATTATGGATTCATTTTCATTTTCTAAGGAAGACTGCTGGATTAGGAGTTGTGCATTCTGGTTCATAAGTGAGGTACTTTGGGAATTAAGGGTGGAATTTTCAACCTGTAAGAATGTATATTAATAACAGACATAAGAAAACTAGTTAATGTTTTCTTTATAGAAACAAAAAATTATAATGCTCTAACTAAATCATAGCAGATATATTCATATCATACTAGAAAAATTTGGATTTTAGCTTCACAAAGAAAAAGCCAATTAATTTTTATTTTGGAGTTGTCAAGATACATATATACACATATACAATATACATATGTATAAACTCACGTGTGTATTATATGTATATTTTGAGTTGCATTTGTTTGAAATGCCTCATATTGCAGTGCTGGGATTCTGAATTTGTTTTATTTGTTTATTCGACTTATGAAAAAGTAAACAGTTTGAAATGCTATTTTATCATTTCTAGAATCTGAAAGTTGACAGAACTGAAAAATTTTGAGGGAAATTGTTTCTGTCCTTTAAGAAGTTTTGTGGAGCTGGAGATATAGCTCAGTTGGTAGAGTGCTTGCCCCGCATGTACAAGGCCCTGGATTCAATCCCCAGCACCCAAAAAAAATAAAAATAAAAAAAGAAGTTTTTGGTATTGGGATTGAATCTAAGAGGGCTTTACCACTGGGCTATATCCCCAGCCTTTTTTATTTTGACACAGGTAAGCTGCAGAGGCTGGCCTTGAACTTCTGTGATCCTCTTGCTTTGGCCTTCCAAGTTGTTGGGAGTATAAGTGTACAAACTATGCCTGGTTTGCTCTTTAAGAAGATTTGACAAGAGTTGCACTTTTCCCAAAGGATTGTTCTGTTAGAAAAGGCAATGACAGGGAGTGGGGCTGTAGCTCAGTGGTAGGGCACTTGCCTAGCATGTGTGAGGCACTGGGTTCAATCCTTAGCACCACATGAAAACAAATAAAATGAAAGTATTCTGTCAATCTACTAGAAAAAAAAAAAAAAGACAATGACAGCAGGATGCCTATAATTTCAAGGACAGAGGTGTCTAAGGCACAAGGACAGCAAGCTTGATGCCAGTCTGGGCAACTTAGTGAGACTCTGTCAATAAATAAACAGACAGTTAGGAAGAACAGGGGATATAGCTCAGGGGTAGAGCAACTGTGGGTTCAATTCCAGTATTGCCTCCTACCTCAATCAAAAAAGAAGACATTGTCAGTGTTAAGTAAAAGATGAATCCTTTAAACTAGGACAAGTCTGATGACAAAATTCCAATGTTGTGTGCTTTCCACTAACTTAACTATTGATAAAAAAGCAGCAAAAATGTATAAGGAACAGTATGGTACAACCAAGCTCTAAAGCAAGGATGTCTACCTGATTAATTAGAATCAGTTTATTTAAATGATGGAAAGGTCATAAAATAAATACAAGAAAACTTATCTTTACTTATTTAATTTTCAGTGGGCTGGGATGTGGCTCAGTGATAAGAGTGTTTGCCTGGCAAACCCAAGGCCCAAGGTTCAACCCCCAGCAGAAAAACAAACAAACAACAAATAAAAAAACCCAAAGGAGAGCCACTTATATAACTTTTGGAGTGAATTAATAAATATGTAGAGGCTCTGACATTTAAAAAAAATGCTTTTTGAGGGCTAGGGTTGTGGCTCAGTGGTAGAGCACTTACCTCACATGTGTGAGGCACTAGGTTCAATCCCCAGAACCAGATAAAAATAATAAAAACAGAGTTAAAAAAAATGCTTTTTGAAACACTGGCATAGAACTAAATAAAAATATTTTATCTTCAATTATTAAATTCACTCACTAAGAAACAATATCTGGTTTCCCTTATTTTAGCAACATAACTCAAGAGTTTGGTTACACATTCCAAAGATATTACATTACAACCTGAAGCTTGGCATTCTGTGTTTGAAGAGTGGTATTCTGTTCCTGTAATGACACCGTTTGCCGCTGAAGAGCAAGAATTTGAGCCTGCAAATTATTGTTCTGTGTTTCAAGTTGCTTCAGTTGAGTTTTCAAAGCTTGCTTCTCTGCTTGCAGTGTAGCGTTCTTAAGGGGAAAAAAAGAAAAAGCCATCACATATATTAAAAATAAAAGCAACATCAAACGTATTTCTTTAATGGATTGGAATTTTGTACAATAAACATTTAATCTAATAAAAAGAAGGCAATAATAGTAAAAACTTAATATACTATTTTGCCTATGTCCTATCTGCTTTATAATGTCCTAAAATATTCCATTATAAATATATTTAACCCAAGAAACTAGAATGAGGTTGTCAGTTTAATAGTTTTAATACTGCTCAAAAGTACTAAGTTAGGCTGTATCCAGCTAAGAGCCTGTGCCTTTTCTAATTTACTCAAGGTGAGTGGTGGTCCTGGGGATAGCAACAAAACTAAGTATTTGTCAAACACAAATATTTAGAAGAAAGCAGGTTTATAGGAACAATGTTAACATGTACTAAAAAAAATTGAGTCCACAATGAACCTAACAGATATAACATCTTAAGTTTTTTTCACAGTATAAAAACATTCAGTAAAACTGTTTAAATACAGAATTCTGCAACATATTCAAACAAGACACCATTTTCAAATGGCCAAATTTTAATTTTATAAACAGGTGAATTACTACACAAATTACAAATCATTATATTTAATGTGACAAACACTAAAATGCTTGTTATGTACAATACATATTCAAGATTATTTACAAATTTTATGAAAAATAAATTGCCATCAAAAAGTGTGCCAGGTGTGGTAGAATACTCCTATAATCCCAGCGGCTTGGGAGGCTAAGGCAGGAAGGCTGTAAATGCCAAAGCCAGCCTCAGCAACTCAGTGAGGCCCTAAGCAATTTTGCAAGCCCTGTCTCAAAATAAAATATAAAAAAGGGCTGGGGATGTGGCTCAGTGGTTAAGCACCCCGGGTTCAATCCCCAGTACAAAATAATTTTTAAAAACATAACTGAAGAATCCATCAGATATTAAAAATAAAACTTTAATACAAAAAGGCTATAACTGGACTATCACTACAATATGCATAAAAAGCAGGAATCAATAATTGGGATAGATTCAAACTAAAAAACTTTTTCTCAGCAAAGAAAACAATCAGCAATGTGAAGAGAGAGCCTACAGAATGGGAGAAAATCTTTGCCACACACACTTCAGATAGAGCACTACTCTCCAGAATCTATAAGGAACTCAAAAAACTTTACCCCAAGAATATAAATAACCCAATCAATAAATGGACTAAGGAAATGAGCAGAGACTTCACAGAAGATCTACAAGCAATCAATGGATATATGAAAAAATGTTCAACATCCCTAGTAATAAGAGAAATGCAAATCAAAACTACCCCAAGATTTCATATCACCCCAATTAGAAAGTCTATTATCAAGAGTACAAGCAACAAGAGGTGTTGGCAAGGATGTGGGGGGAAAGGTACACTCATACATTGTTGGTGGGGTTGCAAATTAGTGCAGACACTCTGGAAAGCGGTGTGGAGATTCCTTGGAAAACTTGGAATGGACCCACCATTTGACCCAGTTATCCCACTCCTTGGCCTATACCCAAAGGACTTAAAATCAGCATACTACAGCGATGCAGCCATATCCATGTTCATAGCTGTTCAATGCACAATAGCTAGATTGTGGAACCAACCTAGATGCCCTTCAACAGATGAATGGATAAAGAAACTGTGGTATATATACACAATGGAATATTACTCAGCCATAAAGAAGAATAAAATTATGGCATTTGAAGGTAAATGGATGCAGTTGGAGAATATCATGCTAAATTAGATAAGCTGATCCCAGAAAACCAAATGCTGAATGATCTCTCTGGTAACTGGATGATGATACATAATGTGGGGTGGGAGGGAGGAAAGAAAGGAGGAAGAATGGATTGCATAGAGGGAAAAGAGGGGTGGGAACGGGGTGGGATGAAAGAAAAATAACACAATGAGACAAACATCATTACCCTATGTACATGTATGATTACATAAATGGTGTGACTCCACTTCATGTACAACCAGAGAAATGACTGCACTCCATTCATGTACAATGAATCACAATAAATATAATAAAAAATTGCAACCAAATCACAATAGATCATTCTAACATATATGAGGAGACAAAGATAATATTTACTTTCATATCATATATACTTCATGTCAGATCAGACCTGGGTGCAGTGGCGCACGCCTATAATCCCAGGCTAAGGCAGGAGAATGGAGAGTTCAAAGCCAGCCTTAGCAACGTTGCCAAGGCACTAAGCAACTCAGTGAGAGTCTGTTTCTGATAAAATACAAAAAAAGGGCTGGGGATGTGGCTCAGTGGTTAAGTGGCCCTGGGTTCAATCTCCAGTACCATTAAAAAAAAAAAAAGCAGATCATTATTTGATCCATCGATTATACCATAAAATGAAAGCTGAGGAAGCAAAAAGTTTAAGATGCTTTTTGATATTATACTCATACTCTTCTTTGGTTCATTTGTTCAAATAAAGAATGATAAAAATTTACATTGTAAAAAAATATGAAATACTGATGCATTTATATACCATCTTGGCACAAAAAGGTGAACAAAAAGGACTTTAGAAACTAAATTGTATAAGCTCTAATCTTCATCTGAGTATCTCTAGAAATAAGAAAAATCTCTAGAATATAATGAAAAGTAGAGATAGCTGAGAGTAGAAAGGAGATATCAGAACATGAAAAATTTAGAATAAAAAAGTACAAAGTTAGGCAACATAATACTGACAAATGCACAAAAATTACCAGATTATAAGAGGGCTAACCATCTTTACAATTCCATAACATCAAATGGAAAAATGAGACAACCAAGTAATTTTTTTCCAATGAAAATTTATTAAGGAATCAACAGAAAAAAGAACTTCACATGTGAGCCCAATTTTCTGAAAATTAGTTATGAATCCAAGTGACAGAAGTGTATGTATATACATGTGTGTATGAGCATGTGTATATCCCTGAATAATTACATATTTATAAATCGCTAATAAATATATGAAAAGATGCATACTTCATTCATAATTTAAAATATGTAAATTAAAATATTCCTCCTATTACTTTAACATAAACTAAAATGTTGGTTATACCCAAAGTTCTTTAAAGATAGGGACTCAATCAGTGGGAATGAAAATTGCCATGATTTTTAAAGGCTCATACAAAAACATCAATCTCACACACACATCTATGTATAACCACCAGTTTAACAAGTCCACTGTTAATAATTCAACATCCCACATTTATTCATGGATATTCACTGCAGCAAAATCTAAAAAGTAACCTCTATATCCATAAATGTGGAATTTATTTAAATGATTATGGTAACATCCACACTATGGGATAATTTTTGTAGTCATTAAATGAAACGAGATAAAATTATATTTGTTAAAACTGGAAAATCTCCAAGGTAACAATTGAAAAATGCAAATAAGAATTTTATATAGTATGACCCTATAGGCATAAATTTATAAAAGAAATATATTTCCATACACAGATAAGTCACAAACATTTGTGAAGATAAAACCATTTACAGTGATTATTTTTGGATGACAAAATAGGAATCAATGGTGTTAGGACTAATTTTTAATTTATAGCTTTAAGTTTTAATTAAGTACATTGCTTTTATGTTAAATGAAAAAAATAACAACCACAATTATTTTACTTGCTAACATGTTAAGTTCCTTAAACTCAATCATCTTTGAAGGTAAAATACTTTTTGATGAAATAAAGACAAATTATCTGTTATGGTAAAGTCTTTTTCAATAGATAAACTACAAATAATATAACTTCATTAGTGAAGATCACTATGAAGAAACAACTAAAGCAGTAGTATTCTAGTAAGTGGTTTAGGTTGCAGAGAGCTACTTCATCAGGGGAAAGGTCAGGGAAGACCCCTCGCAGGATATGTGATATAACATACCAATGCGAAGGGAAGTCAGCCATGTGTTCAAGAAGTGCAAACAAAGAGAAAGGCCTCAAGGTACGACAGAAACAGAAAAAGGTCAATAGGATTAGAATTAATATAGTTATTATGTGCCAGGCATTGTTTAATACTATTATCCCCAGATTTTAAAAGGGGAGTTAGGTGCGATGGTGCATGCTTGTAATACCAGTGCCTCAGGGGGCTAAGGGAGGAGGATCACAAGTTCAAGGAAAACCTCAGGAATTCAGTGAGACCCTGTCTCAAAATAAAATAAAAATAACTGAGTATGGAGCTCAGTGGTGAAGTGGTGGTGAAGTTCCGATTCAATTCCAGCACAAGAGGGTGGAATAGGTAGAGTACTAATGGAGAGCAGTGCAGTGCAGTGCAGTGTAGACAGGGCAAGGCACAGTAAAGAATATTAATTTTATTCTAATTGAAACTGGAAGCCATAAAGGCTTTAAATAGTGAAGTGACATGGTTTGGATTATGTTTAAAAAGATCGCTCTGGCTACTACACTGAGAATTGGGTAGGAGTGGAAAAAAATCAGGGTGGCAGGGTAGAGCAGTTAGGAAGATACTCTAGTAGTTAAAATGATGAGTTAAAATAATTAAATTATTAGATCATCAGTCTTTTTTCTATTAAAAAATAAATCAGTGAAGAAAGTACAAAATGACAAAACTAAAAACCCAGTTAAAATTTCTAATTTATGTAAGATAAATATATCCAACGATCCTTTCTTTCTTTCTTTTGGTAGTGGGGACTGAACACAAAGCACTCTACCACTGAGCTACATCCCCAGCCTTTTTTATTTTTTACTGTGAATTTTAAGTTGCTGACAGCCTTGCTCATTTCCAGAGACTGGTTTTGAACTTGTGACTCTCCTTGCTTCAGCCTCCTAAATTGCTGGGATTACGTTTGTGCCACTGCGCCCAACCAATGATCCTTTATTTCTAAAACACTTTGTTCATTTTTTAAAAATTTAAAAATACTTACATTTCTTTCTACTTCAATTAATCTGTCTTTAACTTTTAAAAGCTCTCTAGTTGTTTCTTGACTTTCTCGCTCCCATTTGTTATCTTCGCCAGTTGTTGGAGGAGAGCTCTGTACCATTCTTTCTTCATCTTGTCTCTGTTTGAGAGCTTCATAATTTTTTTTCACCTAGAATTTTTTTTTATGAGGAGAAAAATCACCAAAGTCATAATTCTTACAATTAATTTGACTCCATTAGTCTGGACAAAGTAACATACATTTTATTTAGAAATGTGATAAACCATTATTAACATGATCACAATTTGTGCTTTTTAAAATGCAAGTCACTCCTCCTAGAAATATTAGAAATTTACTTCTATACCTGCTGCTAAAATGTATTTTATAATTTCAAAGATGATAGTGTGTGATGAAAATGGCCCTTAAGAATAGATCAATGGGACACAGATACGTTGCTAAATACTAACAACTCTTTTTAGATCTATTGTAACCAATTTAAAAATTTCACAGAGATCTCTATGTAAAGAAGAAAACCTTAGATACATTAATAGTTTTAAAAAGATATCTAAAGATTAGGAAGTATCTATAAATGTCTGTTGCTTTTTTTTTTCAAAAAGGATATGTTACCTAGAATGGATTATATTAATAAGTTCCTTCTTCATTCAGATCTTGATTCACACATAATTACTTTAATTCATCTTATAAAAAGTGAGTAATCCAGGGATAAATCTTATCCAGGATTTTTAGTTTTAAGTTGGCTCTCTTAAAGTGAGTTGTAAAAACACCAGAAAATTCTGAGTAAGATACATTCTTTGTTTACTAACTGAAATATTAACAATGTATTCATCTTACACAGACAAAACTATCGATTTAAGGTACCTCTCTATACTACTATTATACTTACCCTGATTCACTAATTTATCTTAAATCTTTATCATAAATTTTAAAATTAACCCCAAAGTTTGTGCTAAGACAAGGATATGAATAGTTAAAATACTTCAATGTTTTTTGTAAAACTTAAACTCAACAATAAATTCATTTTGCTACCAGTGAATTAAAAAATAATGACAGATGAAAGAAAAAAGATTACATGAGAGAATGTAAAGCTTAGTATACTGATTTTCTAGGTTTTTTTTTCCTTTTCACAACATTTTAACAAAAGATGAGTGACAACATTTTCAGACTCTTATTGTAGATTAATTTCCTAAAGGGACTCTTTTCTAGGTTTAGAAAGGTTATAGACAAACATAATTATTAAGGAGAGCTGAGAATAAAATTCAAGGTTTCTCATTTTCAGTCCACTGTTAAAATAAAAATGTCTCTTTTAGCCAGGCACGGTGGCACATGCTATAATCCCAGCCATTGGGAGGCTGAAGCAGGAGGATCACAAATTTGAGCCCATCTTCACAAACGAACAAAGGTCCTAAGCAACTTAGCAAAACACTGTCTCACAATAAAAATCAAAACGGTCTGGGAACGTGGCTCATTGGATAAGTGCACCTGGAATTCGACCTTTAGTACCAAAATAAATAAATAAGTTTCCTTTAGGCCAAACACAGTGGCACACACCTGTAATTACAGTGACTAGGGAGGCTGAGGCAGGAGGTCCCAAGTTCAAGGACAGCCTTAGCAACTTAGTGAAATGCTGTCTCAGGAAAAAAAAAATTTAAAAAAGAGAGAAAAGAGAGAGAGAGAGAGAAAGGCAGAGAGAGAGAGAGAGATAGAGAGAGAGAGAGAAAGAGATATTGACTGAGAGGTTGGGAATGTAGCTCAGTGGTTAGGTGCCCCTGTGTTTAAATCTCTAGTACAAAAATAATAAAAATATTTCCTTTACCTTATGTACAATTAATCAAAATGTTTAATTTATGTTCAAACAAGAAATGAATAGACTGAGTCAAGATAAAATAATTATTGTAACAAAGTAATTTGGTTAATTTAAAAATTAGCCAATTAAAGCTTAATTAAAATACAGTATTGTGAATTAGTTATTATGAATTCAGATTTAATGGTTCCTGAAGATAATGTAATCTTTAAAAAAGTATAATTTATATACAGTAATACACAGATTTTAAGTGAAATTTGGTGATTTTTGAGAACAGCACATACCCATGACAGAACATTTCCATCACTCTAGAAATATCACTGCTAACTAAGCAACCACTGTTGCTTTCACCAAAATTTAGTTTTGCCTATTCTACAATTCCATGTAAATGAAACCACACACTATATAATCTTTTGTGTGTGTTTTTCTTAGCATATTTCTAAGCTGTATTCATGCACTGAATGCATCAGGAGTTTCTTTTCTATTGCTGTGTTGTCTTTCAATATATGAATATATCAAAATTGCTTATTCAATTACAAGTTGAAGGTCATTGGGTTATCTCCAGTTTTTAAAATAAAATGACAAATCAAGCTATTACAAAAATTCCGTTTTTAAAAAATTTTTTTAGTTGTCAATGGACCTCTATATTATTTATTATAAGTGGTGCTGAGGACTGAACCCAGTCAAGTGCTCTACCACTGAGCCACTACCCCAGCCCTCAGTTATGTTTTTTTCCTTGAATAAGCAAGTAGAACTGTCATTTCATAGGGTAAGTATATGTCTGACTTTATGAGAAAGTGCTATAAAACTTTCTAAATTAGTTACACCATCTTAAATTCCCAACAGTATGTTAGTTCCAGCTGTTTAAAATTCTCATTAACATGTGGTCAGTATTTCCAGATAAATTTTAGAATCTGATTCTTTTTTAACTTATCTTTTTTATTTAAAAATTTTTTCATATATGTATATAGGGTAATAACGTCTGTCTCATTCTATCATTTGGTTCTTAATCTATATATTAATCTTATTTGGATTTTCATTGGAATTATGTTGAATCAAGAGATTCATTTAGGGAGCTCTGCCATACTAACAATACTGAGTAATTCTAATTCATGAATATGATACTCTTTCCATTTACTAAGGTATTCTTTAGATGCTTTTATTAAATTTCTTTTAAAATTTTTTAAAGTTTAAATTTACAGTATGAAGTTCTTAAACATAATTCCTTAAATTCATCCCTAAGAAGCTGTGTCATTTTATGGTTTTATAAATGGTGCTTTTAAAAAAATTTCATTTTTTAACTTTTCATTGCTATTAGATATTGACCTTTATTCTTTGACACCGAGAAGTTTACTTTAGCTACAGAGATTTTCCTGTAAATTTCTCAGGCTTTCTCTAAATAAAATCATGCCAAAAGTGAATAAAGACATTTAAAAAAAATTTTTTTTTAATTGTTGATTTATTTATATGTGGTGCTGAGAATCGAACCCAGTGCCTCACATGTAATTACTAGGCAAGCACTCTACCACTGAGCTAAAATCCCAGCCCCAAATAAAGACATTTTTATTTCTTCCTTACAAATCTGTGTATTTTGGCCTTTTTTATCTTAATACACCAATTAATAGACCAACAGTACAACATTTTATAGAAAGAGTGAGAGCAATTATTTTTGCTTTGTTTCTGATTGAAGGGGAAGAGTTATTAGTCTCTCACCATTAAAGATGATGTTTGCTGTAGGATAACCACTGATACTGTTAAATGGGGGTAAAAAATTTAGGATATGAATCAGATTAATAAAATCTGATGCTAAATTTCACTTTATCTTTGGATAATCATTCACATGAACTAAGCGAAGTTCCAAAACTTCTGTAACAATACATGTTCCACGGCAAAATCTGTGACAAATATCAGTAATGATGGCATAGCAAATGGTGAACACAATCATTTTCTTTTCTGGATGAAATTTAAATTTGGTTAACTGTTTCTCTAGAAACCTGCTGAAATTGGAACATTCTATCTTACTAGTGATATTACTTACAGGAAAAATGACCCCTGACTGGCAGAACTAGAAATAACAGAAAGTCATATCTCTAAACTTCTCTGGGTTCAGCAACTCTTTAATTGATCTGGGCATTATGGAGATCTTAAATCTATGCCTTTGGAGTTGCAAAAGGTAATTACTGCTATGGGGCATAAGGTCTCAGAGCCAAGGAAGGCACTTCCTATACATCCACAATGTGAATCTCATCTTGTACCTAAACTGGTGGAAAGATGTCTCTCACACTTAACAATGTGAAGAGAGATGCCTGACACTTCCCTGCTATTATATTTCCTACAGTATTCTGAATAGGATCAATCTAAACGTGGCCTTCAGTAATCTTGTCAGTCTGTATATTTAGTTGACCTTAAGGTCACTCCTGGGGCAATGCAGAGATGATAAAAGAAGAATAAACCTGAACTATCCTCTACTACCTACTAATCCTATGGAATGGACAGACCCCTTACATTTAAATTTATTCACTTAGGGAAAACAGTGTAAGTTCACTGGATAATTACAAATGTCACAAGAAAACAGATCTAGAGAAATACTCATTTATGAGTTCAGCTGTTTTCTTGTACCATACATATGATTTTCTTCTACTTCATATTCTCACAGTTAAATTTTTGCCTATCAAAAGTTTATCTGAAGCCGGGTGCGGTGGCGCACGCCTGTAATCCCAGCACTTGGGAGGCTGAGGCAGGAGGATCGAGAGTTCAAAGCCAGCCTCAGCAACTTAGCGAGGCCTAAGCAACTCAGTGAGACCCTGTCTCTAAATAAAATACAAAATAGGGCTGGGGATGTGGCTCAGTGGTCGAGTGCCCCTGGATTCAATCCCGAGTACCAAAAAAAAAAAAAAAAAAAGAAAAGAAAAAGTTTATCTGGGGACTGGGGATATAGCTCAGTTTGTAGAGTGCATGCCTAGCATGCACAAGGCCCTGGGTTCAATCTCCAGCACCCCCGCCCCCCCAAAAAAAAGTTTATCTGTATTTGCAATAGGAAAACAATGCCAGATTGAAGTACCAGTGTCACATTCAGAGTTTTCTCAATGAAATATGCCTGCTTCTTCTCCACCCATACAATTCTGATGTTTCCAAACTTCATTAGGGATATAACATACATGAAATGGGGTTGAATAAATTATAGGATATCCATATAATAAAGATCTATTTAAGAATACTCTCAAAAGGAACTTAAAATTTTATTTGATAAAGTTAGAATGAAAGAACAGAGTAAATATTAATAAAATGATGTCTGCATTTTTATTTTATATTTTTCTGTCCAAGTATTTATAAAATAAATGATAATTAAAATTCCTTCCAAGAAAATCACTTACTGTTTTAAGTTCTTGGCGCAATTGCTGATTATAATTTGTGGATTCTTCTAATCGAGCTTCTAAAGCAGCAATTTTTTCTTCTTTTATTTCAAGGGACTTCTTAAGAGTGGATTCTAATTTTGATTCCAAAAGTTTGTACCTACTATCCAAGTACAAAAGTGACATAGTTCATCATTGGAGAAAATATTTTTAAAGATAATTTATGACTACAAATACTGCTGCCATAAATGAGTCTTATCAAATTCTTCCAGTTTTAAGAGGAAAATTCAGTTATGTTCCTGTTACTGCTCCAATCCCCCTTTAAAACCTTCCCTGGTCATTAACCAACAAATATCAGTGAGTGAATATAGCTCCAGATGACAAACTGGATTGTCAAAAGCAGTAATTAATGTTTAAAAAAGGAATCTGGAAAACCTAGTTTCCAAAATATTCCTTTCAGTTGTACAGGACTAAAATTATTAGAGAAAGGAAGTAAAAGGATTAATAATACCATTAAACATTTGCCTGTGGTATTAATATGTAAAATACAGTATTCATACAAGGATACATGAACAATTAAAATATATAAAATTCACTGTCTTTTAGAGTACAGAGTAGATACAGTGAAAAAGGTAATGACATATTTGTGATACAAGATGACAAGAGGTAGATACATGCGACTGTCAAATATTCTATTTGCCTTTCTAAATGATGAAATCATGAATAATTAAATTACTAAATAAATTTTTTTAACAGGATGGCACATAAATACAATTTGAGAATGTATCATAAGCCAAGAATTATAATCAATCTATTTCTTATATTTAATTTGCTGAAGACAAAACCAAATAAAAAGCTAAAGTATGTGTATATATATATGCACGAAATTTAATCACATTCTTTATTATAATTAATTTGCATGTATATAGTTTCTGTTCAGATCTTAAGTTCACACTTAATATAGAGCACAAATCTCACTCATTTTGGCTTGAGTCAAAAACTCAATGAAATTTACTGAGTCTGATTTTGGATATGATGAATTTGTGATATCTGAGTTGCTTCTGGGTGATCTTGATAATGATGTACAGTAAACAGAAAAAGATCTCATGTGAGATGATGGATATCTGGGAATGATAAGTATACAGAACGAATGGTAAGAGGTCTGAAAATGTAACTCTAAGAAACAACTATATTGAAAGAGAAGACAGGAGGAAGAGCTGTTGAAAGTCAAGAACGATCACATCTGTTTATAACTCTAACTTTGCTGTGTGTTATCTATTTATACAGTCAATTCACAACTAGCCTGTGACAAGTGTCTCAATAAAACCTGTATCTTCAAAAAGGGCAGAAGAAAAAACATTAATTAGGAAGACTGGACTAAAAAAGGAATTAGAGACATCATCTGAGACTGACATACATAAATTCCAAGATGAAGGAGATGAAAGGTTAAAGAAGTTTATGTCTGTGAGCTCTTCTTTTCTTTGTGACATAAAGGTTTACTTCCTGAGGAAGAAGCAGGTTTAGTGGCTTAAGATACTTTACTGTTTTCCTTAAGTCTAATCATAGTTATTAACTGCTTTTAATTTCACTTCCTGAAAATTTCAGTTCAACATATACCCCTATCCATCTGATTGACACTGCTTTCTGATTAAATAAAAAAATTTTCCTCATGAAATACCTGTAGTATTTATTCACATGATGAATTTCTGTAGTATTGCCATATGGCAACACAATATGATTATCTGACTTGAACTGACAAAATAAATACCAAAAACTACTTCTCTTTGTTATGATAGAGCTAACCAATTTAAGCATCTATTTTAAAAAATATTCTCAAAATTACATTAGCACATCCCATTTAATAAGTATTATCTTTTCATAATTTGTATATAGTTTTATGTATGTTAATATAGAATACTAATACTAAAAGAGTAAAATTGGTAGAACATAAAATATAAATTATATAACTATAAAAGTTCTAATAAATTAAAATCTAATCTATGTAAAACAATATTCTTGGGGCTGTGGGTATAGTTCAGTGTTAAGCATCTTGCCAAGCATTTGAGGCCCTGAGTTGGATCCCCAGCGTCTGAATAGAGAGAAAGAAAAAAGGAAGTATTTTTAATAATATAAGCTTTTATTCTGTCTGGAATCACCTGGCCCATTGGAAGATGGATATTAGACTGCTTGAAAAATGAGATTAACCCTAGTTGATAGACTGTCATTTCCATAAAGAAGAATAGAAATTTTCTTTAAATCTATATTGATCATTTTTAAAATTAAAGGGATATGAAGTAATTTCCTATCCTGTTTGGAAAGCTTTCATTTTTCCATATCATTTTTATACTTTAATTACTCCTCCATTTCCTTTTTTTTTTTTTTTTTTGGTGCTGGGGATTGAACCCAGGGCCTTGTGCATGCTAGGCAACCACTCTACCAACTGAGCTATATCCCCAGCCTCTCCATTTCTTTTAAATTCCACATTGTGGAAAACAAAATAACTGAAAGAACTGAGGCAGGGAAGGTTGGGCTAAAAAAAACCCAAAAAAACCTGAGGTACTTAAGCACATAATTCAAATAAAAAATAACTTGCTGAACTGTGCATTTCCCGACAGGGAGATTTATTTGTTGTTTTGTTCTACTTTCACAGGTGATTACACCCCCTGAGCATCTTCTACCTGGGTGGCATCCTGTTTTTCTATTTTTTCATTGCATTTATATAATAACATTGTAACTTTTTTTTCTTATATTGGTATAAGGTTGTCTTTTTTTTTTTCTTATAGAACTTTCTGTAAGGGAATAAAGGGGATCAGAAATGGTGAAATACATAACTGTTTTCTGTATCTAGTACAGGAAGAAATTAATGTTTGGGCAAAATAATAATAATAATTCTAATTGTTTGCTAAACAGACTTAGTACTCACTCACCTGTCATCGGTACTTTGCTCATCATGCAAGAGACGCTCTTTATTTAACCCTATCTTCTCAAGTTCATGAGTTAATTTTTCAAGATCATTATTCATTTGTTGAGTCTTCAATTTTTCACTCACCAAATCCTTATTTCAAAAGGAATGCACAACTCACTTAAGTGTCAAGAACATAAATATCTAGAAAGTCAGCCAAGATTCTAATTACTATCATCCAGAAATACACGTAATTTGAACCAGGAAAGACAGAAATGCTGTCACTAAATCCTTTCATCATTAAAAACAACAAAAATTATAGGTCAGTTGAAACAATCTTTTCCTTCTTTTCTTGTGCTAATGCTTCTTAAACCCTAATGTTAAAAACTAAAAAGGAGCAACTCTTTTGTGAATATACACCTTACATTTGAAAACTGAGGATAAATAAATCACATATCCATTTAGTCTTTAATGAACAAAAACTTTAGTGTCTACTTCTTCCTATGAATATATATTAGATGTGAAACTCTTCCACCACTACAAAACCTCTTTTTGTAGAAGAGGTCTAAGGTTCTTACTTGAAGAACTAGGTAATGATCTTAGCAATTCAGGCTCAAGGAAACTGTTGCTCATGTCTGTAAGACTATAGAACAACAGAAAGAAAAACTGAAAAGGTCCTTCTCAAATCTCTTTAAAGAAATACAGACAGTGCACAATGTCTTTGTCAGAATGCTACGACAGGTTTTAACTGAACTTATATATCATATTGCATAGGGAAGGGGAAAAAAAAAACCAAACAACATATGTTATCTACTTGCACCAACCATGTTTCACAGGACACACTGTGAAATATATACTTACACATTTTACAAATATAAATGTACTTTGTAATTTATATATACTTACAAATTTTAGCATTCTTAATACACAAATCCAAGCATCAACCAGTTATTTAGTGCTGACCTTTAAGTTGAACCTGACATGCACTTTCCTGATCTTCAAAATTCATGTGACTCACAGGAGATTTGTAGCCTGAAAGATCTGGGTTTGAATCTAGAAATTCAACTCTGCCATTTATTAGCTGGGTGATCCTGAGTAAGTGACTAAATGTTTTGAAAATTGTTTTCTAATATGAAAAATGCAAATAAAACCTATAAGGATTTGTTATAAAAGCTAGATAAACATATGTTAAGTACAATTTACATCAAAGTACTTAGTTCAGTACTTGGTACCAGGTACTCAATAAACAGCTATCATGCTTCCCAAATATACTTAGCATTTAGTGAGAGTCTGAGCATCTTAATCAAATATTTTAATACTAATTTGAAAACAAAGTTTAAAATTATAATGTAATAAATCAGATACCCCAAAGAAACCTATTACTGCAAATCTTTTTTTCTCTACCCATTTGGTAAAATATTATTAGAAATTGTAAATCTCAAGACTTAAAATATTAAGCAGCAAAGAGGAATTACTGCAAATCTTTAAAAATACAATTAATACATACTTTTAAATAAAAGTAGGAAGCCTGGAAGTTTTTTCTAGTTCTAATTCCAAAATTCTACTAAACCATTAAAAAGATGAAGCAAATTACTGATGGTATCCAATAATCTTGAGTTCAAAATATAAAAAATATAAGCCTTAAATTTAGGTAAGTATATTTACCTCACGTAATGTAACCAAAGTTTTTATATCAATAGTTGCTCTTTTCACAAGCTCCTTGTTTTCTTTCTCTAATTCTTTTAGACGAACACAGGACTCTTTATATATACCAATTTCTTTGAATAAGGTTTTGTTTTCTTTTTCCAAATTTCCAATCCTCACATTGTTTTCTTCTAACGTGGTATCTTTTATTTCTGCTTGTTGTCGGAGTCTCTTGTTTTCCTTCTCCAATTGCTTTTTATCTTTTTCTAGTTGAGATGTCTCCTGCTCTAATGATTTATTTTCTTTTTCCAGTTGTTCTAGTCTTTTGCTTGATATTTTCAATTCCTCTAGGTTTTTTTGCAGTGTTTGATTTTCCATCTCTAAGTCTTGTAGTTCACTTTCTAATTGTTGAATTTTTTTATTGCTATTTTCTAGAGCTTTCTGTAACCGCTGATTTTCTGTATCTAATCCCTGGTAACTAACTTCCAAGCGTTCTGTTTTCTTGAAAGATGCTTTCATGAGCTCCAAACTCTTCTTAAGTTGCTCTTTTTCACTTTCCAATTCTTTGTTTTCTAATTGTAGCTGAGCCATTTTCATGCTGGCACATTTCAAAGATTCCACATTCCTTCGCAGTTCTAAGTTTTCCTCATCAAGTTGGGAATTCTCTTTTTCTAGGGATTCTAATTGGAAAGTAAGATTTTTAAAGCTATCCAATGTTTTTTTTAATTTTCTGTTTTCTCTTTCTAGCTCTGAATTTTCATGTTCTAAGGCCTCAATTTTTTCACAAGTAATTTTTAAATTAGTTATTTTTTTCTGTAATAATTCATTTTCTTTTTCAAGATGATGCAACTCATTTTCAAGTTCTTCAGCTCGTTCTCCTTTTTCTTTATAATGTTCCAATTCTTTCCTAATTTGCCTTTTTTCAAATTCAATCTTGCTTAACTTACTACTTGTTTCTTTGATAGATTCGTGGAGAATTTTATTTTCTTTTTCTATGTCTTTCACCCTTGCTTCAGCACTTATCTGGGAGCGCTGCCTCAAGGAAGACACTGTTTGATTCAGATGCTCATTTTCCTGTTCCAATATTTTAACCTAATTTTTAAAAATACAAAAGAAAAGTTTAAACTATAATGAGCAAAACCCAAATATTCTCAATCACATAATTTTTACCTTCTAAAAACGAACAGAAAAAAAACAAAGCAGTACAGAATTTATGTTTTATTTTAAATTCTGACAAGTATTTACTGAAAGACTGCTATGTATATATACTGTCAGGTTATTAAAGTTCAGGTCTTTAGGGACAATCTAAATGAATGGTTAAGATACAGGCATTCATTATGCAGTAGGAGATATGTACTAAGCAAAATGATCTTCAGATTGTTTCAGATTGTTTATGCGTCAAATTCAGATATAAATGTAGATGAAATAATGTGCACATGCCTCCTAGAAGACAGGAAGTTTTACTTTCATGTAATCATTTTTGCAGTGCCTCTACACAGTGGGTCGTCAGTAAATACATACACATTATGTTTGTTTATATATATGGGTACATACATATAAATAAACATATACATATACATATACATTCATTCCTTTAAAAAATAAAAAATTCCAATTAGGAAACACCTAAATAACAAAATTACCTGGCATATTTGATAACCGATTCATCCAATTTTATAGCCTAATATAATGGATCTCCAAACTTAGTGTGTTAAATAATGCTACAAAACTTGTAAAAGTTCAGATTCATACTCAGCTGTAGAATTTTTGTTCTGTGCCCTAAAGAAATGCAAACTTTTATTGGCAGTCTCAGGACTACTGCCTGGATATAAAAAAAAAAAATAAAAACTAAAAATTCCAAAATGCCAAGGCAGTTCTCAGTTTCCTAAGACATATTCCAGTTCTCAGTTTCCTAAGATATAAAAATAAGAATGACCAATAAACAAAAGCAAATTTGACAGTGTTCAAGATGTTTGCAGCTGCCATACTTCTTCCTCTTTAAATAGGGTCATAGTACAGCTGCATTTCTCCAATTCCACTCAGATTTCAAAATCTGCAGCTCTATTCCACAGACATTAGAATGCACAGGTACTACAAATTTTATGCTAGATTATTATTAAGTACACAGGCAATTTTAAAAATTCTGTTTTCTTTTCACCTTTCCTAAAATACAAGTTATAGAAAATGAAGTAGAATTACACAGAAGTCCTTCCTTATCCGTGGTGAATACCTTTCAAGACCCCCAATACCCACAGGACTGAACCCTGTGTGTACTCTTCTTCCCTATATCCACACACCTATGATAAAGTTTCATTAACCATCTAGCCAGTAAGAGATTAACAATAACTTATTGTAGACCTAAGCAATCTCAGTGCATTTTTTTCTTTAACAACTTCTCTGACATATCTGAATTTGTAGCATCATTACTCTTGCAATCTGGAGTCACCATTAAGTAAAATACAAATTACCTGAATCTTTTAGGCACTGTGATCCTATAACTGGAAAGTTGATCTGATAATGGAGGTGGCTACAAGTAATAACGGGAAAGTAGTGTACATATAGGGTGAATATGCTGGACAAAGGGATGATTCATATCCCAGGTAGGATGGAAAGGAATGACATAAGATTTTATCATGCTACTTGGAATGGCACACAATTTAAAATTTATGGACTGTGGTTGACTGTGGGTAATTGAAATTGCAGAAATAAAATTGTGGAAAAGGGGGGACTACTACAGTTAATTTTTAAATGTAAAAAATTCTAAAATATTTCTTTTTATTGTTATATAAACATTCCATTTGCATATACTTTAAAACTCTTGTTAATATATTTTAAAATACATTGCTTAAGTAAGAAATTTATGAACCTGTCTCTCTGAATTTTCTCTAAGTGTTTCAATCGTTTTTTCAAGCTGAGCTTTCTCCTTCATTAGATCCTTGCTTAAATTCTGACAGTTCTGAAGACTTTGCTTTTCTTGAATAATCTCATTTTCAAGAATTTCAACCTAGAGAAAATTAAATCACAAAAACATATTAAATATTTTCCAAATGAGGAAACATGTCAAACAAAATATAATGATTGATTTAAGTATACAATTTCAATACCTAAATGGTGAAATTTAAGAATTTGATATATAAAATCAATTGCATCCCATACTAATTTTAATAGCTTATAAAATATGCAGACTTGATTATCTTCCTTATCCTCTGCATGTTTTAGGGCAAATTTCTATTTCTAAACACAAAGATAAATCCAACTCAATAAATGATACACTACATAAGGATTATACAAATCTTACTGGAAGATTCTCTTAGCTTAAGTGGATTAGTAACATAAAATTTAATTATAGTCATGGAATTTCAATGAGCAAGGAGGAAGAGAATATAAAAAGCACGAAGGAGCTGGGTGCAGTGGTACATGCCTGCAATCTCAGCTATTCCAAAGGCTGAGACAGACAGATTGCAAGTTTGAGGCAGTTGAACAGACCCTGTCTCAAACTTTAAAAAAAAAAAATTCTTAATTAAAAAAAAAAATTAATGAGAAAGCCAGAAGGAATTACTTTAAAATAAAAAGGGAAAAAAGAGAAAAAGGGTTAAACAAAACTATAGCAAAGGCTTTTATTTCAGGTTTATTTATTTTTGATACTGGGGATTGAACCCAGGGCCTTTATACCCCTGAGTACATCCCATGCCTTTTTTATATTTTTATTTTGAGACACAGTCTCACTAAGATGCTGAGGCTGGCCTTGAAATTTTGATTCTTCTGCCTCAGCCTCCTGAATGGCTGGGATTACAAGTGTGTACCACCATGCCCAGCTGATTTTATTGAGAATCTTACTATCTAACATATTCAAACCAGGCTTTTTTTTAAATGAACAAAAGAAAATGCACAGCAATCTCTATCTACACAGTTGCCCACAGTCTCATGTGTTACAGGCTTGGCTGCAGCTTGTAGAGCAACTGGAAGTTGGTGGAACCTTTATGAGGTAGACCTAGTTGAAAGCAGTCAGGTCATTTGTGGTGTACCCTTGAAGGGGATAACTGGGATCCCAGTCACTTCCTCACTTTTGCTTCCTAATTGCTATAAGGTGAGCAGGTTTGCTCCACCATGTGCTCCCTATCACCATGTTCTGTCTTGCCAAGACCTAAAAGGCATAGAGTCAGCCTACCAGGAACTGGAACCTCTGAAACCATGAGCCCAAATACACTTTTCTTCCTTATAAATTGTTTACCTCAGGCATTTTGTGACAGCAACAGAAAGCTTACTGACATAGGAGACTTTATGAAATATTCCATTTCAAGTTTAAATGTTAAATTTTTATTTCAGTAATGAACTCTAAGGCTGGGATTGTAGCTCAGTGGTAGAGCACTTGCCTAGCATGTGTGAGGCACTGGGTTTGATCCTCAGCACCACATAAAAATAAAAAAATACATAAAGGTACTGTGTCTGTCTACAACTGAAAAAAACAATAATGAACTCTAGAACAAGCTGACTGTTTCTGTTTAACAATAGTAGTATATAACTACACAGAGAATATAATTTTCAAGTAGTATCTCAAAAGCCCTCAAATCACAATTTTTTTTTTTTTGATGGTGCTGGGGATTGAACCCAGGGCCTTGTGCATGCAAGGCAAGCACTCTACCAGCTGAGCTATATCCCCAGCCCCCCCGCCAAAAAATTTTATGTGCTTGGAATTAAACCCAGGCCCTGCACATTCTAAGCAAGTTCTTTACCAGCAAGCTACATTTTCATTCCTTTTTATTATTGAGACAGGGTCTTGCTACGTTACCCAAGCTGGCCTCAACTTGCAATCCTCTAGCCTCAAACTTCTAAGTAGCTAGGATCACAGGCATGTGCCCTTATACCTAGCTTTAAGTCACAGATTTTACTAATTCAATTCAACATTAATTTACATGTTCAGGAAGTACAGTTATCACTAATTAATAAATCTGCTTTTCTCAGATGGAGAGATGGAAATACACGAATAATAGTTAATTAAATTCATCTGTTGTTTTATTTTACATAAATGGGATTCAAACAAAACATTAAATTTATAAAAAAATTTCTATCATATAATGAACTGACCAAAACTTGCTAGAATCGTTAAGAATTTACAAGATGCCAAAACTAAGTTCACAATGTAACTATGCCTTACGGGCTCAATTACAATGATAACCAACATACAACTTTCCAATATCTAAATGACATTTTCTACTTTAATATTACATCAGTTGCCAGATACTCATCAAGATTATTTGGTTAACAGACTAAATACAATCAATGCAAAATTTTATTTATTTATTGGGTACCAGGGACTGAACCCAGGGGCACTCAAACACTGACCACATCCCCAGCATTATTTTGTGTTTCTTAGAGACAGGGTCTCACTGAATTGCTTAGTACCTTGCTTTTGCTGAGGCTGTCTTTGAATTCACAATTCTCCTGTCTCAGTCTCCCAAGGCACTGGGATTACAGGCATGTGCCATGGGGAACACCAAAAATATTTTAAAACAGTAAAAATTTTGCAAGCAAATCTTGGAATATAGTTGCATAATCTAAGGCAGTGGTTCTCAAAACACGGTTTCAGGACATCATGATGAACATCACACAGGACCTTTTTAGGAAAGGATTTTATTTATGAAAAATTATGTGGGGGGGGCACAAAAATATACACAAAAATTGATTACTGGGCCTAAATGTTACAAAATTAAATATTTCTGTTCAGCTGAAGCCTAATTAAAATTCAGGTTTAATCATGACAAACTGTGGTTTCTAAATACCATTTCCCATTTGAAAAAAAAAGAACTTTTTAGAGAAATAGCTATTTCTACATCTGGGATAAAAAAATGGAAAAGATGAACTTAGAACATTTTGTCATGGAAAAAAGAAACCCTTTTATAGGAGTTGTGCCAAACATGCTGTTTATGGGTACTTCCAATATCGACAGTAACATTATAATAAATTTATTTACCTTTTTACTTAGCCTTTGATTTTCTTTTTCAATTTTCAGAATTTTGGAGGTGTTACCTTCTACAGAATCCATACTACTCCGGAGCTCTTCCACAGTTTTTGTCAAACTCTGGTTTTCCATTTCTAACTTTAATAATCTACTTGATGTCAACTCATTCACCTCATGGCCCAAGGATTTCTGTGGTGCTATAATATTGAAAAATATGCCATTAGTAAAACTATATTTACACTTTATTATAAAAAATGTTGAGTGTTAATGCATTAGGACACTTAGTGGGGTTTTTTTTGTTTTTGTTTTTTAGTTGTAAATTGACACAGTATCTTTTCCTGTATTTATTTTTAGGTTGTGTTGAGAATTTAACCCAGTGCCTCACAAATGTGAGGCAAGCATTCTACCACTGAGCTATACAGCCCAAGTCCCAGGACACCTGGTTTTCAACTTTATAAAAATCAATAAAAATTAAGTTATATAAGTTATATATAATGAAAAAAAATCCAGACAAAGGAAGTTAAACATGAAACATTTAATGTACAAAATTTAGCCCTAAGAGAGTAAACAGAGTCAAGGGCAGTAGTGCACGCCAAGGCTGAGGCAGGAGAATCGTGAGTTCAAAGCCAGCCTCAGCAATTTAGCGAGGCCCTAAGCAACTCAGCAAGACCCTGTCTCTAAATAAAATATATTTTTTTAAAAAGGACTGGGGATGAGACTTGGTGGTTAAACACCCCTGGGTTCAATCCCTGGTACCAAAAAAGAGTAGAGAGCACTAGTTCCAGTTCCATGAGAAATTAACTATTCCACTGCAATGGTCAATCCACTTCATTCTCAATGAATTTTAGATTACTTTTGTAAATATAGGTACTGCCCTGCAATCTTGGGTCACTGTGTGACCCAAATAAGAAACAAAAAGTATACTTATGCTATACCTTCAAAAATTAAAAGAAGACAGACTGAAGAAGAATCCTAATATGATATGGAGAAAGTCAAGACAATACACACGGGTCATTTTCTTCTAAATTAAGAATTCATGGCCAGGCATGGTGGCACCCGCCTGTAATCCCATTGGCTCAGGAGTCTGAAGCAGGAGGTTCACAAGTTCAAAGTCAGCTTCAGCAATTTAGCAAGGCCCTAAGTAACTTAGGGAAACTCTGTCTCTAAATAAAACATTAAAAAGGGCTGGGGATGTGACTCAATGGTTAAGTGTCCTTGGATTCAGTCCCCAGAACCAAAAAAAAAAAAAGAATTCTTGTTAAACTTAAGAGCAAATCAATTTTGCCAAGAGAAAGCATCATTATAGCAGATTTTAGCTTTACATATTTTAAAATAAGAAAACTTGGTGTTTACTTCTGTAAATGCTCTTCAGTAAGCCAAAAATAATTATTTTAAAAATAATCCTACAGTAGGCGGGGCATGGTGGCACACACCTATAATCAGAGCAACTCTGGAGGTGAGACAAGACAAGTTTGAGACCAGCCTAGGCAATTTAGAGAAACCCTGTCTCAAAATAAAAAATAGAAAGGGATAGGGATGTAGTTCAGTGGTAGAGTATCCCTGGGTGAGAAGGGATTCTATAATGCTATAATTTGTTAATGCAAAAATATTAGGATAGGCTGAGGCAGGAGGATCACTTGAGCCCAGGAGTTCAAGGCCAATCTGAAGAATATAGTAAGACTCCATCTCAAAAAAAATAAAAGGAATTACAAGTGAAATATGAAACCTAGAATTTTTAAAAAAATTCTACACTTCCAAGAAGTAAAATGGATGAAGTTATTATAGGGAATTTCTAGGTCTATTTTGTGTTTTAAAACTTTCTTGATAAAAAGCCAAGAAATATACACTCACACAGCATATGCCCCTGCTTGTATACATTCTCTAAAATACTAGATACAGTAAATAACCCCATAGCTCAAACAAAGAAAACCTCAATTTTTATGTCTGGCTTTTGTTGTAGTCATCATGTTGATGATCTTTTATTAAAAGTTTGCTGGAGGGCTGGAGTTGTAGTTCAGTGGTAGGGCACTTGCTTAGCACCACAAAATAAGTAAATAAAATAAAATCATGTCCATCTACAACTAAAATACTTTTTAAAAAAGTGTGCTGGATAATATTACAATTCCATTAGTTTCTCAAGTCTCTTTTGCTTATTTTGATGGAGAATCCATTTACTCCATTAAAAGAATAGCAGAGTGAAGGAAGGAGAACTGGAGGAGGGAGATGGAAAGGGAAAATAATAGGGAATAAAGTGGAACAAACTATATTATATGCTTGTATGATCAGGTCAAAATGAACCAATATTATGTATAACTATAATGCACTAATTAAAAAAACAGGAAAAAAGAAAAAAGGGCAGGGGATATAGCTCAGTTGGCAGAGTGCCTGCCTTGCAAGCACAAGGCCATGAGTTCAATCCCCAGCATGGGGGGGGTGGAGATTAACTGAAGACTTACGGGATATGTTGTTCTAACTGGCAATTAATGAAGCATTAAAATTGAATTTTGAAAATACACTTTTTTCATTTGGGTAAGAGTGAAGAAAAAAAAAAGAAGTGGTGTATATACCCTAGATTTGATGATTGCTCTCAAACCTACTTTTTTTCCATTTCTACTTCCATTATCAGCCTTTTATAAATCTGGTTACATCTTATAAATGATATTAAAATAGCAGAGGGGCTGGGGTTGTAGCTCAGTAGTAGAGCACTTGCCTAGCATGTGTGAGGCACTGGGTTTGATCCTCAGCTCCACATAAAAACAAATACAAAAATAAAAAAAGGTATTGTGTCCATCTACAATTAAAAAAATTTTTTTAAATTAGAAAAAAGAAAAACAGCATAGAAACAATTTAGATATATATTCCTGAGTATAGCATCATAGTCAATACAACCTGGATTTGATATTTTTTTTTAAAACACTGGGGACAAAACCCAGGGGTGTTTTATCACTGAGCTATATTCCCTATACTTATTATTATTATTATTATTTTTTGAGACAGGGTCTCACTAAGTTGCTGAGGCTACCCTTGAACTTGCGATCCTCCCACCTCAGCCTCCTGAGTCACTGAGATTCCTGGCATGCTCCACTATGCTTAGCTCTGGATTAGATTTTTTAAAATATATTTTTAGTTGTCGATAGATATTTTTTATTTTATTTATATGTGGTACTGACTATTGAACCCAGGGCCTCACATATGCCAGGCAAGCACTTCACCACTGAGCCACAGCTCCAGCACCTCTGGATTAGATATTTTAACAAGAAAAAAACAAGCTTATTTGTCACATTAAAAACTTTAAAATATTAATAGGCATTTTTTTAAAGCATCTACAATTTTTTGATGTAGGACATCACTAATTCACTTATAATTTTCTTCAGTTATAAAGAACAACAGAAAGAATTACAGAAATTTTATCAAAATCACATTTTCATTTAATAAAAATTTTAATCATTTTCATACTACAATTACTTACTGATATATTTATTTGTTTTTAGTTGACAAAAATTATATGTATTTATGGTATACAATACAATGTTTTGATATAACTACATTTTGGCTAAATTAAGCTAATATTTTATTACCTCACATACTTTTGTGTGTGTGTGCCAAGATCATTTAAATTCTCCTCTTTTAGTAATTTTCTAGTATGCAAAGGATTTGTATTAACTACAGTTACCACTGATGTACAATAGATCTCATGACTTATTCCTACCTAAGTGAAAATGCTGCATCCCTTGTCTAATTCCTATCTTCCAATCCCCTAGGCTCCAGTAACCACTAGACTTTTTAAAATTCCATGTATTAAGTTAGATCATCAGTATTTGTCTTTCTGTGACTGAATTATTTCACTTAATGTCCTCCAGGTTCATCCACGTTGTCACAAATGACATTCTCCTTATTTTTTAAGGCTGAATGTTTCAGTCACATTTTCTTTATCCATTCATCCACTGACGGATACTTAAGTTGATTCCATGTCTTATCTATTGTGATTAATGCTGTAATCATGATTGAAGTGCAGAAATCTTTTACATACCGATTTCATATTCTTTGAGAAGATACACAGAAGTAGGACTGCTGGATCACCTGGTATTTCTAGTTTTAATTTTTTGACAAACCTCCATATTGTTTTCCAATAGTTGTACCAATTTACATTCCTACCAATGGAATGCACAACATTTGAATCCTTTGTCTGTTTCATAAACTGCCATCCTAAGAGATTTCAGGTGATTTCATTGTGGTTTTAATTCACATTTCCCTGATGGTTAGTGACACTGAGAGTTTTTAAATATACCTGTTAGCCACTTGTATGTCATCTTTGGAGAAATGTCTATTCAGATCCTTTGCCTATTTTTAAACCAAGCTATTTGTTTTCTTAATATTGAGTTGCATTTCTTGTATCTTTTGGATATTGACTCTTTATCAGATGTCATGTTTTACAAATATATTCTCCCCACTCTATAAGTTGTCTCTTCACTCTAATGATTGCGTCCTGTGCTGTGCAGAAGCTTTGAAAGTTTGATGTAACCCTGTAAGTCTGTTTTTGCTTTTGCAATGTTTTGGGGATCTTGACCAAAAATCATTGTCCAGACCAATGTCATGGATCTTTTGCCCTATGTTTTCTTCTAGTAGTTTATACTCTCAGGTCTTATATCTAATTATTTAATCCATTTAGACTTGGTTTTTTAGGGTTTGAAATAAGGGCATAATTATTTTGCATGTGTCTGTTCAGTTTTTCTAGCACCATTTATTGAAAAGATTGTCCTTTACCCATCATTTGTTCCTGGCATGTTTGTCAAAAATCAATTGACCACAAATGTGTGGGTTTATTTCTGGGTGTTCCATTCTGTTCAATTCATTTATGTGCATATTTTTATGCCAGTTTTATTTATTTATTTAGAGACGAGGTCTTGCTAAATTGCTGAGGTTGGTATTGCACTTGCAATCCTCCTGCCTCAGCCTCCTGTGTAGCTGGGATTAAAGGTGTATGCCATCATGCCCTGGCTTATTTTATGTTATTTTGTTTACTATAAATTTGTAGTAGATTCTGAAATAGGTAGTGTGATGACTTTGGCTTTGTTCTTTCTATTCAAGATTTTCTATGGTTTCAAAGAAGTTTAGGATTGTTTTTTTCCATTTCTGTGAAAAAATATCATTGAAATTTTAATAGGGATTGCACTGAATCTCTAGATCACTTTGGGTAGTATAGGCATCTCCCCCACCCCCATTAGGAAGGACTGAATCCAGGGATGCTTGAACACTAAGCTACATTCCCAGTCTCTTTATTTTTTAATTTTGAGATAGCTAAATTGCTTAGGGTTCTTAAGTTGCTGAGGCTGGCCTTGAGCCTGGAGATTCTTCTGCCTCAGACTCCCTAGGATTAAATGTGTGTGCCACTGCACCTGGCTTATTATGGGAATTTTGACAACATTCTTCTAATTCATCGACACAGGATGTCTTTATTAAGTGTCCTTTTCAATTTCTTTCATCGATTTTAAATATTTTTCAGTGTAGCAATCTGTTACTTCCTTGGTTAAATTTATTCTTAAATAAATAATGATTAAATAATTTGATTTTTTTGTAGCTATTATAAGTGGGATTGTTTTCTTGATTTCTTTTTTTTTGGATAGTTTGTTGTTAGTATACAGAAATGCTACTAGTTTAATATGTTGATTTTGTATTCTACAACTTCACTACATTCCTTTGTTAATTCAAACGGTTTAAAGATAAAATCTTCAGCACTTTCTATATACAAAAGATTATATCACCTGCACACACAATTTAACTTCCTTTTTGATATGAAACCTTTTCTTTCTCTTGCCTAACTGCTCTGGTTAGGACTTCTAGTACTATGTTGAAGAGAAGTAGTAAAAATGGCCATCCTTGTCTTATTCCTGACCTTAGAGGATCAGGATGCTAGTTATGGGTAACAATGTTGACTAAGTTATGATGGTGGCTGCAGGCTTCTCATTTATGACCTTTACTATGTTGAGGTGTATTCCTTCTATATCTACCTTGAGAGTTTTTATCAAAAAGCGGTTTAATTTTTTTGTCAAATGCCTTTTCTGTCTATTGAGATGATCACACTGTTTTAGTTCTTCCTGTTAATGCAGTGTACCACATTTATTGATCTGCATATGTTGAACCATCCTTGCATTCCAAGATTAAATCCCATTTGATCATGATTAATGATGCCACTGCATGTGGTTTACTACTATTTTGTTGTGAATTTTTCCATTTACATTTACTGAAGATACCAGACTGCAATTTTCTTTTCTTATAGAGTTCTTGTCTGGTTTTCAAGTAATTTCAAGGTAATGCTGGTTTTGCAAAATGGATTTGTAGGCTTTCTCTCCAGCTCTTCTGGAAGAGCTTGAGAAAGACTGGTATTAGTTCTTTAAATGGTTCATTCAGCAGTGATGGAAGATTTTACTAATTATTCCATCTCCTTACTCATTATCAATCTATTCATTATTTACACTATTTCTTTATGCATCAGTCAGACCAACTCTCAGTCACAATTTGTAATCATGCTTCAATAAACAAGATTATGCTGTAACATGGTATGTATGAATACTTCCAATGCTACGACTGTGCTTCACTGAAGCTTCATGTTAGATCATGAAGTATTAAACAGGATGCTTACAACACATTTTTAGCAACATGGCAGAATGTCTATGTTGTAATGTTAAGAAAAAGAGGAATCAATTTTATATACATGTTGACCTTGTAATGTTTAATTACGTGTTCAGAAATGTTCTGAGGCAAGTTCTCTGAAATATGAAAGTAATATAAGGAATTATTATTGGTTTTAATTTCCTCCTTTGCACTTTTCCACATACAATTAATTTTTAGAAAGAAAATTCCTCATATAATTTGAAGACACAACTACTACACCACATTAAAACAAATATTCTGGTATATAACTCCAGTTAAGATCAGTTACAAAACAACTGTGATATAATGATAACAATGATAGTTACTATTTAGTAAGTACTATTCTAAGGATTTTGAAGTATCAACAAAGTTCACAATCTTCACAACTACCTCACAAGGTAGTTAATATCTGCCCTCCACCCTTAGATGAAGAAACTCTTAACCATTTTTTTTCTTTTCTTTTTTTGATATCAGGGATTGAACTCAGGGGCACTTGACTACTGAGCCACGTCCCCAGCTCTATTTTGTATTTTATTTAGAGACAGGGTCTCACTGAGTTGCTTAGCACCTTGCTTTATGCTGAGGCTTGTTTTGAACTCGTGATCCTCCTGTCTCAGTGTCCCAAGCCACTGGGATTACAGGCATGTGTCACCGTTCTTAACTGTAATTTTAACTATTTTAATAAAAAGCATTTAGTTTGAATCATTTTCTTTGCAACTGAATTTCCAAGGATAGAGAAAAAAAAGTTAAACAAATATTCTAAGTAACTCATCTCTGTAAGTTCACCGATTGAATGTCATCATTTATGTCATCAGTACATAGGGCACAAGAATTTCGAACTAGGCTCTCAAATGTAAAATTAGGAAAAATCTCAAAGACATATAGGATAAGTCATCTGTATAAGTAATTATTCTGTAAGTATCTCATTATAAACTCTCTCAGAGATTATATTACCTCAACCCTATATCCTCAGAGCCAGGTATCGTGTTTTATACTTGGCAGGTGTTTAATAAATATTTGCTGAAGGAATGCAAAGAATAATCCAATACTGGGTAAGAGAAATTATGAAAGTAGTCTCATTTGAATATATGTGACCTGGCTATAATCTCAATAAAGTATGTCAGTATTAGCACATCCAAATTTATAATCCAAGCAACTGTATTGTATGTAATTAGGCCCAACTTTGAGAAAGACAAGTCAATGTGAAGCCTGGGAAAAGACAGCCACCTGTAAAAAATTTTTGTCCAAGAGTCTTATTATCTTCAGTAATAGACTGGTTGGTGGGAGTAATACTATAACTATCAGTGGTTGGGCTGGACAGGCCGGCAGATATAATCCTCTAATGGCAATACATATTGTGAAAGTAGCCACGAAAATCCTCAACTTCTCTTACCCTGACTACATAGTCACATAAGAATCTTCCCATTATATTTTGACTTCCTATTTGGGTTTGTCTATACTCAAAGAACATGCTGACCAGCTAATATAACTTTTCTGTTTTATTTACTACTTATTATTTACTATTAATTATGTACTAACTGTACAAATATTACATATAAAATGTTACAACATTTACTATTGTTTCTCAAAAGAAATCAATAAATTGCTATTCCAGCCTCTTGTGGTATTAACATGACATAGTGCCTAAACCATCAAATAAATCTGCTATTTCAGTCATACATAAAATTGAATTCTAAGATATAGAAAGTTAAGAATCAGACCTAAACAGTGTAATCAATATATTACTATGTGAGATCATAGTTATTTGGCCTCCTGAGATATCTCTAGCTAGGGAAAATAAAGAACTGCAATCAAATATCCAAAAATATAAACAAGGACAACTTTAATTTATCTCAGTAAGTAAAACAAAATTGGGAATACCTTCAGAGAGTTCACTAGTTCTGGATATCTGTTCTAGCTCCCAGCCAAGATGTAATGATTCATCCATGCTTTGTTTCTGTGCCATTTCCAAAGTCATATTTTCTTCCATTAATTCTTCAATCTTTTTTCTATCCATATCTCGTTCCTTTTTTATTGGCAGAAGTAGGGAAAGAAAATAAAGCTAAGAAGCAGTACAATTTTAAGCCACTGTTCTATTATTCATAATTTCTATTAGAAACTGAATAATATGAGGATAAATTTTAAGTTCCTTAAAATTTTTACAGTTTGAAGGCAATAATCAGTTATTGTAATTTTTACTAGTCATTAACTGATCAGGTGTTTGACATCCTTTTAAAGTGATCTTTGGGAAGAATGAAAGTGCTTCGTCATAGTTTCAGTGATAGAACAAAAGTATTCGATCCAATGCTAAATTTTAGCAAATAGCTTTATTTTTGTATTTTTAAAGACATGTTTACACAATAGCTTACTGTGGTTTTGAAAAGTAGATGACAATTAGTAATAGTCATTTATAACAAAAGCAGAAATTTCTACTACTTATGTGTTCATGCAAAGTTGGAAGCATCTAAATTATTTGGCTATCTCTTTTTTGCTAAAGCTTCAAGAACTCCAGTCATCCTTGCCATTATAGAGAAATTAGTCACATAATTTTTTCTTAGAGGCTATGTAATTGATCTACTCCAGAAAACTTACCATTTCCATATCATGCAGTTTAGCCTTTAATTGTAAATTCTCTTTTTCTAATTCATGTAATTTATCAGAACGAGCTCGAGTTCCTTCTAGTTGGTCTTCCAACATGGTTTTTGTTTCTAATAAAACTTGATTGTCTTCTTTTAATTCCTATAAACATTTCAAAGTCTTATTTATCACCAATGTGCTAATGTCTGCTAATTTTTGAAAAAGTTACAGAATATAAAAATTATTTATTGTAAACTAAAACATACAAGCCATCCTTACTAAAAGTTCTATGCAAGAGTAAAACTAATGAGTAACAAATATAGTTAATGTGTTTTGGCTTCATTCCCTGCAAATTTAAGCTATCATGCAATCAAAATGCTTAGTCCTTATATTAGAATGAGTACTACTACCATAATTTCACATGAAACTGTTGGGAGTATTTATTTAAATTCCTTAATCACAAGGCTAAAGAACAAAGTGTAAGCAGTCTTTCAGATATTTAAGAAACAAATTTCCATAGAATCAGGAATTACTTTATTGGCTGAAATAGACTTAAAAATTTCTCTCCACTTAGAGATATAACTTGAGAGTGAAGGGTTTTACGTTTTTGTAGTAAAACACTAAGATTTAAACTAAGACTCACATAAATGATAAACCAAGTCTCTATCAATAAATATTTTACATAAACATCCTGCAGATATTCTTAAAAATTCCCCTAGTGATTTGAAGATGAATATTCACAATTCTACCTAGCTAAGTTCTATGCCTGTGGTTTATAAATCCTAGAGAAAATATACAAAGACAGTGGCATTCGTGAAATACCTTAATAGTGCCTTGCATATGTACATCTAAATAACTGGCAAATAATTAATACGAATTTTGTCTTGAAATCTTGTTGGGGCTATTTACTGGTAATTTTCAGGATGAAGTGTCGTATTTTTTATGTTTCTATTTCTTGATTTTGCATACTCCTTTCTTCTTATTCTCATACTGAAGCTGACTAAAATCTCAGATTTAGCTAACAGAAAAAAGGAAATTAATTGAGAAAGGGAAAAATGATTCAAGGACTGTCAAATTCTTGCTCTTAATCTCAAATTCCTTTAACACTGAACCACAATTACCAAGAAGGAAAAGGTACTTTTTAAAAATTTACTTATCTATACATAGCCTTCACTGATCCAAATTTAGCAATCTCAGTTAAGCAGCAATCAGAAATGTGTTTTGCTTTCACTTCTCGGGTAAGTGTAATTAGTAGAGAAATACTTTCGATTATGAGGGAAGGACTTGAGAAGTCTGTTTTACCTATGATGCTAAGTAAAGGAATAAAAGAAGACTCCCAAAGAGTTGAAAATGTCTGAAAATCTCTTTGTAAAAGTCTAAGAAATAATGCTGATCTATCATAAAATTAACAATTAACTGAAGGTATATGCTGTTTGCTCAACATTTCTAGAGATCCTTAGTTATCAAGTGCATTTTCCATGCATTTTGAAAATTTTAACACTTTTAAAGAAAAACAATATTGTGAATGGTTAATTATGTAACATACCTCAACTCTTGCCTTATAAAATTCAATATCATGAAGCCTCTCTTTATATCTGCTTACTTCACTTTCAAGCTTATCAACTCTGATTGCCTTCTCTCGCAGTGCATCTAATTCATCTCGGTACATTCGAGCAGAACGAGCATCCGAAAGTAAATTCATGTTCTAGACATAAATAAATAGAATCCTTCTAGTATTACTTTCTATTTTCAACATTTTATTCCTTGAAATACTTACTAAAAAATCATTTAGTTATATAGTTTAAAAAGGGAAATTTGAGTAAATTGTATCTTCATTATAAAGTTTTTTTAAAATGGAAACAAAGGAAATCTTTTTTCTTAAACCAAGAAAAAGAAAAGAATTTAAAACACATTTATATACAAATTCTTATATAATATTCAGGAATGTAAAAAAAAATCAAGATATTTTAAATTACATTAACTTCAACAAAATCATTTGCAAGTAATTTAAGGTGAAAAAGTTAACTTTAAAACACAAGACAGTAAAAACACAAAAGATGCCTAGTGTGGCTGTACACACCTGTAATGCCAGAGACTTAGGAAGCTGAGGCAGCAGGCTTGTGAGTTCAAGGCCAGCCTGGGCAATTTAGTGAGAACTTCTCTCAAAATAAAAAATCATTTAAAAAGGGGTGGTGGTGGCTGGGAATGTAGCTCAGTGACAGAGTATCCCTGAACTCAATCTCTAGTACTGAAAAAAAGTAATACAGAAGAGACAGGCTATTTTACTTAAGCATATTAGAAGTTATTTTAGAGAAACATTTCAATCCAGATATATTGTGATATACCATTTGAGTCAAATTTTAAATCTCTTAGAACTCCTATTGTAATCCTTTAGAATAGGAGTTCTCAAAGCATGATTTAGGGACTTCTTTGGTTCCCTGAAATCTTTTCAGGGAACATAATAAAGATTAAGGCATCTTATCTTTTTCTCTCTCATTCTCTCATGACTGTGCTATAGAGTTTTCCAGAGGCTACAATGGCATGTGACACCTTAAATAGACTGAATGCAGAAAAAGAAGAGAATCGAGCCGTCTACTACTATATCAGGCATTAAAGAGACCTTCAAAAATATAAAATAGTAGTACTTCTCTCGAATTTTCTCTTTTTGTTACTGTTGTTTTGGAGAACCACAATTTTTGGGGGGACAGGGGAGTACTGGGGGTTGAACACAGGGATACTCATCCACTGAACCATATCCCCAGTCTTTTTTTTTTGTATTTTATTTAAAGACAGGGTCTCACTGAATTGCTTACGGCCTCACTTAGTTGCTGAGGCTGCCTTTGAACCTCTGATCCTCCTGTCTCAGCCTCCAGAGCCACGGGGATTACAGGCATGCGCAGCTGCACCCAGCTGGAAACCACACTTTGAGGGGACACACACATCCCGAAAAAAAAAAAAAAAAGAAAGAAAGAAAGAAAGAAAGAAAAAAAAATCCCTCTATCATCAAGAAGTAAAATGGCAGCCACAACCTATCTAGAAATAGGACTTTCAGCCTCATTCATCTAGGAAGTCCCAGTTTATGACCCTACAAATGGAATATTCCTTACATTTAAGATGGCAGATTAGGAGAAGCTGGGGAAAGAAATAACTGTTCAGCCATAGCTCAAGGCTTACCATTTCTGAAATAAAGACCCTATACACTACCTCCAAATGAAAAAAAAAAATTAGAGTAATTAAAAGATATAAATTCTTAAACACTCATGGCTCAAGATAAAAAACAAAAACAAAAAACACAAGGCTTTAAGTAAAATAAAAATATAATGAAAAAAAGTAAAAAGTTTTTATCTTATTAAATAGAAAAATAGTAAAAGCAGACGGAGAGGAATGAGGCGAAAGCAAGGGAAGGTACTAGGGAATGAAATTGCTCAAAGTATGTTATGAGCATACTACAGTGAAACCCACCATTCTGTATAATTATTATGTACAGATAAGAGGGGAAAACACAATTATGTAGGAGCAGGGGAAGAAGTTTCCCAATTTTAAGTTTCACATAGTTTTAACTGATAGTAGAAGACAAAAAAAAAAAAAAAGTAAAAACTTAACAGCATTCTGGCATATATATGTCAACATAACACACCTTCAGAGAACAAAGACCCAGGAAGATACACACAAACAGCACAATTCACAGTATGTAGAGGTATTCCAGCTTCCAAGAGCACAGAAGCTAAACATAAAAAAAGAATTGGAACTGCCCCAGTCCCAACAGGCTCTTTTTTTGGCTCTGCTATTTTTGAAGATAGAGACTAAAAAAGTCATCAATTTCTTAAAGCGTTGGTTACCTTACTTAATTATTTAAAGTACTAAGGGCAAAGTTATAAATTACAAGAAGAAAAATCATTTCTAATAACTTGGTGGTCTTATGTAACAACAGTTCCAGGTACAAACCTCTTGTTGCAGCCTTTTAAGTTCTATTTCCATTTGTTCAAGCTCCTGCTTACAATCCAACAACTGTTCAGTCTTTTCTTCCCTTATAAACACAAAAACATATTTACTAAAGAATAAACTTAATACTTTTAAAAACTGTGATCCTTATTTGTGTTAATACAAATGAATTATTTCTAAATGACCAGTTGAACATAGTATTAGCCATAGTCCCAACCCAGTGGGGAAAAAAGCAAAGAGAGATACTAGAAATGAATATAATTAATGTCATCAAAATCCCACCTAAATGTTCTTCAAAGGCTAATATCAATGACTAATGTCCTCACAGTTCATAATGCCCTCCTTCTCAGTCCCTAACTCTCCTTTCTCTCTGTCCCACCCTGCAGGTCAAAGACAATGAAGCTGGAAGATTTTTTATTGATGCAATATTATCTGAAGTAGAGACTCATAGGGTTTCCAATGGTCTAAAGGAAATTATACACTTACTACTTGCCATATAGATTTCTAAAGACTTCTCTAACTGGTTTCTACAATGCATCTTAAAATGTCTTCAATTTTTTCTATTATTTTTCTGAATTGTTTTTCTATCTCCCTTTCAGAGCAAATCTGCTCAAATATGCCTCTACTCACTATCTCCACTTTCCTATATTCTCTTCTTTAATAATAATAAAAGGTTACTATATAACAACCTATTATTCACATCTCATATGCTTCCTTTTTTTAATCAAAACCATAATTTTAAAAGGTGAAGAAGCATTCTCTTAAAGCAACCATAATTTATTAAGTGGGTTCCATTTTTATTGTAATGAATAATGATTTAGTAAAGAAACTCACTGCACATGAAATTCTGTATTTCTAAAAGTGTCAGTTTAAAGGTGCTTGACATATATTGTGAAACTGCTCCACAGAAAGGGTAGTGCCAAATAGCAGAGGATAAAGGTGCCTAGATATGAAGCATTTTAACAATTGAAAACTGTTGTATTATTATTCTAATTAGTATTTATTTGAATACTAGGAAAGACTAAAGTTGTTTTCCCATGTTTGTGCTATTAAAATTTCTATTTTATGAATTATTAGATCATGTCTTATTTCTAACTTTCTACTAGATGGTGTATCTTTTCCTTAGCTAAAAAGTTACTACCAGCCAGGCACGTGGCAGAGGTCTGTAATTCTAGCAGCTTGAGAGGTTGAGGCTGGAGGGTTGTGAGTTCAAAGCCAGCCTCAGCAATTTAATGAGGCCCTAGGCAACTTAGCAAGAATCTGTCTCTAAGCAAAATGTGAAAAAGGGCTGGGCATGTGGCTCAGTGGTTAAGGGCCCTAGGTTCAATCCCTGGTACCAAAAAAAAACAGCTTTTATGTTTCATGTTGTTAATACTATTTCTTACAGTTTTTTTTTTCATTGTTGATTGCTTTTTAAAAATTAGTTCTTTCATTGTGCTTAACATACATATAACATAAAATTTTACAATGTAATTGGTGGTTGTTTTACTGGAGCTTGAACCCAGGGTCCTGCACATGCTGGGCAAGTGCTCTACCACTGAGCTATATCCCTATTTTGAGAATCTTTCTACATTGCCCAAGCTAGCCTTTAACTTACAATCCTCCTGCCTCAGCCGTCTTAGTAGCTGGGATTACAGGCATGCACCACTGTTCCCAGCCGATCTCATCATTTTAAGTGCAGCATTATTCATAATAGTCAAAAAGTGGAAAGCAATTCAAACACCAATCATCTGGTAAATGAAAAATCAAAATGTGGGGCAATCATCCAATTGTATATTACTCAACGATAAAAAATTGAAGTATTTGCTACAACATGGATGAACCTGGAAAACATTATGCTAAGTGAAAGAAGCCAATCACAGAAAGCCAAATATTATACAATTCCATTTATATGAAATGTCCAGAATAGGCAAATCCTTGGAAACAGAAAATAGATTAGTGGCTGCCAGGAGCGAGGGAAAAGGGGGAGAAGGAAAGGGTATTTTTTTAAAAAACATTTTAAAATATCGTAAAAATAAAGATGTCTTGAAATTATTGGGTAGTCACTGAGCAATTCTATTACTAAACTAAAAACCACTTAACTGTCCACTTTAAAAGAATGAATTTTCAGATACTGAATTATATCTCAATAGACTATTTTTTAAAATAATTATGTTACAGAAACTTTCAAAATATGGACTCAATGAGGCATTAAGAATTTTTAAAGTTGGGCATGCTGGTGCATGCCTGTAATCCCAGTGGCTTGGGAGGCTGAGGCAGGAGGATCACAAGTTCAAAAGGCCAGCCTCAGCCAAAGTGAGGCGCTAAGCTACTCAGTGAGATTCTGTCTCTAAATAAAATACAAAATAGGGCTGGGGATGTGGCTCAGTGGTTGAATGCCCTGAGTTCAATCCCTAGTACACCACCCCCGCAAAAAAGAATTATTTAAAGGTTAGATGTGGTGGCACACCCCTGTAATCTCAAGCAGCTGAAGAGGCTGAGGCCAAAGTATCGCAAGTTCAAAGTCAGCCTCAGCAACTAAGCGAGGTCCTAAGCAACTTAGTGAGACTGTATCAAAATAAAAAATAAAAAGGGCTGGGGATTGTGGCTTAGTGGTTAAGAGCCCTGGGTTCAATCTCTAGTACCAAAAAAATTTTTACAAAATACACACACACACACCCACACATTAATAAAGGTAGTCTTTGAAAGTGTAACAAATGTATTAAAGTGAAATTTACAAAGAATTTCTTCTATCTAAATGATAAATCATACTTTTACTCTAAATGTTTATAAATCAAAAGCAATTATACTACGATGTACCACCCATATATGGTATTACTTAATTTGCACACTCTAATTACCATTACTTATTGTATGGTTTTTGTTAGGTATAAAACTACCTGGACTATTTTTGTGCAGCACGAATTCTGAAGCTGACTGATTCATTTTAGTTTACAGATTTTTACATCTGTTCCAATAAAAACTTAAAACAAATGTTAATATAAGAAATTCATGAAAAAACACATTTTCAAAGGACAACAAAGACTGAATGGTAACTGAAGAAGTGCTAGTTAAATGGTAACTGATAAATATCTGGCATATATATTTATCCATGAAAATACTCATTTACATTTTTCCGTATGTATACATGAAAGCAAATTTTGTCAATCCCTGTTTGGGATTTTAATAGACTCCATGGACAAGTAAATTTTATTTAAAAATTAAATTCAAGTATAGTGCAAAATGTTAAATGAATTCAGAGTCATCACTGCAGTTCTAATTGCATGCTTTATCTAAAGACTGGTGAAGATTGTGCTAAATTATATGGAAAGAACTAGTGTTCACTGTTTAGGCTATCCATTAACTGCCAGTCAAACTAATAACAGCAATCTTTTCCCTAATTTTCCTGGTGCAGCTGTTTATAGAATATCCTGGGCGTGTTCACTTCAATAGACACATAATAATGCAGACGTCCACAAATGAAAGCTGTATTTTTTTTGTTTTCAAATTTTCCTATAGACTAATATTTTTTCTACCTTGCATATTCAAATCACTTACTTTAACTGCTTTAAATAACCACTAAATAAATTTAATTGCTATATTGTGTTTTTAAATTTACAATCTACACTCTGAAGCTTAAATTCCAGGAACATACCAAAGAGAAGAGAAAGCCCCTAAAATAAAAATCCTTTGTTCTTTTTAAAGTATCAAATAAAAAACCAACAGCAGAGATTTGACTTGTGTTTCACCATGTTAAGTATATGTAGTGTTTATATCAATTTTCCTACAGTATCTTAAAAAGGTGAATAAATATAAGGTTATCAACTCTAACCAAATCAGAATATTTGATTTACTAAACAGATGACTTAGGCATCTCAACTACTTAATGCAGAAGATACATGCAAAAACTTGTTTTTGTACTATTATATGCCAATAACTTAAAACATTAATTTTAAAGTAAACAACTTATTGATCTGTATCAGTGATTCTCAGAATTTCAGATTTCAAGGAACATGAAAATTTTAAAAATTAAGGCATCCCCCAATTTTTTCAAAGAAGGACACTATTTTATAAAAGAAATGATATTTTAACACTACAAAGACAGAAAGGGAAAAAAATCCAGAATAAAGTTATCCCTTAAATGCGTAAGAGTTAACACTGGGAAAACCTTTTGTGAATCTCTGTTTTTCTCATTTTGACAATTTCTAGTGAAAAATTTGACACAGAATCACAATGGTGAGCCACTGATCTGTATTCTGTAAGCCTAAAAATATTGTTTAGGTCACAATATAAATTCAATGAACTTTGAAAACCAGCAACTTACAGTTCCTGCCTAAGCCTTCTTATCTTGGCCTTAGCATCTGCCAGTTCTACTGACAGATGCTGTCGACTTTCTGTTCTCTTCATGCCTGGAGAACCACAGGGTGATTGTGCAGATGAAGAGGCATGGGGTAGAAAATGAAGACCATCTCGCTCTTCAGAGAGCTCTATGATAGTCTAAGAATTATAGAAATAAACACATAATCACTTTTATTATTCTACATATCAGCAAACTAAACATATTGACACTATTCACTGGGTCTAAGATTTATACTATATTTTTAAAAATTCTTTGGTCAAAAGACTGTCAATATTTAGCTGCCACTTTTAAAGTTTAAATTCCACATTATGTACAACCACAAGAATGGCAAGTTATATTCCATGTATGTATGATATGTCAAAATACATTCTCCTGTCACGTATAACTAAAAAGAAGGAAAAAAGGTTTAATTCAACAAACAGTTCATGCATAAGCTATTTAGCAGCTAACACCTGAATGAGATTCAGGACATTTTTGCTTCCCTAATTTTTTTTTTTTAAATCAACTACAATAATTAGATTAGATAGCAACTGTTGGAAAGACATGAAAGACTTGTTGACACAGGAAAGAAATTTACCTAAGATTAATTTGTCTAGAACTGTGCTGTCTAATACAGTAGCCAGTAGCACAAGTGGCTATTTAATTAAATATTTAAAAAATTAAAAAATTCAGTATTTTAGTCACACTAGCCACACTTCAAGGACACGACAGCCACAGGTGGCTAGTGATTACTGTATTGGACAATTCAGAAATTCTATACTGCCATCATAGCAGAACTGGACAATACTGCTCTAGAATTTTATTCTAGAGGGAACTAACAAGATCTCAAAGGTTTAATCTTTCTTCTGTAGTTAAAATAACCAAGGCACACAGACTGATTTGCTTACACAACCGGGTAACAGCTAGTCTCTTGACTCCATATCATAAGCTATCTCTCTCTTACAATACTATACTAGTTCCATTCTGCCTCCCTTCAATGCTTTCTTTACTCCTTTCTCTAGAGAGGCTCCAAACCAACTTTTCCTTGTCTAAACTTCAAGGGTTACATATACCTCATGCAATCAAATATGGTTCTTCCATTCCCCTAATTTTCCTCTTCTTTATTGGTAAATTCTCTTATTCTAAATGAATTTCTCATTTTTTCTTTCAAACTTCTCAAGCAAACAAATTATCTTCTACACAATTTCAACTGTACTACCACTCTAGACAGGAGTAGGTGGAGTTACTACCGAGGGACCATGAAACCACCATCCTTATTTCTCATCACCAAGTCTTATCCACCCTTGCAGAATCATTACTTTTTTATTTGTTTTGTTTTAACCATCCACCAGAAGTCATTTATCATTGGTATACATTTTAGCACCTGATCAGTCTGTCTTAACTTTCTGCCTGCACCTACTGCTTTCACAAATTCTAGTACACATGTTGAAAAACCTCAGAAGGTGACTTACCAGTTCCTTTTCTCTCTATAACTCCATGCCCACTTCCTATTCAGTATATGCAGGTTTATCCACTAAAGGAACTAATTATTCTTTTTTTGGCATGCTTTCTTTACTATCACTGTTCCTAAGTCACCACACCTATGCTTGAACCTCTGATTACTAAACTCCTTCCTCTCTTGCCCAACAGATTATTCCTAGCTACTCTAGAGCTCCTGTTCAGTTTGGAACTATAACTAGGCATTTAAATGTCACTCTCACTTTTTATTTAGTACTACCATGCCACTGTCTGAGGATGGGCCACTCTTGTACGTTCAGAGAATTCCCAGGTAGGGGATTCTTGAACAAGATCTCATACAATACTATAATCTGCAATAGAGTTATTTCAGACACAAGGAAAGAGATTCATATAGATTAAATAACTTAACCAAAGTCACTGCCAATTACAGATATAGCAGGAATTAAAATTCAAGTTTGATTCTAACACTATTTTCCTTATCTACCATCAGTTTGTTTAAGATGATAGAGCTCTAAGAGAAAAAATAATTACACAGCCCTACTACAGGTTCTGCCATCCATGTCCAATGAAACTCTTTCCATTATCCAATCATTCCTTTATTAAGATCTTCATATTCTGGTAAATTTCCCCCAAAAGACCGTTATAAATACATTTACTTTTCTCAACTTAAGCCTCCGACTATAAAATATTATCATTTACAAGAAATAACCTCTTTTCCAATTTACCCAAGAAACAAAACCACCTGGGATTAACATCTCCATTTCTAAGCATTTTTATTTTGCTCCCAATATATATCCTTTACTTAAACATTTTCCATTTCTTTCTCATTACTGTTTTCAAAGATATACACACAAGCTTTTTCAAATTAAAAAATTCCTTTATTGCTACTTTTTGAAGGGTAGTTTACATGTCCACTGACACTACTTTAACCTAATCTGCCTACTCAGTATGTCCTCCTCAACTTTCCTGTCTCTGTGAATAGTGTCATTAATCTCCATACTAGCCCAGACTTGGAGTCAACTTTCAGTTGTATATTTTCTGACTATCCTAATCATCTTGCTAACATGCCTAACATACCCGGCAGATAGTATTTAGTAAGTATTTGATTCATGCACAATTAAATTGGAACCCAAATGTACACTAGATTCACATTTTCATTATGAGTTTTTTTGCAATAAACTAGATACAAGATTTCTTATAACATCTTTGTATCTTATTCATCTTTTCTAGCATAGTACTGAGCACAAAAAGAGATGCACAAGAATATTCAACTAAGTAATTCATAAAATGTAAAACTCAAGGAAAATACAAAAGACAGATATATCATTTGTAGGTGGTGAAATGGAGATATCAAGAGTTTTCAGTTACCAATGAACAGAGCACAGAAGAATCTCATGCTACAAAATGTTTTTTAAAAGAAAATAAAGACAGAAAGAAATTTGGTGCTAAGAGTTTATTTTTCATTAAAGATCCTTTTGAGATTTTGACTTTTCTTTATTGGTGGCAGCTTTATAAGTTCAAGGCCTCTCATACATTTTCAAAACAATCTGATGGGAAATATCTTTAAAGCATAACTCTAATTTCATAAGCTTTGCCTGATCCTTTCAACTAGCAGTTGCATATAAATAGTCCTCCTTTAAATTCTGATAGTATTTAGATATATATCACTTTTGCTATTTCTCACTTCTAAATTTTTACTACAATTATTTTATTAGAAGTCTTTTGTATTAGATTTTAAGAACTTTGATCCTGTTTTGAAACAGTATAACACTTTGTTGCTCCCAAGCACTCCAGCACAAGATTTTAGGAAAAAAAACAGGTGTTTATTAATATATGTTAAAGAATGAACATAAAAAGATACATCAATGCTAAGAAAAGAACTTCCCGTGACCCAATATTTTGACTCACAGAACTCATCATTATAATAAAGAATTACAGATGTTTTCAGCACAACAGTGGATTTAGATAAAGGTATTCTAGTGGATAGGAACACAAGCATTGAAGTTAGACAAACCTGGGAAGTTACTTAACTTCTCAGAAGTGCATCTATAAAATATAGTTATTATGCAGACTTAATAAGATAGTATATATTAAACTGGCAGTACAAAGTTTGGCATACAAGAAACAATGAATGACAGTAAAGACATATTAAATTCATTAAAGTCTCCTACTGGGTACACAGTAAAAGAAGACTGAAGACATACTTGTTCCTTAGCATTAAGAATAAAAAATAAAAAAATTAAAAATAGAATAATTAAATAAACTTTTGAAGCTGAACTGAAACAATTATGACAAAAATTAATCAAAACATAAAAAGTTATGAGTAAAATACAGATAAGAATTTGTTTTGGGGCTGGGCACTATGATGCATGCCTCTAATCCCACTTACTTAGGAAGTTGAGGCAGGAGGATCACAAGTTTAGAGCAATTCAGCCAAACCTCCTCTCAAAATAAAAAATAAAGATATAGAATACCTACATTTAGATACAGAATTATTATATTTATTTACTATTTTACATTTATTTAATATTTTTCACAATTTGTTCAATGGCCTTTTTCTACTTTGTTATTGGTGGCTCAAACTGGGAAAAAAAATCTCCATAGAAATGTATTTAAGCCACCTAGCAACTTGTTCCCCAAATATCTGAAACAGGAGTATGGCTGCTTTTTATTTTCCTTGTTAGAAAAAGTAATTCAATAAAAATGCTTAATCAGGAATGTTTTCCATACAATCACTTCATGTCATGTTTCATCTTCCTTTTGGATTTGCCATTGAGTCACAAAATGAGAAGTACTTTTGTTCAACCTATATTAATCACTTAAGGTAAATGAGACAAAGCAAATTATACATGCCCATCAATCATATGACACCACAGTATACATTTTTTAAAGTAATTTCTCAGAAGCTGGAGGGCACTGTATTAAAACACCTTTAAAAACTTAAAATACAAATGGAGGAATGTTTCAGATAATGGATAAAGCAGTAAAAAGACACTAAAACTGAAAGAAGATACAGCATGTGGTTAAAAAAATCAGATAAAAAATGAATGATCTAAGTATTTTAGGATAAACTTGATACACACCAGGGATGCTTTCTGACTTGTCTCTTTCTTTCGTTTGGTCTCACTATCCTAGCTTTTTAAAACATTTAATTATTGCTCTAAAATATTTATTTAGTTCCTAATTCTCTTTTAATGCTTAAAAAATTGAAAATTCTCAACAGAACTGAAAATTCTTATAGGAGCATGAAAGTTTTGTTTAGAAAAAGAATTCCTTAGGAATTTCCTCTCTGTAGTCCTTCATGAGTCCCAAGAGTAATCATAAAAATTCTGTATAAATAAGCTCAAAACTGTCAGATGTAAATGGAACAACTAAACAAAGCTATACATTCTCCTGAATGGAAAAGTATTTTTGTCTGCTATAGGAAAATATTCACCACTGCATGCACTGAAGTCTAGAGTGCTCCAAAATTTCAACTTGCTTTCAGAGAGTGCAGACAAAAAGTTCAGTGTAATTTTACTCTTTTTAAAAAGCAAAGTTTTGTTTAAAAGGAGCTTATAATGATTCTTTTTTAAAAAATCACACTTCATAATATTGACTACAAAAATCTGAAATCTTTGTGGGACATTTTTATTCAGAACACCTGTTATTCTCCTTTTATTAATACTTATTTTTCCAACTTCAAAATGTGGCAATAAAACTAAGAAATTAACCTTAAGCAAATTCTTATGCTTCAAGGCAATGATTTTTCCACTTACATCAACTATATTTTCAGTTGCACACTTCTGTACTGTTGCCAGAGCTGTGAGGATGATTTGAAAAACACACAGGAACAAAATCAGAATAATACTAATTTAAAAGGAAAGGAGAAAAGAAAACTTAACTGCAATTCATTAACTAACAATTTGAGGTTCTTATATTTCCTTTCTGGTTTCTGCATTACGTACACGCACACACACACACACAACCAGTACAGTTGGCCCTCCTTGTGGATTCCACATCTGCAGATTCAACCAAATGTGGATGGAAAATTTTCAGGGAAGAAAAGAAGACTGTGTTTGTACTGAGTATGTGCAGACTTTTTCTTGTCATTATTCCCTAAACAATACAGTATAATAACTATTTACATTGTATTAATTATAAGTAACAGAGACGATTTAAAGTATACCATAGGACATGTTGGGTTATGGGTAGGTTATATGCAAACATGCATCATTTTATGTAAGAGACTTGAATATTAACAGGTTTTGGTATCCTCTGGGGTCCTGGAAACACTCCCAATGGATACCAATGGATGACCATATTTTATTACCCTTTTATTACCCTAAGAAACAGAGTATCAATTCCAGAAAACTTCTGAAAGTACCATTTTCTGTTCTTAGAAAGCACACTTTAATACACAGAAATTTACAAACCTCTGAATGTTCATCTCTTTCATCTATAAGTCTTTTTAGATGCAATGCCATATTTTTCAAGAGTGGTTCTATATCTTCCTGAGACATATCTGTTGCTTCCATCCATTGCAGATCAAACACATTTTCCTGATTATGGGTTACCTTTAGAAAGGCAAGCAAAATAAACAATTAAAAAATGACTTATACTTAAATACTGATTTTATTTTAGCACAATATTAGCTCGAATGTTATATATGTCATAGAATGAAAGCCAATATACTGTCTATAAAGGTACATTTGAAAATTAATGAAAATACAACTGAAATTATTTTAAACTAAATACAATCCTCAAATGAATTAATATTCATTTTCCAGTCAATGGAAAAAGAAATTTAATTCACAGCATTCCTATGGGAAGCTAATATTGGTATATTGGGCACTGCTATAACAAAATCAACAGTACTTTTCTTCAGATAAATTTATCTAAGGATAAATTTAAATTTATTACACATAAATTTAGACTTGAAATGTCTTTACAGATTCTCAAGATGGCATGGTCATAGAATCTTAAGAGAAAGGACTCTCAATATAAAGTTCTTTAAAAGAATGAAAAAATGAAAGTATTTATTCCTTGCTTTCCATTTTTTTGCCATGATTCTGGTATTTTGTTAAAGCAAAATACACAATAGAAAAAATAACACTTTCAAGGATGGCGGCAAATTGAGCAACTTGTAATACTTAACTTTTATTCAAAATGAAATAAAACCACAAAGGCAGTACAACATATATGTAAAGAGGAATTACAAATAATACTCTATTTTATCAAGTACTAATAAACTTATTATTGAACATAATGTTACTGAAAAGAAATCCGGGTTCTATGGATGTTAAATAAGATAAAATATTATATATGGAACACAAAGTTGTCTAAAAGATAATATTTCAAACACTATCAATTCTCACTCTTTTCAAAATTCCATTCTTCCTCTTTTCCCTCCTTTCCCTGTTTTAATTAACATGTAAAGTTAATACACTGATTTTAAAAAGTCTTTGTAAGATTAAAAGCCCATGTGTACATGGATTCAGAAATAATCATTTTTAAGATAACTATTAACAAATAATTGCGTTAAATTATTTGACACTGCACATTATACTCTAGATTTAAATTTTTATATGGATGTTACAAAATATCAAGCACCTTCTACTGCTTCCATGTACTATATGATTCCTTCTGTGTTAACAAAGAATACGCTTCATTCCTCAGGTAACACTTCTCCCTAAGTTCTCACAGACAAAGGCAATAGTACATTTGTAGTTAGCACCATGCCATGTATAAGATGATGTCCTTGAGGAACTATCTCTTAAAAAAAGACAGTACGTATAAAAGTAGGATTCGTTTGTATTTTATCTCAATCTTGTTTCACCATCCTATGACTAAGTATTTCAGAAGATATATAAATAAACATACCAGAAGCTTCATAAAAAGTACATACAAATTTACATAGGTCATTACCTCTTGAATATGTGCAGCAACTGCTGCTTTTGTATCAAAATCTAAACCTTGAATTCTTTCGATGAATTCTTCTTTTTTCTGACACTGAAATAAATAAAATAATTATTTATACAATGTAGGGTATCATCCTTAAAATGTTGTATATGCATTGAATAGTACAGTTAGGATTTTGTTTTACATTTGAAGTGCCAAATACACTTACCTCATACAGAGATAATGATTTAGAAATATTTATTTAAAAAAGCAAGGCACTGAAAATTCATACTATTTTTAAGCTGGCAAGTTCTAAAGTGGGAAACCATTACACAACCCATTTGAGCTCAGTACAATATTATTATGCTAACTTTACAAACAGAGAAGTAAAGAATCAAGAACTTGTTTCAGGGAGGATAAGTTACTTGCCAAAAAACACAGTGAGTCAGTGGCAGAATTCGGAATACAGCCAAAATGCTCAGTCAGTCCCTGGCTATCACCAAACAACACAGCCTTTCTTCTTGGGGAAAAAAAATTTTTTTTTCAAGCAATTTTTACTTCAGGCTTACAATTCATTCTCACATCTTCATCCTATCAATCTTAATAAAATGAAACTCACTTTTGTGGCCTAGTTCAACATTTATAAGGTAATATAATAAATATTTGGTTTGTTTCTAACATAATATAGAGTTACCAAGGGCAAAATTTAGGAATGTATATATAAATGCACATGTAATCAAATGGAATAAAGGCATCAATTCTTTATTGTGTAACTTTTTAAAAGCTTTATAAAAATTTTAAAAAACTACAATTTTTCCTTCCAGTAATAGTTAAATAATATTCAACATGCATCTTAATCTTTGCCACTGTCTACATCTCTTATACTGCAATCCAACTGCTTGTATAACTGTATTCTTGCAGCTACCACATGAGAAGTGCATACAAAACAGACAGCATTGCCTTGCCTAGCTTAGATGAATCTCCTTAGCCAATTACTGAACTACCAGTGAAGACAATACACACAAAAGGAAAAACTAGCTCTTTGATCATTAAGAAACTTACAAAGCCCAAATTTATACTCTACATGTCAATTTTTTCAAATTGTATTACTCAATTTCTGTTGCTATACAATTCAAACATACTGTCATCCAGTGCTCAAAGTTCTCCCTCTTGTAAAAACAAAACTATTAGGATGACATAATATTTAAAACTGAATTACCAGAAATGTACAATTACTAGATATGAATAGGATGTCAGAGTCTTGGAGAGAAAGAAAATTTTTTGTCTAGTAAATATTTGACAGTCCTTATGAAAAGAATTATGAGTTACTTTCCTAATTGTATACCCTTAGCATATATGGCAGTGTTATTATAAAAAGTTATGACTTGTAATTCACTATGAAGTCCCCAATTCAACTGTCTTGTATTTTTCTGCCTTTCGTTTAAACAAAACAGATAAACTTCCCTTTTCTAAGCCCCAGAGCCATTATTTTTTCACTCATACTATCTTAAGGAACTCATCCTTTAGCACATTTTCAATACATACAATAAAAATTCTCTTTATCCTTAAAATACACCAAGTTCTACTAAATCTCACCATAATTCAAACACTAAAATTTTTAAGAATTCTGAATGTTTTATAAATAGGTTAGGCTTTCTTTATGAATTTCATAGGACCATAAAGGATAGGAAAGAATAAGAATGTCAAGATGGAAAAGAGGATTAAGATTTAAAATTTGAAGTTGGATAACTTCAAACCAAATATTCTATATCAGCTCTGTCCAACATGGTGATCACTACTTACTTGTAGCTAGTGAGTACTTGAAATGCACCTGGTGAAATTGAAAATTTAGTGGCTACGATAGTTTCAGAGCATTTAAAAGAGTTGGGCACTAAAAATAGATACATAAATTTTTATTGCAGCTAATAGATACATAATTTTTATTGCAGCTAAAATACTACAAAGACTAAATAGCAATCATTTTTTCACTTAAAATTAAGCTCTCTTATCTTTACATACACTTATCAAACTGTCATGGGCATAAAATTACTTTTTTAAAAAAATATTAGTTGCCAATGGATCTTTTATTTTATTTATTTATATATTTATTTATATGTGGAGCTGAGCATCGAACCCAGGGCCTCACACATGCCAGGCAAGTGCTCTACCACTGAGCCACAATTCTAGCCCATAAAATTACTTTTAATTGTGTAACTGATTTCTAAGCTAGCAAATTACCATAGTTTTCTACGGATATGAAAACTGGGATATGGGGGAAAGGAAGAAAATGTTATTTGGATGAGAAGGAGAACTACATTAACCTTAAAGTTGTACATCTGTACATTCCTCAATTTTTCACTTGATACTCAGTGATCTCTCATTTTAAAAAGAGGATTATGTGGAAAAGTAGACGAAAGGGCACACCCAACAAGTTATTGAACAAGAAATTAATAAAACAAATAATAATAAAATCTTATAAGAACACTAATAACCATAGTTCTAAACAAGTTATAGTCCTACCAAAGACCAAAATAAGCCACACATAATAAAAACAGAAAAATTAAAATTCTCTTTTTAAATGATGATCGTTATCAAATAAAAATAATAAATGCTGATACTGATGTGGGAAAATTAGATCCCTGGGTACTGCTAATGGGAATGTAAAATGGCAACTACTATGGAAAAGAGTATGACAATTCCTACAAAAAATTATGTCATTTTGACATAATCACACATGAGTGAACTATAATTTGCTCTATTTCAATCCCCAGTACTTCCTCTTTCCCTCTCTTTCCTCCCCTGGATCCCTTCTTCTACTCTACTGGTCATTTATTTATTTATTTATTTATTATTTACTTCGAAAGCAAGTGAGCAGGAATTTTATTAAAAAGGAGGGTGAAAGACTCAGAATTTCCAGCACAGTGCACCAGGGAGGAGCAAGAGTGCCCTATTCATTGTTTTGTTTTGTTTTTAATTGGTGCTTTACAGATATATACATAAAGGTAAAATTCACCATGGTATATTTATAAATGTACATGCATAATTTGGTCAATTTCATTCCACAGTTCCTCTCTATTCCCTCCTTCCCCCTCTATTCCCTTCCTTAGTCCCCTGAATTCCCTTCTATAAAATGCTAACTTTTAACATGCTTTACGAATAACTGATGGGTAAACAGCAGATTGTAGCTCTCAAACTGAGCAATGTATTTGCTTCTGGGAGTAATACATAAAGGTCAAAATTTTATTTAAACCACACTTGACAGTTACTTTCAGTACTACTGGCCAAACCCCCAAATAAGTAATATTTCTGGATACTGAACACCCAGCATTAATATAATATCTAAGTTCGGCCGAAAAAGGATGAATTTTACAGGGTTTTAAAGAAATTTCCAAACAACAAACATTGTAAAATTTTTTCCTTCTGTGTAGAATGACTTTGCCTAGGAAATCTCTCAACTGCATGAGGGCTATGGTGAAGAACCATGTATCTGTAAAAATTCTAACTAATGCTTAGAATGGGTTCAGGAGATGTGTGTTATCCACTGGAAAAAATTCTAGAGGAACTTGACTGGTCTAAGCCATCTAAGAATAAAAAATCCCAAGTCTTATTAGTATTATTCTTCACATTCAAAGTTATTTCTGTGGCTTTTATTTAGGTATATCAATGGTAAAAAGTCTTAATTACAAATTTATTTTATGAAGTAAGATCACTGGAGAGTGGTAACTTCTGAATGTGGCTTTCTCTTAAGAATTTCATAATTTTTTCTTCAAAAGAAGTAAATTTTTCCCAATGCTTGTGGTTCAGTGGCGGAGTGTCTCTGAGTTCAATCCCCGGTTCCAAAAAAAATAAAATAATAAAAAATAAATAAATAAATAAATAAATTCAGTCACTAACATTGCTAAAATACAGAACAAAACATTATTTTTCAAAATTGGGTCTCTCCTCCTTTCTCAGTAGATTTGCCATTCTAGCACTGTAACAGATGCAAGTACCAAGGGCTTTCAAGTTAAAAAAAAAAAAAACACAACTCTGCTATGACTACAAAGACAAAGTATACCCTAAGACTGGTTTCTAAGTTTCTTGGTAAGCTCATATCACACCAAAGACCAAGGTCTGACAACCTTCACATCTCATTTACATGAAAACCTTAAATGCTGACACAGTTCAGAACAATGGTCTCCCTGAGTCTAAACTCCTTGAGGTAGGTTTGTTTGTTTGTTTTGGCAAAATTATACAAGCATGGAATATATCATATTCTAATTAGGACCCCATTCTTTTGGATGGGCACGATAGTGGGATTCACCTAGGTATTTTTATATCTGTATACAGGGAAATTATATTAGATTTATTCTACTGTTTCTATAGTTGATAAAACTTATCCTCTCTTGATGTGAAAAAATAAACTGGCCTATATTTATTCTTTCTTTATTCTGAAATAAATTTACTACTTTGGGTTCTGGACATCTTCTAAACAGCACTATTGACTGCTATCTACCAATCCAGCCACACTTCCCTAAAGTCACTCTCTGACATTTTGTCTGCCACCTTTTCAAAGTATTCTCCTTAAGTTAAAATAACGAAAGTTAATAAACTCCTCCCCTCAGCCTTAAAACTTACTTTCACAGTGCCCTATTCTCTCTAAACATCTCAAAATCACTTTTATTTTCCTGAATATTTTATATCATTATACCCATGCATAGTTGTATAATTATTCTTTTACACAATTTTCCAGTTCTGTTTTTTACCTTAGTTCACCCAAGATTCTTCCTTCCTTTTCCACTGACATTCAAATATACCCAACCTTCTATCTCCAGATTATAGGAATCTGGATCATCTGAATCTACAGGCAGATAATATAGAGCTCATATACTTACATAAAAAATGCAGAGACTAATTAAGATCACTAGAATACCCTCTTGTTTAAATTACATGACAACACTAAACTATTTTAGAAGGTAGGCTCCTTACAAAGCCAGGTCTATTCAAATATTTTGCTTTATGCCTCATTTAGTTCTGTATATCAATAAGAAGGAATATCTAATACTATGGTAGCTGATATGGGGGCAATGCTTCATTAAGAAGTTATAAGAGGGCTGGGGATATGGCTCAGCTGGTAGAGTGCTTGCCTGTCAAGCACAAGGCCCCGGGTTCAATCCCCAGCACCGCAAAAGAAAAAAAAAGAAAAAAGAAAAAAGAAGTTACAAAAGGGCCTGAGGTTGTGGCTAAGTGGTAGTGCACTTGTCTAGCACATGTGAGGCACTGCATTCGATCCTCAGCACCACATAAAAATAAATTAATTAATTAAATAAAGGTATTTTGTCCATCTACAACTAAACACATATACATAGAAGAAGTTATAAGATAAATATGTTTATTGCACAGCTCTGCTTCAGTAGAAAAGTAAAATGGTTTGTCATAAATATCAACGATCATTCAAATATAAAAATTCTTGAAAAATTTCTTTAGGAAACAACCAGTGGCAGAAATAGAAGAGCCTGACTTGGCTAATGTATAGGAGAAGTAACTTCTAATGTTCCATAGCACAGCAGGATAACAACAGTAGACAACAATTAAGTTGAGCATTTCAAATGGCTAGGAGAAAGGATTTTGAATGTCCCCAACACAAAGAAATGATAAATGAATGTTTTGAGGTAATATGCCAATTACCCTAATATTATCATTATATCTAAACATAAACGTACATATATATATGTCATGTTGTACCACATAAATGCATAGGATTACTATGTGCCAAATTAAAAGAATACAGACAGCTCCAAGAAGTCAGCTTCTAATACTTTCTGGGTTGTATAATTTTAGGTATATGAATGTAGTATATTACCAGAGGTCTCATTATTCATTTGTTTAAAATAACCTAATTCCACAAAGAATCAAAATCATTTGAAATAACACTATAATCATTCATTCATCCAAAGAAAAGCTGATTAAATTAAAGTCAACACAATATTAATGGTTCAGAAGTCAAACCAGAGTTAAATCTCAGTTCTTTGGCCTGCTAGCAATATGACCTAAATCTAAAGTAATTATCTCAGTTTGCCTCAGACACTTGCGGTTCCACTGTAATTATTAACAGCACCTTCCTTGACTTTGAGAAATGCCCTAATTTGGATAACTTATATCTAAAATATCAACTATCTAAACACTAATTTTTTTTATCTGAGAAAAGACATGAGAAAATCTATGTAAAGTATAACACAAGGAATCCAAAGAATCATAGCTAATATTATTAGTATAATTATTGATCAAAGGGCAATATAATAATAACCCAGACTCCTAACATGTTTTTCATAAATGCTGCCTCCTTTTTACTATTTTTTAAATGAATCTCATGTTTTTTTTAGTTGTAGACAGACACAATACCTCTATTTTATTTACTTATTTACTTACTTACTTACTTACTTACTTATATTATGTTTTTAATGTGGTGCTGAGGATTGAACCCAGTGCTTCACACATACTAGGCAAGTGCTCTACCACTGAGCCACAACCCCAGCCCCCTCCTTTTTATTATTAATCCTCCTTTCCCTTTTCCTAAAATATGCACCAATGCAAATATAAATCGTAAAAATTTGGGGAATAGGTTTTTAAAGACATCTTTCTGAAAAAATTTGAAAAACAGGCCACAAGAAGCCTCAGAATGAGAATAATAACTAAAGGTTTTTAATAATATGGCTATGATAATATATAACTAAATTTCAAAATAATATATTTTTCTTTAACATAATCTCCTTAGGAAGCTATACAAATATTTAAAATTTTCAAACACAGACTTTGAAAACCAGAGGTCCATTCTTAAGTGTCTGAGAAATTAGAGTCTTAAAAAACATAAGGAGGTTATTAAAATGAAAATATGAAATATTTAAACTTACCTGGACTGCACACCCCAGTAAGAGTAAAAGCAGCTTTTTAACTTCTTCTGTGCCTTGCTCTGAAATAAGAACAATAACTAAGTACAACATTTTAGCTCTATTTCTACTCTCTTGTATTGGGAGAATCACTTCTACAGGTAACATTCACAATAAACTGACCACAAGATTAATTCTATAAATAAATATAGTTGACAATTCAGAAAAAGCAACTGTGTGTGTGAAATGTAGTACTACAAGAAGAAATGGGCAAGGATCTCAATATTACAGGGTTATAATATAGATAAATACTCTTCAAGGTTTTGCATAATAAATATACTAGGAAAATACTCCTTTTCCATAAATTAGATGACACCAGTCCACCAAATGAAGAACCCACCAAATTATGCAGATACAGGGACATGCCACAAAACCAGCCAAATTGGCTTCTAATAGGTCTGGCTCCTCCATTATGATTTATCTACCTACAAATTAACATGGATTTCCACTGTGCAGGCTCATAAGGGTCAGAACCTTAAATATGTATTACAGTTCTCTATTTTTTTTTTAATTTTTTTTAGTTGTCAATGGACCTTTATTTTATTTATTTATAAGCAGTGTTTAGAATTGAACCCAGTGCCTCTCGCATGCTAGGCAAGCACTCTACCACTGAGCCACAACTCCAGTCCTATAGTTCTCTAATACAGTAAGGCTGAAATAAATGTATGTGACAAACTGGGTAAGAGTTATGATCTGTAATAGAACTGGCAAGACTACCCCCATTCAAAAGCATTCCATGAATATTTTCTTAAAATATTCGCTGGCTATATGTATATTTTTGGGTTGGATTTTCACTATTAGGTTAAATTGTCTATGATAACAGCCTTCATTTTAGACATTTTCTCCTATTTTTCATAAAAAACACTTTCTAGCCACACTGAGCCATGCTAATCACTGTTTCTCTCAAATGTGTACACCCTCTCTCTTGGCTACTTCTTCTGCCTTTCTTTCCTTACTTCCTCATCCCCACAGTGAACCACTGACTAATCAATCGCAGGGACAGCTCTAACACATTTCTGTGTGGTCTTTCCTGATCCAATCATCAGGAGATCCAAGATGACGGATTAGATGGAGGCTGCATTCCCTGTTCTCCCTAACTTGGGATTCAAGCCGAGGAGATACTGTTTCTATGCCCACCCATCCGCTGCTCTATCACCCACCGTCTGCCAGCATATCGCCTGCTTTTTGAGTGCGGATCACTTATTAACTGCCGCCTATCATCCGCCAATCATCAGTGGCCTCCAACCTTCATAGTATGCCAACTTTGATGATTAACGTATCTATAGTTCATATGCCTTTTTTGTACGTATCACTATTTCACGCTACTTATTACACAGTTTCTCAGTAATCTGTGTATCTCTCACTGAACTACAACATCCTCCAGAACATGGATCATTTCTTTACATTTCTTGTTCCTAAAACCTGGTACGGACTTGATAAACAAATATGGAATTGAAAATATCATTCTACGTGCAAACTTTTTCCCTTTTTTTCATGTGCATAATTAAACATCCTGGAGTATCTTTAAAGACTATGCTCTTAATCTACCTAATCAAATTACTAATTAAATTTACTCCTAATCCATTTATTGATAGCTTTCTCTATAAAAAGAGTTACTTGTTTTTTATTTTGGTTTATTTTGACTGGCAGTGGGAGTGGGATTGAATAAAATATATTCCATTTGGATACCACGGAGCCTATAAGAACTAAGCTCTTTGTAGAAACAAGCAGATACTGATTTTCCCAAATATTCAGTAATTAACTCTGAGGGTCAGGGATACAGCTCTGCGACAGAGCATGTGCTTAACACATGGAAGTTCAATCCCCCAAACCAAGAAAAAAACAAAAACAAAAAGCTCCAAACATGTAATATTTAAAATCTGGCAAAGGGTAAAGAATTTTGAAGAAGAAAATTTAAATGATCTAAGAAACTGCTTCCTGACTTTCCATTCAGAAGTAGTTTAATGTATTTTAAAACATATCAGTAAAACTTTAGCTTCAAAACAAATTTGGCAAGGGTGGATAGTAGTTAAATAATTAGAAACTGGAAATTATTTCAAAATAATTTCTTTCCATCTTCTATATTTGTTTATAATGAGATACTAAGAGCCCATAATCATCACCAAAAAGTATCAGTTGGGTATAGCAGAAAGAACAGTGGAGTTAGTGTTAAATGTGTGCATGGTCTCACCTTCAATTTATAAATATTCTAAATTTACTTTCTTTTTTTTCTATTGGTACCAGGGATTGAACCCAGAGGTACTTAACCACTGAGTCACATCCCCAGCCCTTTTTATACTTTATTTAGAGACAGGATCTCGCTAAGTTGCTGAGGCTGGCTTTGAACTTATGATCCTCCTGCTTCAGCCTCCCAAGATGCTGGGACTACAGGTGTGTGCCACCAGGCCCAGCTCTAAGCTTGCTTTCTATTTACATACGGGAACATCACTTCCAATTTCTATAGAGTTGTGAAAAACCTAGTGAGTCAATGTAAATAATCAAATTCCTGGTAAACATTATAGTATTACATGAAAGACATCATCATATTATACTAATTTTAATACCTACCAGAAAATGGATTTTTACCAATGATTAAGACATTTGGCAATGACATCACAATCAATTGCTGCAAAGTCTCCTGTAAAATAATACCCAATAGTTATATGGCTAATGCTTTTGAGAAAATAATAATTAATCAAGTTATAATTATTTATACACTCTCATAGGTATGCTATACTGTTATTTTTAAAATAAATGTAAGAAAAGATATGCAAGGTTATAAAACTTTTGCAACTTCAAATTAATGAATTAAACAGCTAAAATTATAATACCAGATAGACTTAATGCTCACCAAGTAAAATTATCTAGGTTGAACTGTTCTAATATTTATTATTTGAAAATCTGAGGTTTGAGGTGCTAAAAAATTAAATAGTATTCCTCAATAAAAGATGTGAGCCACATCCCCAGCCCTATTTTGCATTTTATTTAGAGACAGGGTCTCACTGAGTTGCTTAGGGCCTCACTGAGTTGCTTAGGGCCTCGCTAAGTTGCTGAGGCTGGCTTTGAACTGGAGATTCTCCTGCCTCAGCCTCCCAAGCTGTGGGATTACAGGCGTGCACCACCCCACCCAGCACACCATTTACTTTTGAGTAATATGAGTCAAAATTAATGAGTCAACGTATTTCCAAGGCAATTAATTCCGTTGATTTACCACGTAACATTCCACATCAGTAAACTGTCATAAGTAAAACCGTCCAAGTAAGTGGTAATTTTCAATCTACTACTTTCCTGCTTCCTCTTTCCTTAGCAGTTTGCCACTTCTTGTGTACTCTGTTTCCCCATGCTCCCATATTAAGACAGTCTTCCTATAGTGATGAGAGCAATCTCATACACTCTTACAACACATGGTAGCATCAATGACCTCACTTTAGCACAATTTGACCTTTCACACCATGAAGTCTGATTAAATTGCTAAATTCAAACTTACCTCGATATTATCAAAAAATGTATTCTAGTACAGAATGCAAAAGACTAGTATAAGGTACTCTGGAAGAGTGGAGCCAGAATATCCTGGCTTAAATTTAGCTCCATGATTTACTATGTACATGCTTTTTTTTTTTTTTTTTTGGTTAGGGAGAGTAAAAAGTGAAATGAAAGCAGAAAAAATTTAAATTGTTAAAGGTTATTAAACATTAAGAGTTAATGAGAAGGGCTGGGGATATAGCTCAGTTGGTAGAGGGCTTGCCTTGCAAACACAAGGCCCTGGGTTCAATCCCCAGCACCGCAAAAAAAAAAAAAAAAAAGAGAGAGAGAGAGAGAAATAGTTAATGAGAGCCAGGCTCAGTGACACATGCCTGTAATCCCAGTAGATGGGGAGGCTAAGGCAGGAGGATCACAAGTTCAAAGCCAGCCTCAGCAAAAGTAACTCAGTGAAACCCTGTCTCTAAATAAAATACAAAATAGGGCCTGGGATACGGCTCAGTGGTTTAGTGCCCCTGAGTTCAATCCCCAGTACCTCTTCTTTCCACCCACCCAAGAAAATGCGGTAACGAGAGGGGCTAGAGTTGTTGCTCACTGAGCATTTGTGAGGCACTGGGACCAATCCTCAGTACCATATAAATATAAATAAATATAATAAAGGTGTTGTGTCCATCAACAACTAAAAAAATTAAACATTTCAAAAAGAGTTAATGAAAAAAATTTGCCTTTTACTTTATTACTTTATTTTCAAGTATTATATTTCAAGTATATTATATCTAAAATACTAATATTAGACAATCAGGCAGTCAAAATTACACAAATTTTTAAAAAGCAAATTACTTTAAAATCACTACTGTATTGCCTTATGTGCTCTTCAGAATTCCAGTTTTGAAAAAATACTTTTTGATTTCCTTACTTCAGAAATATTGAAAAATGCACTAAACATAAAAGAAATCAGAACCTAAAAAAATTGACTTCTCTTGTTAAAGTTTTATTATATAATCTCCAGACTCCCAGACTTCACTTGGTTCTAAAGATATTAATCACAAAGTATTAAAGAAGTGGCAAAAGAATATATAAGAGCAGTCATTCAATCAACAAGTATCTGTTATCTGTCATATATTATTCTAGAAACTGCAAATATAGCAGTGAATAAAATCCTTGCTCTTGAAGAATTTACATTTTGATAATATTAGAGAGAAAATATATGTGTTTTAATGATGAAGTGCTAAAGGTAAAAATAAAACAAGGAATACAAGTATGAATAAAGGTGTAGATAAGAAGGGTGAAATCTTTTAAAGATATGCAAGTATTCAAATACAGAAAACTTGAACATTTCCAGGGTCATTAAAGGAAAGTTTCAATGCCTAGGTAGAAATTCTAAACTGACATGAAGACAGTCCAGAAAGATTTGGAAAACTACATTCATTAGAAAAAGGTAGGGAAAAGAATGAATTAGCAGATATTATATTAAAAGTAATAGCAGAAATACCTTGAAGGGTATTAACTAATTTCATTCCAATTTCCTTTAGTTGGCTTTGTTTAATTTTTCTATATAAAATGGAATGTTAAACATATTTTAGCTGACCATCTAAAACCATTTTATTGATACACAAGTTTGCATGAATTAAAGTTCATGTTCCTAATAGAGTATAAGAAAGACTATTTCAAATAAATGCCAGATATAAACATTATTTAGTTATTATTCAAAGATAATTTAAACCAGGCTTGCCTTCTTCCTAAAAATTATCTATAATAACTTTCTTCATGATAAGAAATTAACAACACTTCTGGTAAAGGTTAGGCCTCATTTCCCTTTCCTGAATCATACATGGAACAAAATGCTGCTACTAAAATACCATGGATTGACAGTCCTTGCTAGAAGACTTTAATATGCTATTTTAAAAAGTCAGCATATAATTAGATTTTTCATACTATATGTATTTGTCTTTCTATCTATTAATAGTGAAAAGAATTAATAAGAACATGTTTTAGTGGGTTATAGAAAAGAATTAAATGAATGGCATTTGAAAGGAAAGAACATCTGCCCAGTTAAAAAATATGAAGGAATATAAAGCATTTCTTGTATAACAAACATAGGATCTCGTTTTCTTGGCTACTAGATTTTAGTAATACTCCAAATATTGCTTATTACCACAGATTAAAAAAAAAACCCTAAAAAGTATTTATTTTCTGTAGCAACTAGATTAATGGTACTAGACCTGTTTTCTGTTTTCACTATTAACATTCATACTATACAAAAAATTCCTAATAAATTTAAGTTCCTAACTATAATGACACCAAAACTCCACAACAGTTCTGAAAATGAACTAAGCTTTTTTCATTTGTACATAGTGTCTTTGATATTCATATTCAATACCCCTCCCTTACTCACAGGAATGAAAAAAAACTTAGAAGAGCCTATGTAATTTTATAAAACCTCCATAATTTACTTATTTTCTGACATCAAAAACTTTTGAATATTTATAAAAGAAAGCAATGTCTGCTATGGATTAAATGATTATTTGAAAAGGTCTGAATTGCCACTTAATCACAATGAAGTATACATTCAATAAAATTTCTGATAATATGTTGGTAGTTACATCTGTCACACTCCTCACTTCCCTTTGTTAGAGATTAAGAAGAATTGTTTCACCAAGGATTTACAATGATATGGTTCCAGTTTTTTTAAAAATTAAATACATACAAATATAATATATGTCTACAAGTATGAAAAGAAAAGATCTAAAAGTATATATTATTCAGGTGATAAAAGTGGCAATATCCTAGTACTGGAACTACGTTTGTATTCACTATCTTTTTTTCCTGATTTTTTATGGTGTACCTAATTGTTTCTAAAAAATACAAAATTGCTTAAAATCAGTTAAATGAAAAATGGTTCAGGGCTGGATGCATAAAAAGAAACAAATTCTCTTGAAGGCATGTATGTATCCTTGGCCCAAACACCAAAGAATTACTACAGACAATGTTCTCCCCAGAGATGAGCTCGCAATTAAAACACACAGACGCATCACTTCCACCACTGACACCCCAGTACCACCTCCACCACAAGAAACAGCAAGCAGAAAACAAAAAATGGAAGATCCAGATCTCCACATATTTCAGATTTTATAATTATCAGAGTTAAAATCTAAAATAGAAAAATTTTAAATGTCTGAATAAAGGAAGGAACCAAAAGAATTAATAAACAAAATGAAAAAATAGATATATAAAGAAGTAAATGAACCTTCTAAAAATGAAAGATATAATCAATGAGTTAAATAGAAGGTCTGACACAGATGAGAAGCAAATTAGAGTTCTGAATAAATTAGAATACAACACATGAGCTGGTGTGGTGGCACACGCCTGTAATCCAAGTGACTTGGGAGGCTGAGTCAGGAGGATTGCGAGTTCAAAGCCAGTCTCAGCAACTTAGCAAGGCCCTAAGCAACTCAGTAAGACCCTGTCTCTAAATAAAATACAAAATAGGGCTGGGGATGTGGCTCAGTGTCCAGTGTCCCTGAGTTCACTCCCTGGTCCCCCCCCAAAAAAAAATACAACACATGATATAAGAGAGAGTTTAATAAACCAGGAGGATAGAATAGAAAAGTCTAATATCCATCTAATAGAAATATCTGAATGATATTCATTTTATTTATTCTTTAATTTTATTCGTGGTGCTGGGGATTGAACTCAGGATTTCATGTATGCTAGAAAAGCACTTCTACCACTTGAGTCACATTCCCAACCTTCTTAGAATATTAGATTAATAACAGAGTATGAACAGAGACCATATAAGAATAGTATTAAAATGAAGAACAGTATTTCAGCCAAGAGAAAAAAAGCTTAAACTAAGAACAAAAGTTAGTCTTAATAATTAACTTCTCCAGAAGAAAAAGGAATCCAGAAATAAAAAAATAAAATCTGCAAAGCACTGAGAGAAAATAACTGTGAACCTAGAAGTTCATACCCAAAAAAACCTGGAGCAAGAGTGTGGGCTGGGGTGTAGTTCAATGGTAGAGTAAGTTCTTTGCATGTGTGAGGCCCTCAATTCAATCCCCAGCACAAAATAAAAAAACAAAAAAATAAAAAATAAAAAGTTGAGATCAAGTCAATTTCAGAAGAATAAACATTGGGAAGCCTTATCATCACACTCTATATAAACAAAAGATGTCTCCAACAAAATACCAATGACATCTTCACAGAACCAGAAAAAATAGTCCTAAAATTCATTTGGCAAAATAAAAGACCCAGAATGACCAAAACAACTCTGAGCAAAAAAAAAAAAAAAAAAAGCTATAGTAGAGATATCAAAGTACCTGATCTCAAATTATACTACAGAGGCATAGTAACAAGAACAGCATGATACTGGCATCAAAATAGACATGAAGACCAAAAAACAGAACTGAAGACACAGATACAAACCCAAATAGATAAGAGCCATGTGATACTCAAAAAAAGGAGCCAAAAACATACACTGAGCCTTTAAAACAAATGGTGCTAGAAAAACTGGATATCCATATGTAAAAGAATGAAACTAGATCCCTCGTTCTCACACCACACAAAATTCAACTCAAAGTGTATCAAGGACCAAGGAATTAGATTAGAAACACTGTGAATGCTAGAAGAAAATACAAGATCAACACTCCAACATATTGGCACAGGCAATGACCTCCTTAGTAAGACTCCTAAAGCTCAAGAAATGAAACCAATCCAGGCCCTGTGGCACAAGCCTGTAATCCCAGCAGTTCAGAAGGCTAATGCAGGAGGATCTCGATCAAGTTCAAAGCCAACCTCAGCAAAAGCGAGGCACTAAACAACTCAGTCAGTCCCTATCTCTAAATAAAATACAAAATAAGGCTGGGGATGTGGGTCAGAGGTTGAGCGTCCCTGAGTTCAAGATCCAGTACTCAAGTCCCCTCAAAAAAAGAAAAAGAAATAAAACCAAGAATTAATAAGGGGGATACCATCAAATTTAAAAGCTTTTGTATAGCAAAGGAAACAAGAGTATGACAAGAGAGCCTACATAATGGGAGAAAATCTTTGCCAGTTCCTCTTCAATCAGGGATTAAGATCCAGAATTTACAAAGAACTCAAAAAACATCAAAAACAAACAAACAAGCAAGCAACCCAATCAATAAACGGTCAATCAAATGATCTAAACAGACATTTCTCAAAAGAGGAAATATGATTTGTCTTAATAAATATATGAAAAAATGTTCAACATTCTTAGCAATCAGGGAAATGCAAATCAAAACTACACTGAGATTTCATCTCATTCCAGTAAGAGTGGCAATCATTAATAATACAAATAACAATTGCTAGTGAGAATGTGAAGAAAAAGGTGCACTCATACAATGCTGGTGAGAATGCAAACTAGTACAACCACTTGAACTAAAATCAGCATACTATATTGATACAAGCATACAAATGTTTCCAGGAGCATAATTCACAATAGCCAAGTTATGGAACCAGCCTAAGTACCCATCAACAGACAAATGAATAAAGGAAAATATGGTATATACTGAACCAAGTTTTGCTCAGTCATAAAGAATGAAATTATAGCATTTGCTACAATTTAAATGGTTGGAACTGGAGAACATCATGCTAACTGAAATAAACTAGACTCAGAAAGTCAAGGGTTGAACTTTCAGTATCTAATCTGGAGGGTTAAAAAATAGAACAAAAATGCAAGATAAGAGCTTAGGGCTCAAAGTATTGCTCAGTAGCAAAGTGTATGATTAGCATGTATGAAGCCCTGGGTTTGATCCCTGGTACCATATCAAACAAACAAACACAAAATAAAATAAAAAGAAAAGCTTTAAAGCTATGAGAGAATAAATAGAGTTAAAGCAGTGTAAGGTCATAGTACTATTCCATAAAGGCATAATGATATAGACTAACTTCAGACTTTGCTATTTTAATTATAAAAATATGAAAGGTAAAATTTTGAGAGTAATCTCTGAAAAAACAAAAATAAAGTAAAAAATATTAAAGTAATAAAAAGAAAAAATGCAGAAACAATTACTGGTAAATGATCCAATTCTTGAGAAAGATTTAATAATTTTAAAGTCAATCTGCACCTACTAAGGTTGCTTCAAAGCATGTAAAAGAAAGCTTGACAAATCCACCATCACAAAAGGGCATTTCAATCATTTTTCTCAAGAGACAAAAATTAATTAGGCCAAGCCAACTAAGTAACAATAAACATCAAAGAATCAGAACCAAAACAAACCACATCTTTAAAATAAAAATAAAAAATACTCAAAAACTCAAAAAAATCCCATGCTTGAAAATGTAAAAGCATACTTCTATATAACTCATAAATGAAATAAAGCACAGTAGAAATTAGAAATTGCATAAACATTTAAAAATATACCAAACTAAAATTTGTATGATGCAGCCAAAACAATTTTAGAGGGTTAATAATAGCCTTAAGAAAACTCATATTTAAAATCTGAAATATATGCCCAATTTAGGTTTTTAAAAAAATATTTTTGTAGTTGTAGATGGACACAATTTACCCTTTACACCTTACAATTTACACCTTTATTTTATTTATTTATTTTTATGTGGTGCTCCTCACACCTTTTGTGTGGTTCCTCACACATTAGGCAAGCACTCTACCACTGAGCTACAACCCCAGCCCCAATTTAAGTTTTTTAAAAGACAATAAAAAGCACACTCTTTAAAGCATAATTCAAGTAGACTAACAAAGTGTTGCATTGTGCAAATTCTCATGAAACTGGGAACTGGTTTTAAAAATAGATGAAATGAAGTAATTTTTAATATTAAATAACTAAGAAGTGTTTGCTTGTATCTTAAATATTCATATGAATCTCCAGTAAATAGACCAGGACCTGGCTATAATAAGCACTTAAGCATTTAATATTTATTTGACAAGTGATACTAAATAGCACAGCAATGTAAACATGTAAGTTGTTATTAAAATCCCAGATTTAAATAAAGGAACACTTACCTGGTAATAAAATTTTATCTGTCTCACCAAAATGGACAGATTATGAATTCTAAGTGAAGCATCATTGTTGACTTTTTTATTTACTCTCTGACTCTCCGATTTTGGATTACTGTAAGAAATTTGAAAAATGTTTTACAATTACATTGAATACAAATTAAAACTACATGGAGATTTCATCTTACTCCAGTTAGAATGTCAGTCATCAAGAATACAAATAACAATAATAAGTACTGACAAGGATATGGGGGAAAAGGTCCATTCATATATTGTTGGTGGGACTGCAAATTAGTACAACCACTTTGGAAGGTAGCATGGAGATTCCACCAAAAACTAGGAATAGAACCCTCTTTGATATTTATCCAAAAGAACTAAAAATAACACATTATAGTGATATAGGCACATCAATGTTTATAGCAGTTCAATTCATAACAGCCAAGTTATGGAACCAGCACAGATACCTAGCAACAGATGAATGGATAAAGAAATAAGGTACATATACACAATGAAGTTTTTCATTCAGTCAAAAAGAAAAATGAAATTATGGCATTTGCTGGTAAATGAATGGAAATGGAGAACACCATGGTAAAATGAAAAATGCCAGACTCAGAAAGTCAAGGGTCAAACATTCTCTCTCATATTTGGATGCTAGAGCAAAATAAGGGAAGGATACCATGAAAATGGAAGGGAGATCAGTAGAGTTGGAAAATTGGGGTTGAAGGGGAAGGGGGAAGATGAGGAAAGCAAAAAACTGAAGAATGAGGTTGACCAAACTATGCTATGTGTATATGTGAATGTACCATGGTGAATTTAATGTATAAAGTATCAACTTACACTAACAATTAATAGATGGGGGGAAGAACAGTGGAGTAGATTCTAGGAAGGGGAATGAGGTGGTGTGGTGTGGTGGGAAGAAGGGTTGGGTGATAGGAGGTACTGAGGAATGAAATGGAACAATAGTCCATGCATGTGTGATTATGTCAAAATGAACCCCACTATTATGTATAGCTATAATACACTAATAAAAACATAAAAATACACTGAAACATAATTAATCCTTTATTTTCTTTATAAAATTATATATACATTTTCATTAATGGGATACAAAAAGACAGTTGATAGTTTTGTCATGTATTCTGTGCTTCAAATTAACATAAATGCATCTGATATTCCAAAATAAGTAGCAAAATAAATTTGAAACCTGGGTCAGATGGTGCCCTTCATTCTCATTTTTTCTCTTCCCACTTTTGAGATAAATAACACCTTAGTCCCCACCCCTCCCCCACTTTTAAAAACTAGTACTAGGGATTGAACACAGGGGTGCTCTACCACTGAGCTACATCTCCAGCCTTTTTATATTTTTCATTTTGAGATAGGTTCTTGTTAATTTGCCCTGGATGCGCTCAAAATTGCCATCCTCCTGCCTCAGTCTACAATTATTGGCATTACAGATGTGTGTGACTGGGCCTGGCTTATTCCTTTTGAATATATATTTTCCTCAACCAAAATGAACCCACTTATATCATGAATTTAAAACTATGTTCTAATAACCCAAAAATGTTCTTCATCCTCCCTGGGTAATGGAGATGATATGTGAGCACGTGTTCCAAAGAAATTAAAGAATGAAGTTGATAATGCACTTTCATATTGGATAAACTTTGCAGATTCAATAAAAGCAAAGGGCTGAATGATTATTAGGGAGAAGAAACTGGAGCAGAAAACCAGGCAAGCCATGAGTTGAATGGGGAATAAAGTAAAAGTGGTGACATCAAAACAGAAGGTTAAGTTGAGGTCAGAAGACAAGCATGTATGAGTCAGTTTCTCCTTAGGACAAACAGGCCAAGCTGTACAAAAATGATGCCAGCTTAAATGACAGATAATAAATCAAGATAACCTAGCTGGGCGTGGTGGCACACGCCTGTAATCCAAGCGACTTGGGAGGCTGAGTCAGGAGGATCGGGAGTTCAAAGCCAGCCTCAGCAACTTAGCCAGGCCCTAAGCAACTCAGTGAGACCCTGTCTCTCAATAAAATACAAAATAGGGCTGGGGATGTGGCTCAGTGGCCAAGTGTCCCTGAGTTCAATCCCTGGTTCCAAAAAAAAAAAAAAAGATAACCTGTTCAAGGGCCGAGTTCAGAATATCAGAAAGAAGGAACCTAAGCAGTCACTGGGACTGAGTACTTTCCCATGGACTGTAGAATTTAATCCTTCACACAAAATGCAGAAAAGTCAAGAAATTGACACCTATCCAATAGGGAATACAAGTTGAATATAAACCTCTCATTCTTTAAACCATCTACTTCTCTCACAGCCCACTGCACTCCTAATGCCTTCAGGTCCTTCCCTAGACAGAGTACGCTGAACGGTGCTTTATTTCAGCAAAATGTTTCAATTATGAGGTCTTGAGTCTCCTTTACAATCTTAGTTGACAACCTCAAACAACTTGTTTTGGTTGGCTATATTTATCACTTTTTACCATATAAGAATTAAAATTGTTCTTTTTCTTCAACAAGCTCCCAAGTAGGTAGACCCAGAGATGTACTTTGTAAAGACCCTGATGGGCAAGACCATCATCCTCAAGGTTGAGCCTGGTGATACTACTGAGAATGTCAAAGCTAAAATCCAACACAAAGAAGCATCCCACCTGACCAGCAGTATCTGCTATTTGTAGGCAAACATTCAGAGGACAGGATGGCTATATTCTCTTCAAATTACAACATCCAGAAAGATCCACCCTGCTGTACTTGGTGCTTCCCCTGCGGGTTGGCATCACTGAGACTTCCCTATTCCAGCTTGCCCAGAAATACAACTGTGACACGATGATCACCTTCACCCCTGTGTTGTGAAGTGCTGCAAGAAGATGTGTGGTCACATCAACAACCTCCACCCCAAGAAGGTCAAATAAAGCTCCTCCAATGGCTCCTTTTCCCAAAGGGGTCCCCTCCTGCCCAAGCAGGATCCAATTCCTTGCTCTCAATTCATATAAAGTGTGCTACTTGTTTCTATTTACTTATTAATAGATATTTAGATTGTTCCTAAATTTCACTATTATATACACGCAGCAACTGGCAAACTGTTTTCTCATACATACATCATATGTTCAAGCTTCTTTCTGAAGCAAAGCGAAGAACCACTGGGTATAAGGCATATGCATTTTCATTTCTCATAAACACTGCCAAACAGATCTTCACAATGGCTGTAGAAATGTACATTCCACTCCAATCCCTTTTCTCACATACCTTTAACATTTTACATTTTGGTATCAAGCAATTGTGCTTCTATGCTGTAACTGATAACTCCATGATTACAATATTAAGCATGAGTATCTCTCATGTTTACTGACCATTTTAATTTCTTCTTCTATAAACTGGAAAATATTCATTTGCCTTAAACTTCACCCACTTTTCTACTGAAAATAAGTGATCAAGACTATGCACAAAGTTTTAAAAAGAAGTAACAAGTTATGAGATGACATTCTCCAAGATTACTCACTTGATAGCCCAGAATTCATGCTCCCCTCTAAAGTTTTTGTCTCAAAAATCAGTTGAATAACAGAGCACTTGATCCGAAGAACAAGGGAAAATATTAGTAAGAGAGGCTAAATTTGACTTGTGACTGATTTATGCTTATTGTAGGGGAAATAATGAATAAAACCAGCTCAGCCCAAGGCAAATGAGAATTTAAATGGAAAAGTGGGTCTCTGAAGTAGAAGCACCAACCAGAACTAGTTACTTATAAAAATGAGAAGACTATATCACAGAAGTCAAATCATGTGTCATGTCACACAAAGTCAAACAGCAGCATGTCAGGAAGTCATGGTTAAAAACTCAGACAACCAAAGGGAAAAATCTTGGCTTATGTAATCAACTCCAGTACATTTTTAGCCAGTGAGCTACACAAATACTCTGAGTACCTACTATACCAGTTATATTACTTAATAGGTATACAAGCTTCAGTTAGTCAAGCTTTCATTGTGGAGAAAAGTTCATTTGGAACTGGGAAAACCAAGTAGGAACAACCCCAGTGTTTGGTTCACCTATAGTTATAAATTTCAGTTGCAATCATAGGCATTCAGTAAATACCTTAGCTCTCAAGCATTCTTCCATCTTTTTATTTCTATTTTATTTATTATATATTTGGAACCCCTTACACACCTCTTACCCTTGACTGTTCCTATTCACACCCTAATAACATTTAGACTAAGAAAATACTTTACAGAAACCTAGTTTCACTATAAATCAGAAAGTTGAAGTCCAAAGATGTAATTTTCTTAGGACCCTAGAGTTTTTTTTTCCTCCTTTCTTCTCTTTTAGACTTTTCTCTTATAGGATCATTTAGGAAAACAAAGAAAAGAATGACAGAAAAGTTCTAGCAATATTATCTATAAAATTTGAGCATATATCCAATTCTGTTTTCATAGTGAGTAACCAAACTAAAATTGATTTGATCTTCTTCCCACCAGTTCATCACAGATATTTTATTATAAATGTGGGTGTTTAAATCATCAGATTTAATATCACTACAACTATAAACTAAAAAAAAACTATACCTATTCATAGTGTAAGCCCATTACTTCAAGACAACATATAATTTGGATCAGTCTACGGAATGAATAGTATCCTAATGTATTTGTGATTTCACTTTTTGTGGCGGGGGGTTGTTACTGGGGATTGAATTCAAGGGCACTCAACCACAGAGTCACATCCCTAGCCCTATTTTTTGTATTTTATTTAGAGAGAGGGTCTCACTGAGTTGCTTAGTGCCTCACTTTTGCTGAGGCTGGCTTTGAACTTGTGATCTTTCTGCCTTAGCCTCCTGAGCCACCCTGCCTGGCCACCTTGCCTGGTTTGTGATTTCACTTTCACTTTAACACATTTTATGATGTAAATATTATCTTTGTGACACAACACAATGTTACCAAGTTTCTGTTTTCTTTAAACATTTATTTTTTCAAAGAAAATCTTTGTTTATTTTGTAGTGCTGGGATTAAACCCAGGCCTTGGGCATGCTAGGCGAATATTTTATATCACTGAGCTACATTCCCAGCCCTCAAATAAAAGTTTTAAAATATTCCTTTTAAATTTCATGTCTAACACTTTTCATGTGGTATCTCAAAATTTATTCAATTGTTAAGAAGTCTGAAAGTCTCCTCTACATAAAGTTCTCCTAAGAATTAGCAATATTTCAGAAGTTAAAATTTTGGTTTCATCAAATCTTTTTTTGTAAAAACAATTAAATTTTATATTAAGTTCTTTCAGTTTTTCAGAAAAACTGCTTTTAACAATTAATTCTGAGTATACATAAGAGGGAGTTAATTTTTATAAATGATATCAAATGAAATTATTTTAGAAATTGGAGGAAAAATGAAAAATACAACTCAAGCTAGAAAAAACATTTTAAAAAATTGAGGGGAAAAGTACTTTCACACCTAAAAATAGGCTTACATTGAACAGGAATCTTAAAGACACTGAAATGGAAGTTTTCTACATCCTTTAGAAGACTATGTTGCTTTGTATCTGCAAGTCTTTGAAATTAGTACATGAGATCTGAGAGGCCTTCTATGATCTGGTAAACTCATTAAGAATCCCAGGAGAATAATGAAGTTCTTCGGTTGACTAGGCTAACATCCAGGCACTTGAAATCCCAATTTCAGTTTCTAATCTACCCTGTACTTAGTTGAAGGTTATTTTAGTATGAAACAGAACTGAAAAGTTCCTACTTCATTAGAATCATTATCTATTACATCATAGTCCATCTATTATCATAAACTTTCTGCCCTTGGAGTCCAGGATAGCCACTAAAACATTCCAGGCATGAATCTTGACAGCAATAAACTTTCAATCACAAGGCTCAGGTTTCCCATTTGATGCATGCCTAATATGAGAAAGGGTCACTCTGACATATGTTAGGATCATAGAAAACAGGTCCTTTTGCTCCAAGGACATGATCTTTTATGTGAGGAAAAACTGCCCTTATGTTAAACTGCCTAAAAAGTCCTAAGTTCCACTCCTATGAAAAACAGTTGAATATTTAAGGATGAATTTACAGAAAATTATGCAAATCAACACACTTAGTAACATCAGGAAAAATAACACCTAGTTTGGCAGCAAACATTTGAAAGTTATAATAATGGAGATACTGATTACTTAACAACTAAACTTGTGATAACTGTTATCAAGACAGGGTAAGAAGAAATATAGATAAAGACATAAAAAGGATAAAATCTTACCTGCCATTATCAGGACATCAATAATGTCTAAAAGGGATAAATCAATAAATACCAGAGTAGATATATTATCTATCTATAAATAATATATATAAACAATAGGATATTTATAAACAATAGGAAATTTTTTGCTTAAAAATTTTAAGTTTTTACTCTGAACTAGGGGGAGAGAAAGAATAGTGAATTGCTGGATTTTGTTATCAACCCTTTGATATTAACTAAAACTTTTTAATGATGTAAAATGTTTTAAGGAGATCTGAAAAGCACTACAAAAAATTTAATTAAATATGATGAAGCATATTTAATAAAACTATACCATACTGGGCTGGGGCTGTATCTCAGTGGCAGAGCGCTTGTCAAGCATGTGTGAGGCACTGGGTTTGATCCTCAGCACCACATAAAAATAAATAAAATAAAGGTATCATGTTCATCTACAACAAAAAAAAATTTTAAAACTATACTATTGGATGGTATAGTTTTTTTAAAAACTATACACTGGATTTAATGCTAGGGATTCAGAGTCAAAGGACATTGATGAGACTAAGTATAAACTAAAATAATTCTTCTATAATATTCCCATTCTTGTCTTTTAAGGTATTTATTTAAGGATACATATAATAAAAACTCTCTGTGTAATCATTTAAACAAACTAAATATAGGATGATTTCAAAATTCTCTAAAAATAAAGTGGGCAATTAAGTATTCCAAATATTATACTGTTAGGCTTTTCATTTTGTTTAGTATTTAAAATACTAAACAAACATTAATTCAAAATACATAATCATAATTAATAAAGTTGTTTAAGGTTCTTTAAAAGCATACCTTTTTAAAAAGAATATATCTTTGGAAAGGCCTTTTTCTAAAATAAAAGATGAGGTATTAAATGGAACACATGTAATGTGCAGTTATTAAATGGAACACATGTAATGGAACACATGTAAAGGTACTTGTAAACAAGTACCTTTCTAATCATACACAGCTATTTTACAAGGTAATACAATCTCAGACCGACCAACTCTTTTTATAAGATGGAAACGAAAAATGTTTTAGTGGCAAACAGCCTAGCAACATAGCTCAAATCTTCCAGTCAGAAGTTAAATGCAATATGGCACTGAAAGAGAGCCTCAAGCAATTTCACATTTGTAAATGACCTATTTATGACAAGTTGCATCATTTTCAATTAAATAATAAACAGGTAATAGTATCATCTTCCACTGTATACATCAATTTTTAAATTAGGAAAAGAGATGAAGGAAAAGTTAGCAATTTTGAAAGACTAATACACTGAGATTTAGTCCTTGCGTGACTGAGGATTATGTCTTATTCACTGATTGATATATATGAGAAACAGAAATCTGATAGTTTTAATGGCTTTATGCTCTTCTATCCAGACTGCAAAGCTGTTGTGTGTCCTCTTGGACCATCTGTTCTGTGCTGGTGCTTAATCGATGGTGGTAAAGCACCATCAGTGATTTTGCTACATGTGTTCATGCTTTTGATCATGTCACTATAATTTAAAAGTAGTTGTATATGTTTTTTGCTTTTTTTGAATTTTTTTCTATAACTACATAACTATGGAACTTTTGAAATAATTAAGTGATTTTCATATCTAGATTAAAATATACATAAACCAGAATGTTTGTTTTATGAAAATAATTAACCTGGTAAATATTATCACTATTATGGCCTATTGAAATATTAAGTATTAATACTGAGTATTAATCAGTGAAATAAGAGAAACAAGTGGCTTTTTTTTTAAAGTATCTTTTTTTTAAAAAGCAATCCCTTTTTTAAATGGTATCCCTTAAACTTAATTTCCCCCTTTTCTCACAATTCCACTGTCTCACAAATTTCATCACTATATATGGAAGCTAATTATACAACTTAATACTAATATAATCTTTTACAAATCTGCAGAATATTTTCACATATATTAACTATTTTGATCTTCACAATAATGAACTTTTGGGGCAGTCTGTATATAACTACCACCTACAGATTACAGTCAACTCCCCTCATAAGTGTTCTCATAATTTAAAACACACTGGCCTGGGGTTGTGACTCAGTGGTAGAGTGTTTGCCTAGCATGTGTGGGGCACTGGGTTTGATTCTCAGCACTACATAAAAATAAATAAATGTTCATTGACAACTAAAAAATATTTTAAAAATAAAACAATAAAACATACTGAGTTACCCCTTCAAAACCTAAAGAAAAATATGGCATTTTCTAATAAGCCCAGAATTGAGCTAACAGCCCAGCAAGATATTCACTAATTTAACAAAAGAAGTAAAGCTTTAATTTAAAAATTGCAAATATACACAAAACTTATTAAAATCTGATATTATATACATGTAACTTTAGTTTTATCTAAACTGGGAATATGGCTGAAGACCTACCCTTTATTCCTTATAGAAAGAATAAACATGAGCCCTTCAAATATTAATGTATCAGTATTCTAACTTTTTGGTTACAGAATCCTTTCCTACTGTTAAAAATTATTAAGGACCCCAAAATATAAGGAACTTTTGCTTATTATATTTACTGCATTAAAATTCTTAAAAATTTTTATTAATTCATTTAAAAATAAAAATATTGTATTTATTTACACAGAGCATATTTTTGAAAGATTTTTTTCAAAAACAGAAAAAAATTAATGGAAGTAACTTTTTTTATATCTTTCTAAAACTCTTTAATAGTTTAGCCAGGTGTGGTGGTACATGCCTGTAATCCCAGCAATTCAAGAAGCTGAGGCAGGAGGATTATTTAAAAAATTATTATTATTTAAAAAATTTTATAAATTCAAAGTGAGCCTCAGCAACTTAGCAAGGCCCTAAGCAACTTAGTGAGGCCCTGTTTTAAAATAAAAAAGGGGCTGGAATTGTGGCTCAGTGGTATAGAGTGATTGCCTGACACACGTGAGGCACTGGGTTCAATCCTCAGCACCACATAAAAATAAATAAATAAAATAAAGGTACTGTGTCATCTACAACTAAAAAATTTTTTAAAATAAATATAAAATAAAAAAGGGCTGGGGTTGTGGCTCAGTATTTTTCTCCAATACTACAAAAATTCAGTAAGAGGTACCTGGTGGCGAGGTGAACTATGACACCGTATTGTTCAACTTTCCTTACTCTGACATTAAAAACCAATGGCCTAGTGCTGGGGTTGTGGCTCAGTGGCAGAGTGCTGCCTAGCATGTGTGAGGCACTGGATTCAATCCTTAGCACCGCATAAAAATAAATAAGTAAAGCCGGGTGTGGTGGCGCACGCCTGTAATCCAAGCGACTTGGGAGGCTGAGTCAGGAGGATAGCAAATTCAAAGCCAGCCTCAGCAACTTAGCGAGGCCCTAAGCAACTCAGTGAGACCCTGTCTCTAAATAAAATACAAAATAGGGCTGGGGATGTGGCTCAGTGGCCAAGTGTCCCTGAGTTCAATCCCTGGTTCCAAAATAAATAAATAAAATAAATAAATAAATAAATAAATAAATAAATAAATAAAATAAAGGTATTGTGTCCATCTACAACTAAAAAATTTTTTTTAAAAAAAAGAAAAGAAAAGAAAAAAAAAACCCAATGGTCTATATGGCATGTTAAATGGATGAATGTGAATTTCTTAAACATCATACACTGATCATTTTGAAAATATTGGTTTTCTGAGTTTATAATGAAGATCTTCCAAATGTCAGTACATTTTATTCAGTATTTTAAAAAGCACTACTATCACTTCTGATCTCATCAGAACAGTCTTTAAATATTGAGAAACTGACAAGCTTATGTTTCCATTATTCAGATTTTATTACTGAGAAATGATCAGCTGTTTACAGGCTCACTATAATTATTTATAAAACATTTGCTCAAGACTCAAATCTGAATTTTGTCAGTGTTCTTTCAAATAAAAATAGATCTCTACAAAACAAGCTTGCAACTCAAAATAACATATATTTCCTTGAGATAATCATACTTCATTATGCAATGGAAATGTTTTATGTATTCTTCCCATTTTGTTCCACAGAATGTTAAAAAAAATGTATGTAGTCAAGGATAAAGATAATAAAGCAATCTTTACTGTTTCATCAAGGACATTTTTAAATGAAACTGGATTTTTAAATTTTTACTTTTTTAAACTACAAATGAACAATATGCAGATATACAATAACTACCAATACCAATCTGGTATAACTCCTTGATCATGCCAAGGTGCCAGCAGTTTTACCCAATTTTACTTTTGCATCATCAGTGCTTTTGCAACACAGGCAAAAAAGGCAAATGACATTAATATTTTTATGAAAATAATTCTGACCTGATAAATAAACTTCAAAGAGTCTCTGGAGTTGAGGAGGTCTCACTTTGAGAACCACTGTATCAGGCAAATCAAGTCCTATCCTTGGTGTGGAGACTTAAGGACTTAGTATTACGTTAACTGGTGCCTTCATAAAGTGATAAAACATTTAATTATATGATGATTAAGCACATGACCAGTGACTGAAATGAAAAAAGACTGTTTATAGAACAAATGAGCATCACTGATCTGTAACACTGACAGTATTTTTCACTTGTTCTTTTTAGTTATACATGACAGTAGAATGTAGTTGACATATCAGACATACATGGAGTATAACTTCCCATTCTTAAGGTTGTACCTGATGTGGTTACGATGATCGCGTATTCATATATGAACATATGAAAGTTATGTCCGATTCATTCTACTGTCTTTCCCATTCCCATCCCCCTTCCTTTCCCCCCATCCCTCCTGTCCAATCTGGTGAACCTCCACTCCTCCCACCCCCTACCCCCAGTGTGAGTCAGCATCCACACATCAGAAAGAACATTTGATTTGGCCTTTGTTTTTTTGGGTTTGGCTTTATTTCACTTAGCATGATAGTCTCCAGTTCCATCCATTTACCAGCAAATTCCATAATTTCATTCTTCTTTATGACAGAGTAATATTCTATTGTGTATATGTATCACATTCTCCATTCATCTTCTGAAGGGCACCTAGGTTGGTTCCATAGCTTAGCTATTATGAACCGGGCTGCTATGAACATTGATGTGGCCACACTGTGACAGGATCTTTATCTGTTGTCCTTAAAACTTAAGATAGGGGCTGGGGTTGAAGCTCAGGGGTAGAGCATGTGTGAGGAACTGCGTTTGATTCTCAGCACCACACATAAATAAATAAATGTCCATTGACAACTAAAAAAAGAAACCTTAAGATAGAGTTAAAGGTTTGTTTTCATTTGTTTTAATCAGTATTCTAGGGCAGTGCCTGCTCCAGATGCAGTCAGCCCTAGAGACTCAAGAAATGGCCAAGTGGGTTGATGCAAAGTTAGGCATTTCCTCTATCAGTAACACACTTCTTAATTACCATGTTTTTACTTCCACACTACTAACTCAAAAGCATAAAGATACTTAACCTGAATTCCCCATCTTGGTAATTTCAACAGTTCATCTCTAAAATTAAGAAAATCCTTCAAAACTATTTTCCAAAGTATAATTAACAAACTAAAATAAATATATAGACATAGAAACTATCCTCTACAAGACTAAATTAGACCAGAAATTTTTTTCATCATTAATTTCTCTAATATTAAAAACGTCTCCACAAAGGACAACTCTAAGAATATGGATTCCCATTAAGAGTATAACAAGATTAAAATAATAGTGGTTATCATTTTCAGTTTTCCAGAAAAGTGCTCCAAAAGGATCAATGCTCACTGCATTATAAAACCACCCATTAAAGGCAACTTAATAGGTACCTATTATGAAAGTACTGCTAAAGACAGTCAAAAATAATAAAAATTAAACTAGAAGAGAAAAAAGGTATTCCTAACAAGTGTAACACTGAAAACAAATGTGACCTACAAAAAATCAAGTTAGAGGGAATAGAGCTCAGTGGCAGAGTTTTTCCTGGGTTCTATACCCAGCTCTACCAAAAAACAAAAAAACAAAAACAAAACAAAACAAAAAACAATCGAGTTAATCAAATTAGAGGCAAGGCACACATATAAAAAGGTAAGGAATTAATAAAGAAGTTAAACTTGCAGCATGATCTACAAATGGTCCAATAAAAGCCAGTCTGTCTTCCTCTATCCATCCATCCATCTATCCATCCATCCATCCATCCATCTATTGGTATTGGCGATTGACCCCAGGGTCATCTCCATCAGGATACATCTCCAGCCCTTATTTTTTATTTATTTATTTATTTATTTGGTACTAGAGATTAAACCCAGGGGCACTCCACCACTAAGCCACATCCCCAGCCCTATTTTGTATTTTATTTAGAGACAGGGTCTCACTGAGTTGCTTGGGGCCTCGCTAAATTGCTGAGGCTAGCTTTGAACTTGCGATCCTCCTGACTAAGCCTCCCAAACTGCTGGGATTAATGCCACTGCGCCGACAAACCCTTATTTTTTTTAGACAGAATCTAAGTTGCCCAACCTGGCCTTGAACTACAAGGTACGTGCCACGACATCCACCTCAGGGACTTCCAATTCAATTAAATGGATCACTAATTTTTAAAAGATGAAGGTATGCATGACCTCAGATTCTAGAGTATTTTGAAAGTAGCCATGAACAGCAAAATTGATGGATAATGGAATGTTCAAAAAATGTAAACAATAAATACTGGACTTTAAAAAAAGGTTTTAGTCTGGCGCAGTGGTGCATGCCTATAATCCCAGTGGCTCGGGAGACTGAGGAGAGGATCTCAAGTCCATAGAACAGCCTCAGCAAAAGCAAGGTGCTAAGCAATTCAGTGAGACACTGTCTCTAAATAAAATATTAACTAGGGTTGGGGATGTGGCTCAGTGGTTGAGTGCCCCTGAGTTCAATCCCTGGTACCAAAAAAAAGAAAAAAAAAAGTTTTTAACATTAACTACTGAAATAAAGTTCTCCATTGCAGAATTAAAAAAAAAAATCTGTAAAATTATGCAAATAAGACCAGGAATTTCTTCCAGAATACAATTCAATACAAATAATGCTTACAGAATAACATGTAAAGGAATAATTATATGAATACTCTCAAATAAAACAAGTTTATTGAAGACAGAATAACAAAGTTTACTGAACACAGCATTAGCACAGATGAAACTGAATATTCACAATTAATAAAAATCTAAACTAAAAAGATCACTAATTCTGAGTAATTAAAATGCAATTTTAATTAGTTTCCAGAGAATTAAGTCTCCCAGGTAAGTTATAGCCTATAAATGTAGCCATCCAAGCATTCCAAAGGCCTAATAAATTGTAATAACACACACCTAAAACAATTACTAAATAAATTTCAAAATGAAATATGCACTTTCTAATACAAAATTTAAATAGGAGCACAAATATATTGCTATTGAAATGTTCTCATACAAAATTAGATGTCACTGTCAAAACGTAGTGCTGTTTCATTCATTTAAATGTTTTTAGTTGCAAATAAAAATAAAGATATACATTTTTATGTAAAATTAAATATCCAAACCTCATTTTTCCTATAAACACATATTGTAAAATATAGTCTGCTCAGTTTTAACCTTAGCATCATGTTTCATTCTTCTCTGTCTTTCATACACTGTATCTAAAATACTATCAATTCTTTTACAACAAGTCTTGAATATGCTCCTTCTCCAATCATAGCTCAACCTGATCTAGGACCTTACCACCATAAACTCAGATGTCGTATATCACTACCCATCCATCCTCTTTACTTGCCCCTGTCTGTTCCCCACTGTGACAATTAATCTGGATTGTCTACTTGACAGGAATGAGATGCCATGGAAATGCCTAAGATTGAGAGACTTCTGGGTGTGCATATGAGGATGTTTCCAGAGATGATCAGCATGTGCAACAGCAAAATGAGGGAGGAGATCTGCTCTGAATGAGGGCAGTTCTATCCAAAAGGTTAGGGGCTAGGATGGAACAAAAAGCAAAAAAAGGAAGAAACTGCAGAGGAATTCTTTGCAAGAGAGTGCCTGTTGCTGCTGCCATTATCCAAAGACATCAGACTCTAGCTTCTATACTCCTGCAATGTGGACTCTCACCAACTATTTTCCAGGGAATTTCCAGGTCTCTCCTGTTCTTAGGCTTCTAGTTTCTTGAACTGAGAAGCTATTAGTTCTTGCAGGTCTCAGTCAGCAGATGGCCTTTGTGGGACTAACCCATCCTCAGATCATGTAACCAATTCAATAAATCTCCTTTTATAATTATGTGTGTATACATACATACATACATATGTGTGCGCGTGCGTCTCTTGCTTCAATGCACCCCTATAGTTCAAGTTGCAATGATTCACTGATATACTCTCAGTAGTCACAATAGTGTACATAGTATAGGCTCAATGAAAATTAGAAGAGCATATAATTGAATTCTGTATCAATCTAATGTTTTAATCACCTAATAAGGAATTTTAAATGGTTCTCCATTGCCTGCTCTATGTTGCCTAAATTATACCAGTTAATCTTCAAATTTCCCATAATCTGGTGTACTCTACCCATGTGACTTTATACTCTGCTATTCCCCAACTTGGTTCCTCTAATAAGCTAATCTCCTCACTATCTCTAATATCATACATAAACTATGCTTTTTTCTCTATACTTTTTCCCTAACCTAAAATTTCTTCCTCTCCTCATCTACAGTTACCCAAGTATAATCATTCTTCAAGCTTTAAATCAAATATAAATTCCTGCATATACGGGTTTCCATGACTACCCATGGTTTCCAAAGGTCAAACCTAACTTTTGTAAACATCACAGTTCCCTATTTTACTCCCATTAACTAATTAACACACACAGACACACACACTTTCTCTCTGCCCCTCCATCACATCAAAAGAAACTTTTTTTTTTTTTTTTTAGTGCTGGGAATCGAACCCAGGGCTTCATGCTCGCGAGGCAGGCACTCTACCAACTGAGCTACAGCCCACTGAGCTACGTCCCCAGCCTGAAACTTTTAAATCTATACAAATGAAAGAAAAAGAGGAGGGGAAATCCTAAACTAATACATTTGTTTTCAAATGCAAGCTTTGAATTCACTTGTCTTCAAATTCATTTGTCTTAGGATATACATTCCATATTTAACACAACACTTAAGTTTAAAAAAATGAAAAGAGATACTACAAGATTTTAAATTAGTACATGTATATTCTATTTACAACAGCAGAAATGTAATCTAATTTTAAACAAAGTTTAAACAAAGAGTTTAAAGATTTTAAACAAAGAGTTGGAAAAATTAAGTTAACTCTCAAATATGGGAAAACCCAACACCTCATTTTCCCTGAACATTTCCAGTTAACTGGAATTTTACTGTAGTTCACCCTTTTAAAAAAATACCTTTATTTATTTATATTTTTTAGTTGCAGATAGACACAATGCCTTTATTTTATTTATTTTTTAAATATATATATTTTAGTTGTCAATGCACCTTTATTTTTTATTTATATGTGGTGCTGAGAATCGAACCTAGTGCCTCACACATGCTAGGCAAGTGCTACAAACCCCAGACCCATTTATTTATTTTTACATGGTGCTGAGGATCGAACCCAGTGCCTCACTCGTAGTAGGCAAGTGTATTACCACTGAGCCACAACCCCAACCCCTAATGCACCCTTTTTAACAAGTGTTGGTAAAGATGTTATCTCTATCAGTTTTTCTCTGTAACTTCTTATCCTACGCTAGTGTGTAATTATCAAGGTTTTAATCAAAGACTAGGACTCAATACTTAAAACTACCTTCCTTGCTCCTTCACCATCCAGAGAAAGAAAAATAGCTATACCGTCAAATGATAATGCGAAGTTCAATTTCTTGTCCTAGCTTCACTAGGAAACTAAGTCACATTAAGAATATGTCATCGCCAGGCATGGTGGCACACGCCTGTAATCCAAGCGACTTGGGAGGCTGAGTCAGGAGGATCACAAGTTCAAAGCCAGCCTCAGCAACTTAGTGAGGCCCTGAGCAACTCAGTGAGACCCTGTCTCTAAATAAATACAAAATAGGGCTGGGGATGTGGCTCAGTGGCCAAGTGTCCCTGAGTTCAATCCCTGGTTCAAAAAATAAAAAAAATAAAAAAAAAAAAGAGAATATGTCATTTAATTTTTTTTCTGAGAAACTACTGAGATATTTCACAAAGTTTTATCTTTTATTTTAATACAAACATTATGTTTACATAAAGTTATAAACAGACGGTCACAGTGGCACATGTCTATAATCCCAATGACTCAGGAGACTGAGGCAGGAGGATTACAAGTTCAAAGCCAACCTCAGCAATTTACTAAGGCTCTAACCAACTAAGCAAGACCCTGTCTAAAAATAAAATATAAAAAAGGGCTGGGGAGGGGCTGGGGTTGTGGCTCCATGGTAGAGCACTTGCCTAGCATGTGAAAGGCACTGGGTTCGATCCTCACCACCACATAAAAATAAAATAAAGGAGTTGTATTCAGCTACAACTAAAAAAAAATTTTTTAGAAAAGGACTGAGGATGTGGCTCAGTGGTTAAGCACCCCTGGTTTCAATCCCTGGTACCAAATAATCATAATAATTTTAAAATAAATAAAAAATAAAGTTATAAACAGTTATCAAGTTTTCTTCCTTCCCCACCATTATTCTTTTGTTAAAGTTAACTATTAACTGCCTAGTTTTCTATTTTAATTTCTGGATTAACCCTCATTTCTACACTAGCAGTAATCAAGAGGTCATCACTTCAAGAATAATGAAGGAAGTTCCTTCTCAAATTATTTTTCCTCTAAGCCCATTTTATCCACCATTAGGCATTGGTCATCTTGGCCCTAATTATTATTCAGAATTGCAATATCCAAAATCTCAAATTCTATTAAGTCCTCTCTGACCTCATCCTCTTATTCTTTTCACCCTCTCACTTTTCTTCTTCTAAACATACTTACTCTTCCTGCATGCTTATTGCAACCTCTAGGCTATCAGCTCTTCCTAAAGACATCTGCTTTTTCTCCTCACTTTAGTCACTTGAGACTTCAATTATTCACTTAAGAATCTCTAGTATGTTTTTTCTCTCATCCCATATTTACTTATCAATGTCCCATTCTGAATAAATTCTACAGACTTTTTGTTGTTGTTGCTGTCAGTTTCTGAATAGCTAAGCATTATAGGTTTACCCAACCATGCTGACTGGCTCCTCTACAAATGTGTGGTTTCTAAATTTCAAATAAGCCATCAACTCTGCATGACTATACTTGTATTCATCTTTAACTAACTCCCTTTGCGATTTCCTCTAACAGTCTTGCAAAATTTTTCCATTTTCCTCAAACTTCCTGATTCCACCATTTTATTCATAGCTTTATGCCTCTTTCTTAGTATGTCTTTGCCTAAAATGTCTTCCCTTCTACTCCCCCAGTATTTAGAACTCCTGCTCACCCCAATTATTCTTCGTTAACTTTCATAACCAGTTCAAATGCTACTTTCTCCAAGAAGTCTTTCCTCCATGTAAATTATCATTTCCCTCTCTACCAACACCGTATTAAAATCACAATTCCACCACACAGCACACACTAAAGTTTACAAGCTCATCCCCTTACCAGTGAACAAAGCATCATGTCCTAGCACCTAGTAGACAGTTTTTTATATAGTAAGCACTCAGAAACTATCCAATGAATGAAATGATCTTTGATAAATCACTCCTTCATCCCTATCACTAAGTATTATATTCATATCTGTAAAAAAAGATCTCAGCTGAGTCCTACTGTGGCCCTCCCTGAGCCACACACTTCCACTGGGAAGGGAGTCGATGTAAACAGAAGGATGTACCTATATATCACCAACTCCTCTTTTCCAGATAACATTCTAGGTACGTAGAACTCTGGAATATCTTTCTCAATTACCCCTAACCCAATTTCAGGGTCTGCACTGGCTTCTCCCCACATCTGTTTTGGGGATGGACTACACTTGGGACAAGGGGAAGTTGTGGGAACCAGGGAGTGTAATAGCCTGGATTCTGTGTACACTCTTGGGCCAAGGGGAAGTTGTGTGGAGCAGGGAGTATAATAGCTTGGATTCTGGAAATGCATGCAGAGTGCTGCATGCAGCCTGTGCGTGAGACATCTTTATGGTGACAGAAAGAGCCAGGGATGATAGGAAGAGGCTGGGCTCTACCACATTCTGCTATAAAACTGTGAGTTTGTGAATTCTAAATTTGAACCCTTCCTTTAAAATCATTATGAAGGTGTATTTATTAAGATAAAAGACTATAACATACCTAAGAACTTATTAGCTTGCTTGATAACCTTTAAATATTTAGGCCTATTGTAAACAAACATTTTACCTGGGTTCAACGAATATTAGAGGCAAGCCTTCTTTCACTCCAAGTTGATGAGTTTCATCAACCTAGTTTTTTTGGGTTTTTGTTTTTGGGGTTTTTTTAGTGGGCTGGAGACCAAGCCCACTAAAAAAACCCATTGGCCTACTATGTATGTGTCATACATAGTATGTGTCATACATAGTAGGCCAATGTTCAACCACTGAGCTACACCCCAAGCCCTGCCACCACCACCTTTTTTAAGACTTGTCTTATTGATTGCCCAGGCTATGCTTGAACTTGCAAATTCACAATTCTCCTGCCTCAGCCTCCAAGTTGCTAGGACTAAAGGTGTGTCCCAAGGCCTGCCTCATCAACCTAGTTCTGTTATTTACTGACCTAGGAAAGTAGTACTAAGAAAGCATAGGAATAAAATCAGGAATAAAGAGAATAGTTTAGGTTATATTCCCATTTCAATAATTGGTTAAATACTACATTAAATGACTGATTCAGGGCTTAAGCTCTCAAGTTCATGCTTTTTGCTTTTATACTACTCTGACTCTAAAAACAGCTAGTTACTAATGATTAAACTGAGTTATAGACAGATGTCTCAATATCAAGTAAAATCTCAAATATTATATCTAAATATGAAAACTTTATGCCTAGACTGATATCAAACTATTTCGTGGATCCTGGGTTCCTTTGAAAAGAATATAGTTATGAATTAGTCTTACTTTCTATCTATCCTGTGAGAACTAGTTTCTCATAATTAATACACGTAATAGAGGGAATTTTTTAGTTTAAAAATGTATACATACTCTTACATGTGGCAACTAACTCATTTGTTCTTCTTCAGGTTCTCATAATTTCTATAGTTTAACTAGATACGAGTTATAATGAGAATCAGGAATCACTATGGATAGATCTTGAAGACATCAGTCCAAAGTGAGGCAATGGACAAAAATCTCAACATTTTGGACATTTCAACATCAGAAAAATTATTGGAAACCAAAATAAAAATCAATGTATATATTAATATCATACAAAACCATGGACCATGACCTGTCATTCATACCTCCCACTAATGGAGACATACTAGGAGGAAAAATGTGCAATAAAGGTAATTGAAACAAATAAGGATACAAGGAATACAGGGAAAAACTGAAAAAAAAAAAGGGGGGAAATGGAAGACAAACTAAAAAGTAAAACTAATTCTACAATACTAAAACAAGAGTGTATTCTCAAAATTTTGAAAATTCATGAAACTATAATGTTTCTATTTATTTCTCAATATTTACTGAAAACTTACAATGTGCTAGGTCCTATGCTAGGTGCTGGTAATATGTACAAGTTACGTATCATTAGACAAAAATGCTAACAATCAGGCTGGGGCTGTAGCTCAGTGGCAGAGCACATGCCTAGCTGTGTAAGGCACTGGGTTTGATCCTCAGCACCACATAAGAAAATAAAAATAAAAACACATTTAAAAATGAAGGCATGCTGTCCATCTGCAACTACAAAAAAAATTTTTTAAATGCTAACAATCTAGAGTGGCAGCTACTTTCATAAAGATAGTATGGAATCATAGAAAGGAAAGCAATTAGCTTTGCCAAGGAACTTTTTAGAGTGTTAAAGGTAAGTAGGAATCTGCTTAGCAAAGAAAGGAGGAAGGGAAATCTAGGAGGAAAAAAATTTATTAATAATAAAACAAAAAAGATATCAAGAACTAACATGTATTGAACACTTACCATATGCTAAGCACTATGCACAAATTATCCTATTTGATTCTCGAAATAACTCTGTGATTCTTTTTACCCCCAGTTTATAAATGAAGTTGTTGAGAAGTTACATAACTTGCTAAAGATCAGATGGCCAGAGATGACACCAAGTCAGATCACACAAAACTAAACTGAGAGATGAGTAAATATGTAGGTATGTTGTAGAAAAGGAGAATCAATGGCAGTAACCAGCACTGGGGATACAGTGGTCAACAAATGAGAAAACAGATACTATCCTTCTGGCCTTAGTTGAGATTATGTCCAATCCTTCCTGCCTCTGAAGGAAACATTATCTCCCATCTTATAAATGCAGGAAGTGAACTTTGGAGATATTAAAGCAAATTATTTAAGTTCACACACTAATAAGTAGCACAGCTAGACTGAACCCCAGTCTGTCCAAATTCATTCCACTTTACCATGTAGTTCTCTATTACTTACCTGACAGAAGTATATCAAGAACCTACTGTATGTCGAGCACTGTGCTATGAACACAGATGGAAGATACTATCCCTAGCTTCAAGAAACTCACAGGCTAGTCAGCAGAGTGAGGCAAACCAAGAACTGAAATACAGTGAGATAAATGCTATTATCAAAACACATGTAATGTCCTTTAGAGACACAAAGCATACATAGGCTGGCAGAAGCCAGGGAATGGCAAAGGAGGAGTGAAGGTAAGTAGAAGTCAGTTAAAGAAAGCAACAATGAAGAGATAGGAAAGTGTTCTAAGAGAGGAAAGGGTGTACAGAAGGGCACAGACATAGGAGAATACAGTGTCTTTGGGAATTACAAGTTTGCTGGATATTAGGCCATTCAATTAAGACTGGTACTAAATTAAAGAAATTGGTGGCCAAATCACAAAGAAGTCTAGATGCTTAAACAATGTGTTTGTTCTGAGGACAATGAAAGATATCAAATAAATTTACAGGGAAGAGTGACAACATAAAATGTGTGTTTTACAAAACTTCTTGTGATTACAAAAAGAAAGACAAGAAGTTCTTAAAGAATAAGTGAAACAAAACTGAACAAAAACTTTGAAGCCGGGGGCTGGGGTTGTGGCTCAGTGGTAGAGCGCTCGCCTAGCAAGCATGAGACACTGGGTTCAATCCTCAGCACCACGTAAAATAAATAAAGTACATTGACAACTAAAAAAAAATTAAAAAACAAACAAACAAACTTTGAAGCCCACTGAGAAAAGTTGAGAATAACAATACCAAAATTCAAAGTCAATGTCATACATGGTAAAACGGCCTATATATTTTATATGTTACTTGACCATTATTATAATATTAACATTAGCCCAATCTACTTTTGAACTCTCAAGATTTGATAGAAAAAAAGAACATTTCTCAGCCAACTGCCCCTATTAAATAAGTGTTTCTTTAGGTACTTATACTTTATGAAGTCGGTTCTCAGGAAATACCTGAACAGAAGTTGCATGACCAATTGTCAGGGCTTTAATTAAAAAGGGATCTTTAAGATGGGAATGCAGATTAGGGCTAGCACACTTAATCTAACATACATGAGGCTCTTGGTTTGAACCCTAGCACCATAAGCATCAACAAACAAATACAAATTTTTAATAAAATAAAAATGAATTTTCACAATAGATGACTTTTAAAGTCCCCTCAAATTCAATATTCTAAAAGAAGAAAAAAAGCCATGACAAGTATATCACAACAACCAGCTGTTCTAAATACAGATCTTTACAGCTATCTATAGGGGTTAAATCACAGAAAGCAATTCTAAATATTGTTCTGACCCTATTAACAATTTTCTCAGTATTTAAAACTCTAACATATCCATATTTTCAACAGCTTAGATAATATGAGTAGCACAGGTTTTAAATTTTAGGATTATGAAATTAACTACAATGTCATAAATCCTTAAAAATTTATAGTAAGAAATATTCAACATTGGTTACAAAACTATAAGACTTCTCAAACAGAAAAAAATGTAAATATATAGATAAATATTATTTCTGCTTGACTGTCACCAAGTCTGACTTCTGGTAACCAATACCAAGAAAAAAAGATTTCATTTGGTTAAAGTAGGAAAATGCCCTGAAGCATACAGAAGAGCTGGCCTATCATTCCTCTTCTCTAAATAGCTTTTCCTTTCCCATTAGTTAAAGATGACTGCTGTCATGTCACAAGCTCTCACAGAGATTCTTTGACTCAAGGAAACCCAAGATTCACCTCTGAACAGAGTGAATCCCAAGTCAGCGAATAGTCCTCAAAATTGTAAGACAGGGTCAGAAAATAATGTTGTTAAGAAGTCAATTCCTCATTTTCAGAGTCTGGGTCCAAAATAGTAATACCAGAGTCACTAAATTTATCAATATTCCTGTCCTTAATATACACGTTGGAAAAATTCTATAGTAAGGCTCCTATAATGAAAGTCTATGTCACATCTGAAAGCAGTAATAGAAGACCAGCAGGGCAAAAATGTAATTAGAAGTATATAAACAGATTTCTACTTCTGGCTAAGATGGAATAACAGGGACCAAATTTACCCAGCTGTCTGAAACAACTAGAAAAAGAAAGACGAAATATACAAAACATTTTTTCAAAACACTGAACATCAGGCAACAGTGATCTCTGACAGATGAGAAACAGCCTGAGTCCAACGACTGCTCTAAGCTTATTGTTCTAAAAAGTTTCCAGGCCAAGGAATAGGCCAAGAGGAAATCTAGGCAGTTGCAAAGTGGTCTCCCTGAATTGAGGAGATGGAATTGAGTCTGGAGACAAAGCAACTGGAATACACATGGTAGAGTACCTAAGAGCTGTACAGAAAGAAAGTATCCCTCAGGTTTTCAGCAGAGTACTTACCAGTACATAAATATAAAGAACCTATCCAAGGACAAGGAAAGAATCACCAATTCTTTCATTAGAGGGAACAACACTAAACAGCTCCTGCTCTCACTAGTCAAAGTACTTAGAAGCATTTTATCTTAATAGTAAGTACATTTAAGTGGACTTATAAGCAAGTCGCAAAAAGATAAAATTGTTTCCAAGTTCTGCATCCCAGAACAAAGTTCAAGATTTTTTAATTTAGTGAAATACAAAAATATCCAATACTCAAGAAGGTAGAATTTCAAATATCTGGCATCAAATAAAAAAATAAAAAGGCATGTAAAAACAAGAAAAAACCAGCCAGGCACAGTAGCACACACCTGTAATCCCAGCTACTCAGGAGGCCGAGGTAGGAGGATCTCAAGTTCAAGGCCAGCCTCAGCAAAAGTGAGGCACTAAGCAACTCAATGAGACCCTGTCTCTAAAGAAAATACAAAATAGGGCCAGGAATGTAACTCAGTGGTTGAGAGCCCTGAGTTCAATCCCCAGTACTCCCACAAAAAAAGAAAAGAAAAGAAAATACATAATGAGAAAAAATATCAATCAAAATCAACTCAAGAAAATGACACATATGTAATTAGTAGACATGGACATGAAACCAGTTAGATCCTCCATATGTCCAAAAGCTAAATAAAACATGAAAAATACAAACATGGAAGATATAAAAGACTAAATTTCTATAGATGAAACAATGTCTAAAATGAAAATAAATTGATGGGATTAAGAGCAGATTAAAGGGTTGTGGGTATAGCTCAGTGGTAGAGTACTTGCATGAGTACTAGCATGAGTGAGGCACTGGGTTCAATCCTCAGCACCACATAAAAATAAATAAATAAAATATCGGTACTGTGTCCATTCACAACTAAAAAAGATTTTTTTTAAAGAGCAGATTAAACATTACAGAAGAAGAGATTAATGTACTTGGAGATGTCACAATAGGCTATACAAAGTGAAACAAAGAAAAAAACAAAAAAAATTGAACATCAGTAATTTTTAAGATAATGTCAAACAACCTAACACACATGTAATCAGACTTCCAAAAGGAGGAAAGAGGTACAAATGTATATTATAAATATACATATTTGAAGAGTTAATGGCTGAAAAGTTTCCAAGCCCACAGATCCAAGAAGCTCAACAAACTTCAAGCACAGGGAACTGAAAATAAATATATAAACAGTTTCTTTTTCTTCTCTTTCTTTTTTTTTTTTTTTTTTTTTGTTTTTGGTACTGCGGGATTGAACTCAGGGCCACTCAACCACTGAGCCACATTCCCAACCCTATTTATATTTTATTTAGAGACAGTTTCATTTACAAATGGTTCTTGCTCACAAATTCTATAACCAAATGCAATCTAGAAATTATTTAGACTAAAGCTAATCTTTAGATTAATTTACTGGGCTCAGAGTTTCAACTGATACTTTTTTAATAGAGTACATTAAATCACATAGCCATCAGAAATCATAAAGAAAAAGAAAATCCTAATGATTTTAAAATTTAAACATATAGCCTTTAGAATAATGTTTTGTTGCCCTATCACTGAAATGTCATTAAAAATTTTGTATTCATCTGATTTTAGCAGATTAATTTTTAGAAAAGCAAAAGCATACTTCTCTTTTATTAATTTTCTTTTCCTTTATTTTATATAGGTCACTCAGAACAGAATTAGGACACCGAAAAAACTTTTAAGGAACCTGAGAGATGGAACCGAAAACAAAGCAGCAGATTTGAGGTTTAGAAAGCAACCAGTCCTCTCCAAAAAAAACCAACTAGCAACAACTATTTGGAACACCATTGTTTTCAAAACACACACACACATTTGTGTATATATATAAACATTCATTTATTTAAATATAAAAATACTCTAAATGGAAATGAGTTAATTACTAGAACTCAAAACAATCTAAATATTCTTTGGAAAAAGAATCAACCATATAAAAACCATTAAAGTGGAAAAATAATGTATTTTTCCTATTTTTGTGAACCCACATTTTTTAGCGCACAAATTCAAAATGTTCTGTCTACAAACAATCAAGTAAAAGAGTCAGAGGGGGAGAGGTCTAAGTATCTATCATAATGGCTACCCTTCCTGTCCTGTGTTCCATAAAATAGTCAGTTTGATTATTCTACCATTTTGTTCAGGAAATTGTGGAATATTTCAAAGAAAAAGTTATTCCATGGGGTAGCTGCTAAAAATATATATATTGACCCTGAAATAGTTTATGTCTACTCTTATTTCCTTTCTAAGGGAAAAAATATTTACACTTATTTAGATTATGTATTTCTTAGAGTGCCATAAAAACACATTTTTTGATTAGTATAGTAATATACTAATTCCTTATAGGATCAACACATACATAAAAACAGCACACAAATCTCTTAACACATAGAGAAGTTAACACCAGGACAATTATTTATGGATTTGACTTCTAACTTTCTTCAAATAGAAAAATCTAAACAGAAAAAAATTTTTTCCAGTAAAATACAGAATTGATATTTTATATGTAAAGTTATCACAGAATAATAATAGATTTATTCTCTAGTAACAAGTATTTATTTACAATGCACTCATTTTCTACAATATAAAAGACAGGAATTCAAATCAAAAGTTGCAAACTACTCTTATAATTAGACTCTATTCAAGAGAAATAAGGATAAACACACATAATTCTAGGCACAACTATAATATTCAATTTGATAATCTACACTGAAGTTTTAGTATGCTTGTGTGTTATAATACCTACAATGATAAAAATTGAGCTTTTATTTCACTGATTCAGCTGATAGGCTTCCAATATCCAATCACATCTCAAAAAACACATCGCCACTTAATACAAATTCAATATAATAAACATAAAGACAAAGATCTGCCTACTCAATCATCATCTAGCTGTCAACTTCAATTACTTGCATTTCAAAACCTTAAAAATACCTTTGAATAATTCCCCATATATTTAGCAATCTCAAAATTCACACAGTAAGTCATCTAATCAGACTTAGTTACTATAGGCATTTAAACTGCTTGCTGCAGCAACAGTCCTCTCCTCATCAATAAGAACTGGTATTTAAAATTCTATCTTCTGAAATCTGTTATTACTTCACCTGTTTTGAAATTTGAGCCATTTATTCTTGGACGCAAAGGTTAATAAAACATTCTTGCATCAAATGCACATAACTCCACAGTAAGGTCTTTTTCTTTCCTCTTGGGAAACTAGAGTCATCTATATATCTGTGTCACCCCCCCCTTACAGATCCTCTCTTGTTTTACCAATTATCAAAGATGACACAATGTGGTTTGGATTCCAGCACTGAAGACAAATCAACAACAATAAAGGGCTAGCAGAAAGAAAAATAAAGTTTCACAATTGTAACAGGTAAAATTACTGGGTTGTGATAGATGGGCTGGGCACATAAGATTATCACTTCTTTCAAGATCCAATTCTTAAACCACCCGAATTTTCTGGCCAAAGAACCAAATTAGGGGCTTAAAACATAAAATCTCTAAGTTCACAGTAGGTAATTTTTCAAGGAAAACAAGTTACCTAAAAAAAGAAGAAAACACTTACATTTGGAGCATGACCTGGTTCAAGAATACTCCATCCACCAAAGCCACATATTCATCCAGGTTGGTCCCATTTCCCGCAGCCAGAGGTCCAAACGTTTTAACCTAGAACAGAAGGATCATCACGACGTGAACGCCCACCTCCATCTCTGCAGCCACAAATAACACAGCAAAATATACAATAAAAGACATCCTACTTACCCAAGTGACCAAGGGGCTGGTCATGAACTGCTCCAGAAGGGGAGTAAAAATTTCGTTCTCCATTTTACAGATAATGTATTTGAAAGGGAGAAGAAGAAAAAAAAAAAAGGAACTACCACAAAAATACGCCTAGGGAATTGGCTACTAAACGTTGAATAAGTAAGAAGAAATCAATGAAAGTCCATTTCGGCAAGCGAGGAGAATCCCATCGAGGAGGGGGGAGAAACTCTCCCTCCTCCAAAACCCCCGAGGGAAACCAGCCGAAATCCCGGGAAGCGCCTTCAACTGCCCCCACGAGCCGTAGCCTGCGCTGGAAATGTCTGTACCGGGCGAGGAGGGGCAGAGAAAAGGCATCTGGAGGAGGAGGAAGGGAAAGGGGGCTGGAGCAGCAAGACAAAAAGCCCGTCAAGGTTGCCCAGCTCCTGGAGGAAGCGGACCGGCCAAACTGCCCCCGATGAATTAATCCCAACCTGGGCTCAATGAAATTCGCGTCCGCGGTCCGCGAGGCAGCCAGGCTCGACCGCCGCGTTCCGCGCTACACGTTCCACCCACCAGTGGGCATGGAGCCGCTTCGACCCGCAGAGCCTCCCCTGCCCGCAGCCCCTCACCACCGACAGGCAGGGCTCGCCCCTTCCCCGCGAGCAGACACCATCCCTCCAAAGCTCTCACGCCTCGTCTCCAGCCCCCTTCCCCTGCCGGGGGCTGGGGGCTTGAATGTGTGTCCCTAAGCCCCCAGCTGCCTGAACCCCGCCAGCCTTTTCAGTGCGCCTCTGGGAAGCCGGGGCACAAAATCACCGCCACACTCCTGCCTCCTCCTCCGCCCTCTCTGGAGGAGCCGGAGTAACGGCCTCAGAACCGCAGTGCCGCATCACACCCACTCCTCGCCTCCCCCAGCGCCGCCAGCCCGCTCTCAAAGGGAGCGCACTGCTCCTTCCGCGTCGATATCCTTCCGCCGACTCCCCGCCCCTCCTGCACCGCTGCCTCTGGATTGTGGGAGAAGAAAACCGCTGCATGAGCGCGCCCCCGAGCGCGCGCCCCCGGACCGGCCCCGCCGCCGCCCAGATTCTGGCGACGGGCGGGAGCGCGGGCGCGCGCTCGCTGCAGCTGCTGCGGTGGCCGGCGCCTCGCTCCCGCGCAGGACGGCTGCCAGGGCAAGGGGGGCGGGGATGGGCAAGGGAGAGGAAGGGGGTCTGTCTGCTCGCTCGCTCATGCCTAATTATGGTTTATTTCCTCCTCGAGTGCCTTCTTTGATGTGTGAAGGAAAGAGAACGCAGTCCTTCTCTTTTAAACATGAGGGATGCAGACAGCCTTTTTCGGACAGTTTGATCTGTTAAGCATGCTTTTTCCCCAGCAAGATGGAATAGAAAAACAGGCAAAGACATTTGAGCCACAACTTGGTTCTTGTTTTTCTTTTTTCTTCTCCTTTTCCTTCTTAAAAAAAAAAAAAAAATCTAGGCTGAGAAAGCGTGAATGTTCTTCAAAGTTGCCAGTGCAATATAGTAGGGTTTTAAATAACCAACGCTGAATTCCCTGACTGATGCAAATGTGATTCAGACGTGTGTGTGTGTGTGTGTGTGTGTGTGTTGGGTTTTTTGTTTTGTTTTGTTTTGTTGTTGTTGTTTTATTATTTGGCCATTGAAAAATAGCCACATAAAATCAAGAGCTACAGAGAGGAAACATTTGAAAGTCATCCAAGTTGGGTGACAAATAAAAGATTACATATTTGTCATAAATCTCTATTCTGTATATGACTGGAACCATCAAAATAATTTTAACAGTTTGCTAGCAAAATCCTAATTTTTCCTGAGATAAAATGGGTATATGAAACACATTTTTTAAGAAAATAAATATAGTATGGTTTTACAATGTGTGCCGTGTTCACATTTACATGTATGCTATTTTAAAATAGCAGTAAAAATGTTTTTGTCATGACACTGAATTAAGAAACAGAACAATTTCTTAATTAGATATTTGAGAGCCTGACTCCGAAGTCTGCCTGATTATAACACTTACTAGCTGTGTGGGCCTAGGCAAGTTACTGAACTTCTCTGTGCTTCACTTTCTTCATATGTATAGCAGAGAAACCAATGAGGTTCCATGAATTGAGAGCTTGTATATAGCAAGAGTTCTATTATTGGTGTTTGGTGATGTTGCTTTCATTATTATTCCCCCCAAATTAGGAATCGTTAGGGAAAACTTGACATATAACCTCCCCTACTTCATTTCAGTTATAACAGAAAAGACCTTGTCTTGAAAAATAGAAAAATAACTGCCTTTCTAAAAGTCATTAGGATGCATTCATGTGGCACTGGTGGTGTAGAGTATAGCTTTGCATTACCCAGGCCAATACACAAGCCTTGAGTCATCCTGGTTGCTAGCAATCTTTTCCCGTACTCTTGATGACTTTTTCTTAATCACCATTCTTTATTTGGTGAATAAAATGCAGACAGAGGGAGAGGAGGCACTAAGAAAGAAGCCCTGCTTTCAGGAGCAGCCCAATGTTTAACAGGCCCATTTTCCTTTTTAATGTCTTGGAAACTTGATAACATGGAAGTATTCGTGCTTATCCTAGGACAGACCAACTTACTTCATTCACAAATGGAAACCCCAGAAAGTATTAATGCCAAGTACAGCAGGTTAAGGACTCTTCAGATAATGCTGGCTGAATGGTTAGCCCAGGAGTAGAACATCAATGTAGCATAGTTTATCCAGTTTAGATTTAGTACCCATCCCATCCTTCACAGAAATCTGGATTCCCCTCTAGATCCAGATGGCCCCAGATGCTTCCTGGTCTATCTTTAGGTTTTACACACACACACACACACACACACACACACACTCAACAAAGAAACATGAGGAGTTAATTGTAAAAACAGGAAATTTTAGGCCAGACTGAGGTCTGTAGGAACTTATTTGAAAATCTACCAATTCACAATTCTCTAGTTTAACAGCAGCCTTAGAAATGTTTTATAATATCTCAAGAGTACAATCAGGAAACTTCTCTGTCTGGCAAAAGAGGGATTGTACCTTATATACAATTTAATGGTCCTTGAATTGCAATGTCCTGTAAGATTAAATCCAAGAGTCTCCTATCCATTCACGTAGGAAAATATTTCTCAAGATTTATTTAGAGTGCTTTTGTTTTGTACTTTGTAGTGATTTTCCATCCCATCTTTTCTCAGAATGTTAAATGCAACAGGAAAGGACTTTGGAAAAACCATACCCATCTGATTAGTTTCTAAGTTATTTACTCAGCTCTCTTCTAAAGCAAAACTAAATGGTTGGAATGGACTGTGGTTCCATTTAAAAATCACTGGACAAAGATTCTCTCCTATATACCAGAGGCATCTATATCTACTTTTACCTATATGTCTATATACCAGAGGCATCCATATCTACTTTTACCTATGTTTGCCTTGATCTATACTATAGGAAGTGATAGGTTCACCCTGAACAAGGCTGCTTGGGGAAAATATTTTAAAGTACAGAGATTTGCAGGACTAAACACATTCATAAGCTAGTATAATGTAGCAGTAGAAAGACACCATTGTTTATAATAGCCCAAGTCAAAACTCTGACATGTCCATTGACTGATGAATGAATGAATAAATGAATGAATGAATGAATGAATGAATGAATGAATGAATGAATGAAATGTAGTATATCCATATGATGGAATATTACTTGGCAATAGGAAAGAATGAAGGGCAGGAGATGCTACAACATAGACAAACCCTAAAAGTATTATGCTAAGTGAAAGTCAGACACAAAGGACATTTGATATGATTTCACTTATGCAAAATATCATAAAGAAATTCACTCTGTCACAGACTTTTCAAAAGAGTCTTTTTGATGCAATAAGATTTTAGATTCACTTGACAACATAGAAGGAATATGTTCTAATTATCCAATATAGTTTTAAGAGAAATATGTTGGGGGTGGGGAGATCAAAATTATGAGGGATTGTTTAATTTCTCTAAGCATCAGTTTCCTCAGCTGTAAAATGGGTGTAGTGGTTTTACTTCCTACTGGACACCTGCTTGGACCAGTGGACTTATTGTTTTGTCTTGCATTTCAACTCGATGGAAAAAAAGAAACATCAGAAAGAGGACATCTTCCTTTCAGGCCAGTATGGATTGCTCTTCTCAAATATCCTAATTCTGTCTACCAACAGAGTGAACCATCTCAAATTCACCATAATATTCCATGCATCTGTGTCTCTACACATGCTACCATTCTTGTCCAGAATACTCTATGCTCTTTCTTGCTTGCTAGTCAGGCCAACTCCTACTCATCCTTCAGGATGTTTCCTCTCCGTATAGCATTTTCTGCCTGCTCTTCTCTGCCTGCACAGTATCTAATCTCCACTTTACTTCTGTAACTTGCTGTGAATGGGCATGTATTTGCCCACATGCTTTTCTCCTTAGTGATTTTGTTTTATTTGATTTTGTGCCCCTGGGTCTAGGGTAGTGCTTTGCAATAGTGGACAGACATCATTATGGACATACCTATCTAGTCAGTAGATGAAAGTCTTTCTTCAACCATGAAGACCAGTTTAAATTCCTAACAATAGGCAAGCGCTCACAGCAGAGCAACTTCTGAGAACTATTCTAATTAACTAATGATCTTAAGAAGACATTAGCTAGAGATTATTGAAGAACTGAAGAATTTGCCTGGGACATTGAGATTGTAAAATAAATAGCCTTCGAAACAGCTTTTTTCTCAAGACAGCATAAAAAGCTTAAAGGAATACATAAACATCAGATAATCTTCTACTTCCTAGTTACCATACAATGACATTTATCCTTCTCAACACACCCAAACTGGTTTTTTTATTTAAAATTTTTACTTATTTATTATTTATCATTTATTTTTACTTATTTATTCATTTTTTGAGACCTGAAGGTTTCTCTGTGTTGCCCAGGCTGACCTCCAACTCCTGGCTCAAGATATCATTCTGCCTCAGCCTTTCCAGAACCTGGGACCTCAGATGCTCACTACCTGAGCCTACAGATGCTCTTTTTCCTTTTTGGGAATCATTTTGATGGAAATTGAAAATGTGTTATAATTGACAAAGCTGTGTTGAACAGCATATTCTGAATATAAATTGACTTTTTTGAGAAATTACATCATGACAACTCATCTAAATAATCCCATTGTGCTTTTAATATAGTGATACACTCAGAGGCTCTTAGGAAGTGCCTGGTACAAAGGTGCACTCCTATAATCCCAGCAATTGGGGAGGCTGAGGCAGGAGGATCACAAGTTCAAGGCCAGCCTCAGGAACTTAGTAAGACAAATGTCTCGAAAAAGACAAAATAAGAAAGGGCTGGGGATGAAGCTTAGTGGTAAAACACTCCTGATTTCGATCCCCAGGACCAATTAAAAAGAAGAAGAAAGGGAAAAACTACAAGGGTACACTCACAAGCTCCAGAAAACCAAGTTTTGAATTTTACTTTACTTGGAATAGTTTTCCTATCTTCTTCCATAACTGACAATATATCTACCTATGGTCCCACTTTAATTTGGTATTTCTAATTTTCTGTATGCTAAGAATGCACAGATCATTAAAATAGTCTAAAGAATTAATAATAATATGAGTAGAGATCATGGATTTGTGACAGGTCTAAAAGTCTCTTGGTGCAAGGTTTTTGCTTACTTTCAGTTTCTTTGTTTAGGGAAGTATGATGCTTCTCTGTTTCTTTAACTATTTTGCCACAGTATAACACAAAATAGTCTTGTAAATTAATGGTCAGTTCCAGGTATAGTATTTTCAGGACTGGCTATTCAATCATGTAATCAGTCTTTGTGGTTGCATTGTTTCTTCAATTCTTTAAAACTATGCAATAGGCAGTGACTCATTCCTACATATGATGCTGTTGAGGAAAGAATACTAAGCAAATAGAAACCTCATAAATAAAGGAAAAAATAAAGACATTTACAGAAAATGACAAATTGTAAAACAGACATTTAGAAAGTAAGAAAATGTTTCTTATTCTAATCATAAGCCTATTCCTAACTTCTACTATTCACCCCTTTATATCCTAGAGACAGACATTGCAATAACTAGTTGAAACTGAACCTAGCCTATGTCTGTGTAGATGACGGATTACTAATAAAATAGATAAATATGCCCTGTGGTAGACATTAGTCCCGTGGTAAAGATCACTGACAAGGGCTGGAGTTGTGGCTCAGTGATAGAGCACGTGTGGGGCACTGGGTTCAATCCTCAGCACCGCATAAAAATAAATAAAATAAAGGTATGGTGTCCATCTACAACTAAAGAAAGTATTTTTTAAAAAGTTAAAAAAAAAAAAAAGATCACTGACAAGTTACATGGCCTGACAAAAAGCTTAAGACTTTCTAATAAAAGAAACACAAATTGGTATTCTTGGGTATAGCAATACCATCTTTAGGGCATACCTTGAACTTGCAACTTAGCATTCTCTTTAAGATAAATCAGTAAGAAGATTTCCACATATGGAGTCATTGATACCTTTCTGCTATTAAAAATAAGTGTGGGTTGAACAAAGTAAATACTTTAAACCATAGAAAAATGTAGATGTGCTCCCATATTTAAAAAATATAAATTACAAATGAGAATATGCAAGTGAGGCTATGAAGACATTTTATTTCCTTCTGTTGAATGGCAGTAAGAAAAGCATATAAAAATGTATGTACTGATAAGTAGCCATATATGTAGTGTTGAAGTTAAAATTCATACAAAACTTTGAAATTTTTCCAAATTAAATATTCTTTTTTAAAATTCTTTTTGTTTGCCAATGGACCTTTATTTTATTTATTTATATGTGGTGTTGAGAATCAAACCCAGGGCCTCACACATGCCAGGCAAGCACTGTATAACTGAGCCACAACCCCAGCCCTCCAAATTAAATATTCTTATTCTCTACTTCAATTAATATGTGCCAATTACTTAAAAATTAATACTAGCTTGAGAAGAGTTCTTGGACTCCATTTCATTCCATTGCTTTTGTAAACTAAAATTGTGTTTTTGGTTTCTAAAACTAAAATAACAATATAATATATTCAGTTACATTGAGATAATCATGTTTTGTATTTTTAAAAATGTTTTATTTTATTATAAAACTAATGTTTCATTATCATAACTGGAAAAATCAATAACATATAAAGAAAAAACTAAAAGAAAAAACAATGTGTAATAATACTCAGATTAATATGTTACTGTAACTTTTTATAGTTAAATAGTTTAATCAATGAATTAAACTATTCTCATAAGACCATTACAAATACAGCAATGATCAAAGTTTGAATATGCTTTTTAGTTTGAATTCATCAATAAAGAGAATCCAAATGCATTTTTAAAAATTTTTGTAGTTGTAGATGGACGGAATGACTTTATTTTATTTATTTATATGGGGTGCTCCTACATGCTAGGTAAGCGCTCTGCCACTGAGCTATAGCCCCAGCCCCCAAATGCATTTTTACAAATGATTATCAAAAATTATGGTGTAGAACTGCCAAGTGAACAAATTTTAAAACATTAGAACCCAATTCCCATAATCATAAATGAAATTTGACTAATACATTTTACAAAAGAATATATTCTCCAAGGTTGGAGTAAAAGTGAGGTTGTTAGTTCTGTTTGTCAGTACATTCTCACTTTCTTCATTGAACAGTATTTCCTGAACTACCCTGTTTAGTAAGATAAACATACTGATCATTCAAGATACAGAAAAGATGGCTTCTAAATTAGGTCAAAGAAAAATGGTAAATGTATCATTAGACCAACTAAGTCAAAAGTTGACAAACTTTTTCTATAAAGGCCAAATTGAATATTTTAGGTTCTGTGGGCTATAATGTCTCTGTTGCAACTACTCAATTTTCCCATTGTAACATAGCGAAGTTGGTAAACTGTGTTGTGGTTAAACTCTATTTACAGTCAGAGATGATGGACCAGGTTTAGTTCCCAGACCATGGTTTGTCAATCTCCAAACTGGTTGAATGCAAAAACATTGGATGCAAATAAAACAGAAAACAGGATTGATTTCTTTTCTAATGATTTTTTTAACTTTACAAATAATTAAATTAACCATCAATATATTATATAGTTATTTTCTAGAATTGCAGAAGTGGTCCATAAGTTGCATGGAAGCTGGATTCCATCATTCAAGTACATCAGATATAGTTCAAATTGTTTTGGTCTCTATCACATTACCAATGAAAACTTTTCTCCTGGATGTAAGACAATTTTTTGGAAATCTTCTTGAATCCTAGCAGGAAGCAGGGGGCACATGAGGAGAACTTAATAAAAGAATGTTTTAGAGAGGTGTGGGGAGAGGTTTGAATGAGGAGAACTTAATAAAAGAATGTTTTAGAGAGGTGTGGGGAGTTAAATAAACCAATAGAAGGTGGTGAAGCACCCTGAATGAGCAATTAGCAGAGACTATTCTCTGCTGTAGACCTGAAGGGGCATTAGGTGGAGAGTATATTTTTCAGAACCCTAAAAGAGCTGGTATCATGGAAAAGGAGCCACTGGGCAGGAGCTGTTTATAAAGCATGGGGCCACTGCCACAATCATGACACAGAAGAAAGTCCTCAGTTTTATTTCTGCCTAGCGCCTGGTTGAACCTAAGAGGAAGCAGAGAACAAGAAACCACAGACAATGCAATCTGTAGAGGTCAACCTCTGGGGCACAGAGAACAGGACAGAGGTGGGACAAGAAGATACAATAGGATAATGCGGCATAGAGCTACCTCTCAAAACTCTGTAGAACATCTAGATCCATTTCTGTAGATCTTCTGATAGCCATACAAGATGGCAACTCTTTTCAAATTAACCAAAGTTTAAATTTTTAATAGACTGTCATTAAGAAATGCAGTTGATCCGCCTTAAAGAAAAATGAAATTATGGCGTTTGCTGGTAAATGGATGGTACTGGAGAATATTATGCTAAGTGAAATAAGCCAATCCCAAACAACCAAAGGCTGATTGTTTTCTGATACGGGGATGCTAATTCACAGTAAGTGGATGCAGGGGAAAAATAGAGGTATTTTGGATGAGACAGAGGGGAGTGAAGGGAGCGGAGTAGGTATGGGAGTAGGAATGATAGTAGAATGAATTGGACATTATTACCCTATGTGCATATATGCTTATATGACCTGTGTAACTCTACATCATGTACAACCAGAAAAATGAGAAGTTGTACTCCATTTATGTATGATGTGTCAAAATGCATTCTACTGTCGTATATAACTAATTAGAACAAAATAAAAAGAAATGGAGCTGATAAGTATGTTAACAAGTCGCCATAAAATTTGTGGCATACAGTTTGATATCTGTGATCTATTAATGCATGGTAGTAACTGAGTTTTTTACTAACAGATATATAGTATCAATACCCTCTGATGTCTTACATATTTTATGTGCTCTGTATTAGCTGAATGAAGAATTTTTTGACATAATTAATTTTTTATAGCTTTCACTTAAAGAAACTGATATTTAAGTACCACAAAATGTTATTTATTAAAAGATATTACTTTAAAAAATTTTTTTGGTTGTGGATGGACCTTTATTTTATTTATTTATTTATATGCAGTGCTGAAGATCAAACTCAGTACTAGGCAAGTGCTCTACCACTAAGCCACAACCTCAGCCGAAAAGACATTATTTAAAAGAAAAAAACAAAATAAAGTTAAAATGACCACAGAGCACGATTTACTTGTGATTCTCTTATGTGTGTCCCCACTCTGAGCAAAATCTGTAAGTACTATGTACAAACCAACTTTTACTAAAACCCATTCATTAAATATTTATTAAGAATGTATACCCATTTCGAATAACTTACAAATTAGATTTTATGTCCTTTACTTATATTTGAAAAATTTCATCAGCCTTTTACAAAACTATGAAAGCAACATAGTAGATAGCTATGGTACTGATTGGGAGAGTACTAATAGATAATACCTTCCAACAAATTGTTTATTTTTTTCTCCCTGCCCCCCACAGCTAGATTTCCTATATTTCACAATACATTAGTCTTGTGAAGATGTTGTCTCTCAATTAGCAAAAAAAGATTTACGTGCAATTTTTGCATTTTACAAACTCACATACCTTTTGTGGAAATTTACTAGTAGACAGGCTTCCAAACTCTGGATTGAGCCTATTTTGATCTCACATAGGAGGCTACTCTTAGTGTTAGGTCTCAATATCTTCTGCTTTAATTTCATTGATGGCTGTATTACATCAACTATATCATGGTAGCCACAAAAAGGTTTTGAGCTTGGTAACTCTGAATTAGTTAACCAACTGTTTTCATTTCCTTATTTACTATGGCCCTTCCTAACTTAGGCTCGAATACATATTTGTGTTTTTTAACAAGGGTCATAAAGACAATGGTCATATTTTTCCTAGAGTACAATGTGGAAAATTGTTTTCTCTTACTCAATTTGCAAGACACATATCAAATTACCTAGAATTGGCAAAAAATCAACATGATTTTGTGAAGAACAAATCCTGCCAAAATAATTTTTCTTCTTCGTTTTAACCAACTGCAAAACCTGGCAGATGGTATAGCAATGATCACCTCTACAAAATATCATCTGTGTCTACTTACTGTTATATAGATCATGTGTTTTTAAACATTCTGTGTTACTCATGTCTGAGGTCAAATCATGAAAGGAATGTCTCCTCTCCCTTTATTGCACTCTTGAATGCTAACCTCAGCATATGGGCAAAAATGAGACTGGGATAGGTTATTGAGTATATTGAGTACACACAGATTGTAGATCATCCCTTGTCTCCAGAGAAGCAGAGAAGTAGAATTCCACCTGTCTTAGAAATCATGCAGCCTACTACTACCAGGATTTCTTTAAACCATAACATAATTTCCTGTGCTTCTGCCTCTATCTTGGACTAATATTACAAAAATCCTGACAACTAAGAGGTGGTAAGGAAATTAAAATTTACCAAAAAGTCCACATATTTTTAAAAATAATCTTTCAGTAATATCCGATGCTTCCAAGTATTGTGAGAAGCACCATCCACATGCCTTAGCTACAATGCCAGTCTAAAATTTTAGCCAAGATGTTTTACCTGATATAAGAACTTCCTACTCAGTTCCTTTCCTTTGTTAGTTCAGTGAACACATACTTTGAATATTTACTATGTATCAGGCATTGAGGATATGACAATGAATAGATCTTCCTTTTTTGACACATGAATCCTCAGGGACTTTGTTGACTGCTTAATGAATACAAACTGATTACTCGAAGCCATCTCACCCATACTATGTGCTATTTCAGGGAGAAACAAGGTTCATTTTTAAAAATATTTTTAGTTGTAGATGGACAGAATACCTTTATTTTATGCATTTTTATGTGGTGCTGAGGATGGAACCCAGTGCCTCACACATGCGATTGAAGCACTCCACCACTGAGCCCCAGCCCCAGCCCACAATGTTCATTTTTAATGGTAAGTGTACGCCTGTAATCCCAGTGGCTCAGGAGGCTGAGGCAGGAGGATTGTTGAGTTCAAAGCCAGCCTCAGCAAAAAGCAAGGCACTAAGCAACTCAGTGAGGCCCTTGTCTCTAAATAAAATACAAAAAATAGGGCTGGGGATGTGGCTCAGTGACTGAGTGCCCCTGAGTTCAATCCCTGGTAGCCCTCCCCCTCCCCTCACCCCCCCAAAGAAAGGCTTTACAGAAAGGTGACTTTAAAGTCAAGTTTTACATGAAAATTAGGCATTCAATAGGGAGGGGAAGTACAGGGAATTTCTGGTGGGTGGAAGAACAACAGAAGAAAAGCGTTGAAGCAGAGAAATGTATAGTGTATTCAGGGAGCCACAAGTAGCTTTAAGAATGTAGTTGACAAAGGTGAACAATGGTGAGAAATGAAAGTTAAAGCTATATTCAGAAGAAATCCACATGCCACACTAAAGAACTTGGCCTTCATCCTATAAGGATAGGGTACAATTCTACCAACTTCGTAGTAGGGAGATTGAAAGAGAAACAAGACAGGAATTCCCCCTACTTAAACGTGTTGAACCTTCAGCTGGGTGTGGTGGCGCACGCCTGTAATCCAAACGACTTGGGAGGCTGAGTCAGGAGGATCGGGAGTTCAAAGCCAGCCTCAGCAATTTAGCCAGGCCCTAAGCAACTCAGTGAGACCCTGTCTCTAAATAAAATACAAAATAGGGCTGGGGATGTGGCTCAGTGGCCAAGTGTCCCTGAGTTCAATCCCTGGTTCAAAAAAAAAAGTTTTGAACCTTCAATTTGTGCTGCTTTTGTTTTTTGCAAATTTAATACTAACTTTTTAAACTTTATTGAAACAGAAGGTTGTGAACGTTACAGTCAATCCAGCAACTTGTTCATGTTGCCCTCTATTGGCAGGAAGGAAAAGAAATTACTGCAAAGGGCATTATTTCACATTTTATATGCTAATGGTATTTCAATTTTCCTAAAATAATGTTTGTTATGTTTGATACCATAAAACACATGCCAGAATTATGTCACAATTCTATATGCATGCTACCACTTAGCTTCTAATTATTCTTTCCACATTTTTACTCACATAACAATGTACCAAATTTGATCCTTCCTTTAAGTTCAACTCACTCATAAAGTCCTTTGTAACTGTGTGTCTATAACTGCTAAGAGTAGAAGATATCAAAAAAAAAAAAGAAAATCTCAAGAAGTACATATATGGGCCGGTGTCGTGGCTCAGTGGTAGAGCACTTGCCTAGTATGTGTGAAGTACTGGGTTTGATCCTCAGCACCACATAAAAATAATAAGTAAAATAAAGGTATTGTGTCCATCTACAACTAAAAAAATTTTTTAAAAGAATTACATAAGAACAATTATAAAATTAAAATACCATTAGTGTGGCAGTCACAAAACATAAATAAAACTAACATGTTTTGTACAAAATACTCTTAAGTACCACTAATTCACTTTTGTCCTGTAATTTTTTATAAATCTTAATATATTCCATATAAATAACATTAACAAAAACTATGACATATTTATATAAGTTACCTTGTAAAAATATGTCTTTGCTTCAGGAAAATCAGATACTACAAATAAATACAAAAGAAAAAAATTGAGAAAGGAGTATTCCACATCCCATCTACTTAAGTGCTTCCAAATTCTCTCTCTCTCTCTCTCTCTCACACACACACACACACAAAATCATATCAAAATAAGGTATAGTACACACTACTTTTTTCTTCCCACTTAACAATATACCAAAGTCCTATACACATGTTAATAATTACACCTTTAGAATATAACTTAAATTGCATGGGAACCAATTTTTAAGTAGAATCCTATGCTACATTTTTTCCATTATAAACAGTGCTACAATAAATATCTTTGTAGCTCAGAACTCTCATTACTGCTTATTTCCATAGGATAAATCCTCAGAAATGGATTTTCTGAGACAAATGTCATAGATATTTTAAAAATAAAATTTCATGGTTTTTTGTTTGTTTACCTGTAAATTCAGGACAGTAAATGATATAGTCCACCAAACTTCAATGGCTTAGTATAGCATAAATTTATTTCTAGTTAATGAAACTGTCCAGACCTGGTCATCAGGTATATGGCACCTTTATTTTAAATGGCAATTCAGAGCCCTCAGTTCTTTCCTTTTTTTGTAATCTTTCTTCCCTTTGGACTTTGCTCTTTGCTTTCAGGGTAAAGAGTGAAGGCACACATGACTTTATTTAAACTGCATAGGAGAGAATTTGGTCACATATCATAGAATTATTCCTTTTGCTGTGTCCTCAGTTATACTCCTGTTATCATAAGGGATAAATGAATTTTAGTTAGTAGCCTCTACCAAGATAAGTAATACAAATTTGCTATATTTTAGAAAAACAGAACAAGAAAGATTACATAGGGGAAAATATTTTCAAAAATTAGTGTCTCAACATGACAAAGTTTGTAGATGCAAAGTTTATGCTTTGTAAGGATATTTATAGCTTTAAACACATATTTTAGAAAAGAGAACAAACTAAAAAACAATGATTTAAGTTTTTATTTCAAGAAGCTAAAAATAAAACCCCAAATACAACCTGAGGATTATAGAAGAAAATGAATAATAAAGAATAGAAATCAGTGAGATATAAACAAAACTAAAATTTATTAATTTATCAAACTTAAAAGGGAACATTACAACAGACACTACAGTCATTGGGAGTGGATAAAGGGTGGAGTAAGAATCTATTATGAACAACTCCAAGAACTCATGAATGACCCAATCTTCAATTTGAATGAAAATTCCAATGTAACTTACCAAAACTAACAGAAAAGAGAGAAAATCTGAATAGTCCATCATGTTTTAATGACATTTAATTCATTATTATAAAAGCTTCCCACAAAGAAAATCTCAGTCCCAGATGGTTTCACTGATATGCTCTTCCAAACATTTAAGGCAGAAATAACACCACACTTACACATATATTGTCGTAAGAATAATGGTTCCCCCCAAATGTACACCTCCCAATTCTTGGAACTGTTGCATATGTTGCCTTTCTAAGTAAAAAGTACTTTGCAGATGTGATTAAGTTAAGGATCTCAAGATGGTAAGATTATCCTAGATTTTCGAGGCAGGCCCAGCAAAATGACGAGGGTCCTAATAAAGAAGACATTCTTGTCTGTCAAAGAATGAGAGAAACACAACTGGCTTTGAAGATGGGAGAAAGACACCATGAGCATTGGAATGTGGACAGCTCTAGAAGCTTAAAAAGATGACGGAGCATATTCTCCCTTAGAGTCTCTAGAGAAAATGCAGCCTACTAACTCAATTTGTACTTCTGACTCCCAGAACTATAAGATCATACATTTGTGTTATTTAAAGCCACTGAGTTTGCAGTAATTTGCAGAAGCAATAGGAAGCCAATACAACATACATTTTCAAATAGAAAAAGAGGAAACATTTTCTCTTTATAGGAAGATAACTTAACCTTGATTTCCAAAACCCAAAAAGGAAAATTCCAGACCAATCACTCTCATGAATATAAATGCAAAAATTCTCAACATATCAAATCCAGCAACATATTGAAAACATGAAATATTAACAATGTTAGTTCGGCAATATGTAAAGTGGATTATATCACAAGAGAAGTTTTTTGTAATAATACAAGGATGGTATAATATTTTAAAAAATCAGTCACTTTAAATTACCACATTTACAAAAAAAAAGAGAAAACTCATATAATAATACTGACTGATGCAGTATTTCAAATAATATAATACTCATTCTGATAAAAAAGAAACAAATCTTACTAAAAGAGAGTAACCAGGGCTTAAGGTTTTTTTTTTTAACCAAGGATTGAACTCAGGGACACTCGGCCACTGAGCCGCATCCCCAGCCCTATTTTGTAGTTTAGTTTGAGACAGGGGCTCACTGAGTTGCTTAGGGCCTCGCTAAGTTGCAGAGGCTGGCTTTGAACTCGAGAGCCTCCTGACTCAGCCTCCCAAGTCGCTTGGATTACAGGCGTGCGCCACCACACCCGGCTGCTTAAGGTTTTTTATTAGGGTACATAATCAGGTGGAATATGTATAATCTAAAGGGGGTTGGGCTTCTCTTGTGACTGAAAAATATTCAGCAATCAAGATCAGGTTTCCCCCTTAGGGTGTCTGGTCTGATATGTGAGTTTCAGGTTACATCCATGGCTTTGGAGGTCAGGTGGTTAATCAGGTGGTTGATCAGGTGATCTGGCTAGAGGGTCATGGTTCAATCAAATATTAGCCCCTTGCCTCATGTGGTTAATGGTCTCCTTCTATTGAGGTCTTGTTCCTCTTTTGCTACATTCCAGAAAACTTATAAGGAACTGGAAAATTACTAAGTAATTTATGGACTCGTTATCCGCAACCTTACATTCTGGCCATTTTTGGCCTTTTCGGCTCCTTCCTCTGACTCACAAGTTATTTAAGAGTTGTTTGTTGTACATTTTAACAGGGATGTTTCTCCTTTAGAAACTCAGTATTCTCTCTGGGTCCCTATATTTCTATCCCAGTTATTTGCGAAGGGGGCAGAAGAGTAGGAAGGCAACACAAGGAGGAATGTTTTGGGAATGCTTATAATGTTCTGATTTTTTACTGAAGTGCTGCTTCATTTGTATATTTAGTTTTATGAAAACTCATTGAGCTGTAAACTTTGATATATGCATATAATTTGTTATGTGCATATGTGTATGTTTCTATAAAGTTTTTTTTTAGAAACCCTATGTAATTTAAAAGTAACCCTTGCTAGAATAATTTTTTTTTATATTTTTTTAATTTATTTATTGATTCATTGAACACAAATGGAGTACAGCTATTGTTTCACTGGTTGTACACAAAGTAGAGTCACACCATCTGTCGTTCATGCATGTACACAGGGCAATGGTGTCGGTCACACATTCTGTTATTATTTTTACCCCCCACCCGTCCCCACCCCTCCCTTCCCTCTATGCTATCTATCCTTCCTCCATTCTTGCCACCCCCCACCCCCCCGCATTATGCATCATCATTCATTTATCAGAGAGACCATTCGGCCTTTGGATTTTTGGGATTGGCTGATCTCACTTAGCATAACAGTCTCCAACATCATCCATTTACCTACAAATGCCATAATTTCATTCTTCTTTATGGCTGAGTAATATTCCATTGTGTATATATACCACAGTTTCTTTATCCATTCATCTACTGAAGGGCATCTAGGTTGAGTCCATAATCTAGCTATTGTGAATTGAGCAGCTATGAACATTGATGTGGCTGCGTCACTGAGGCAATCTGATTTTAAGTCCTTTGGGTATAAGCCAAGGAGTGGGATAGCAGGGTCAAATGGTGGATCCATTCCAAGTTTTCTAAGGAATCTCCACACTGCTTTCCAGAGTGGCTGCACCAACTTGCACTCCCACCAGCAATGTATGAGTGTACCCTTTTCCCCACATCCTCGCCAACATCTGTTGTTGCCTGTGTTCTTGATAAAAGACATTCTAATTGGGGTAAGATGAAATCTTAAGGTGGTTTTGATTTCTATTTCTCTTATAACGAGGGATGTTGAACATTTTTTCATGAATCTGTTGATTGCTGGTAGATCTTCCGCTAGAATAATTTTTAAAATATTGTACAGCCACAGGACAGAGAGTGCAGCTGTAAAGGAGAATGAGTAAGAGCTCCATGAATCAATGTGGACTGATTTCCAGGATATATTGACACCTGTGAAAAGCAAAGTACAAGAGCATTTATAGAATGCCATCCTTCGTGTAAGAATAAAGGGAAGATAAGAAAATATATCTGTATTTATTTGTGGATGAAGGAGAAGGAAGAAGAGAAGAAAGGAAAAAAAGACTAAATCAGGAACTACTGGTATTGGTTACTCTTATTCAGTTATTATAGGCTGGTGGATTATAAATAACCAAAATTTATTCCTCAGAGCTTTGGTGGCTGGTCAGGGTGCCAGTATGCTCAGGTTCTAGTGAAGGCTTCTGGGTGAGATTGCTGACTTCTCATTGTTTTTGCAGATGGTAGAGAGCCGAAGGAAGCAAGATCTGGGGGTATAGCTGGGGGTATAGCTCAGTGGTAGAGCACTGGCCTAGCATGCATGAGGCCCTGGATTCCATCCCCAGCATATCAAATAAATAATTAAACGGGCAAGCTCTCTTGGCACTAATCCCATTCATAAGGGTTATGACCCTCATCTCATTCTAATAACTTCCCCCAAAAATCTCACCTCCTAATATCATCACTTTGGAGAGAAGAGGATTTTTTTATTTTTGTTTTTTTTTGGAGGGGGGTTACTAGGGATTGAACTCAGGGGCACTTGACCCCTGAGCCACATCCCCAGCCCTATTTTGTATTTTATTTAGAGACAGGGTTCTCACTGAGTTGCTTAGGGCCTGGCTAAGTTGCTGAGGCTGGCTTTGAACTCAACAATCCTCCTGCCTCAGTTCTTCGCCATTGCTGAGGCTGGCTTTGAATTTGCAATCCTTCTGCTGGGGATTACAGGCCTGTGCCACCACACCCGGCTGGAGATAAAAGTTTGAACACACAGCTTTTGATAGGACAGAAACATTCAGTCCACAAGTTACTTATAAGGGATAGGTGGGGGCAAGATTAAAATAATGGAGGAGTGGGACCAGGGTAGAAGGAATGAGGGGGTACTGACACATTTGTGAGTAAACTACTTTGTACAGTTATGCCTTTAAGACTATGTTAATACTGTACTTACTAAAAAAATAGATAATTTAAGTCCACCAGAATGTGAGAGACACCCATAATAGAATACAAATAATAACAAATGAAATTAACTATATTACAAATGAGTAGCACAACCACAGTTAAGCAGGTAGGAAAGGTAAAAACTGACTCAAGTAACTTTGGATCACAGCATTTTCCAGTACATAGTCTAAGGCATCAGTTGACGAATTCAGGCCCCTGAGCCAAATTTAACTCACCAACTATTTTTTAAAATAAAATTCTATTAGACACAGCCATGCTCATTCATTTATGTATTGTCTAAGGTTGCTTTTGCATTCCTATGGCAGAGTTAAGTAGTTGCAATAAAGATCGGCTAGAACACAAAGGTGAAAATATTTGTTATCTGACCCTTCATAGAAAAGGTTTATAGACTCCTGTTGTAAGGCTAAAGAGAAAATGAACTGTGCATAAATATTCCACTCTGGTTAATAAATTTGTTCTTAAGGGAATGAGTTAGCAATTCTGAAAGTATTTTATATGCATTATGGGATTAAGCAAATAAGTAAATGTATTTTGAGTACCATGAGCCAGATTTTGTATAGTAGTGATTCAAGTGATTCCAATTTAATCTGTCATTACAATGAAATATTTAAGAACTTTTAGCTTTAGCATAGAAATTTTCAAATATGCATAAAAGTGGAGATAATATTATAATAAATCCATGAACTAGTTTCAATAGTTGTTACTACTTTGCTGATCTTTTTAAACCTATTTATACCCCCTCCCTAAATTTTTGTGTGTTTATGACTGGCATATTTTAAAGCAAATCTCAGACATGTCCTTTCATCCATAGATACTTTCAGTGTGCATCTTAGATTTATAAGGATTTTTTTCATAGAAATTTTTTGAATTTTCAAAAGTGATATTTAAATATATCAACAAATTATTTAAAGCATAATAAAATAAGAAGGAACTTGATCCTCCAGATAATAAAAACATATTTTAAAGCTACAATAATTAAGACTATATTTAGCCAGGAATGGAACAGCAGGGAGAAGGAGAAGAAACACTTTCAAGGGTTATTAATAGGTGTAAATTGGCACACATTTTCTGGAGTATTTCTGCAGCATTATTAAAAGTTTTAAAAATGTACATTTTTTTATGGTCTATGACTTACTTTTACATTTTTTTAAGAGTGAGAAAGAAGGGGAGAGAAAGAGACAGAGGGAAATGTAGAAAATGTCCATTTGTGAATCAAGTTGAAAGGTATACAGGTTTTTGTTTGTTTGTTTTTGTGGTGTTAGGGATTGAATCCAGAGCCTTGCGCCTAGAGGTAAGCATTCTACCAAGTGAGCTATATCCCCAGCCCTACAGTTAGCCTTTTATACTATTCATGTATTTTTTCTACAGTTTTGGAAATTTCCAACATACAAAGTTACGTGGGTTTTTTTGGCAGGGGGAGTGGGTACCAGGGATTTAACTCAGGGCACTCGGCCACTGAGCCATATTCCCAGCCCTATTTTGTATTTTATTTAGAGACAGGGTCTCACTGAGTTGCTTAGCACCTTGCTGTTGCTAAGGCTGGCTTTGAACTCACAATCTTCCTGCCTCAGCCTGCAATTACAGGCATGTGCCCCTGTGTCTGGCAAAGTTTTGGTTTTTAATGTCCATCTGTCTGATCTGGATGTTCTAGAAATTTGTTCAGAAAAAAAGGATATGTACAGATATATGTCCAGCAAAAAATGTTGAAGGAATTTCCTAGCAATGCCATTTTGTACCTAATAATGAATAACTAAAAACCAATCTGAAGATTTAAAAGCAGAGCCCTGTGAATGATTTTATTACAAGCATACCATTACCATGCAGACCATTAAGTCTTACATAACCATTTTAAATCATCTTGAACCTGGATATATCAACATGTAAAATTTTTGTAAAGTATTATTTTGTTAGTTAGAACTCTTGTTTGCAAGTAACAGAAAATAGCCCAAGTTTGTGTAAGTTATTATGTGATTATCTCTTTGCTTCAAATCTACCCTTCCATAGTCTCTTCGTAATGCTGGGGCAGGGACCTTCCAAGCACTTCTTTTTGGGTCCTCCCCCATGCTTTTAAGATGTACTGGTTCTGACCTTTTCTTTTGTTCCTTCCAGCTCAAAGAATGGTATCTTTTTCCTGCATTTGCTAGCTCTGTGACCTCTTAGTGTTTTTGCCTTTTCAGTTTACCAGTACCTAGTTAGCAATTCTTTGTATCAAATTATATTTGTAAAATGACTGACATGAGTTTTGCCTCTTGAGAGCTAATATGCACCTTAAAGGAGAATGCATTATAAGGATTCAAATGGGTCTTGTATGGACTGGTGGTGTAACTCAGTGGGAGAGTGCTTACCTAGCATGCACAAGGTCCTGGGTTTGATCCTCAGTACTATAAAAGAAAAAGTAGATTAAAATAAAAAGCATCTTGTGACATCTGAGGGCAAAAGTACCCGAGAAGAGCATAGGGTAAGGAACTGGTTAGCAACCAAGAACCCAAAAAGTGCCCCCTCTGTTTAATTCTCATCTCTCTGACTAGGAACTACCTCACAATTCCATTCATATATAATCCATCTTTGAAGGTTTTATCTTTCCCTCAGAAGAGTAGCTCAGTCTAAATAACTGCATTATGGTTCCAATTTCAAATTCCTGGTAGAAAGAATCTGATGGGTGCTGGGGATATAGCTTAGTTGGTAGAGTGCTTGCCTTGCAAGCACAAGGCCATGGATTCAATCCCCAGCACCCCCAAAAAAGAAAAAAGAATCTGATGAACCAGTTCATGTCAGATGTTCACATGGAGTCTGACTTTCTGTGATCAGGGAATGAAGTGGTACAGCAGAGATATGGTTGTCTGAGCTTCAGCTTGAAGGAGGAGGAAGACAGTCAGGTAATTGTGAGAGGAACCAACACTCAAAAAGAACCTACTACAGTTGTTGAGTGAAACAATAAGGACCATGTATGATACACTCCCATTTCTGTAAAAAAAAAAAGCAAAGATGAAGTTATATCTACACAAAAATATGTCTATTGGTAATAGATATGATTAGAAGTCTTTTTTAAAAAACTTTTTGGTTGTAAATGGACATAATACCTATATACCCCAGCCCATTATTTTTTATTTTCATTATGAAATAATTTCAGACTTACAAAAGAATTGCTAAAATTGTACAAGGAATTCCCTAAAGTCTTCACCCAACTTCCCCAAATGTTAAATCTTACATAACCATAGAAAAATAATAAAAACCAAGAAAACAACACCAGCAAATACCACTAATGTACAGACTCTCCAAATTTTGTTACCTCTCTCTCTGTGTCATCTTTTTCCTGAACCAGAATGCTATCCAGAGTCACACTGTATGTGTATTCATCTCCTTCGTCTTTTTAATCTGGGATAGTTTCTTAATCCTTGTCTTTTATGTACTTAATATTTTGAAAGAATACATGTCAGTAATTTTGTAGCATGTCCCTCATTTTGGGATTGTTTCATGTTTCTTTGTGGTTAAAATCGGGTTATATGTTTTGGCAGTGAAACCACAGTAGGACTGCACCACATCAGGAGGCACTTGATACCCATAGGCCTCATGGCATTAACTACAATCACTGATTAGGGTGGTCTGTAACATTATTGTTTTTCTCTTTGCCACTAATTAATTATCTTCTGGGAAGACACCTTGACACTATGTAAAAATACCACTTCTCCATACTTTAGCCCTCCATTTTAAATTCCATTAATGATTCTTTCCTGAACCTAGTTTTACTGTGGCATCTAGAAAATGTTGATTTTTTTTTAATTGCCACCACTTCTTCAACATTTATTGCTTGGAATTCTATCACAAGGAAGAACTTACCCTACTCCTCCAATTATTTATTTGTTTTATTCAATTTATCACTGTGGATTTATGGATTCTTATTTTATTCCATGATTTATAATCTATTTTTATCATTATTTATTTTGTTACTTAAATTGTGACAATATTCTAGAGATTCAACTGGTACCTCATATGGGCTATGCAAGTTCTGTACCATTGAGCTACACCCCCAACCTTTCTTACTTTGTAAAAATTTTTTTATCATTTTGAATTTTGAGTCAGGGTCTTGCTAAGGTACCAAGGCTGATCTCGAACTTATGTTCTCCTGTCTTGGACTCCCAGGTAACTAGGATTACAAGTGTTCACCACCACACCGGCCCCTATTATATTTTATTTTGACATTACAGGATGTTTCAGGCTCATCTTATTCTTTTCCTATTTCACCCCTGGAATCAGCCATTTCTTCAAGGACTCCTAGTTTCTCATCTTCTGTAAAATTGTATTTAGAAAACACGATCTGATATTGTATGCATGTACAAATACATAACAACAAATCTCGCCATTATGTATGACTATAATGTACCAATTTTTTAAATGTGGGGGAAAAAAAGAAAACAAGATCTGGATATCAGGAATGTTCATTGCTACTAATACTCCAGTAGCTGGAAGTAGGTAATATTTTTATCTACGTTTTATAGATTAAAAAATTAATATGGCTAATTATTTATTAGTTGCTAGAGTCAAAATTTGGACCCAAGCAATCTGATCCCAGAATTCAAGTTCTTGACCATTATACAAATCCTATTAATAAAGCCTGAGGAAGGTAGCACAATGTAAACCAACTTCATGCATATATATTTACTTTTCTAGTATATGTATACACACATATACATAAACTTTTCCAACAAGAGGCATTAAATAAATGTGAATTTTCAAGGAAGGAAAAAACAAAGGAAGAAAATATAAGTGAATATTCACTCAGGATGAGAGAGAACTCTTGGATTAACACATGTCCACTTCTCCAGCTGCCTCACTCACTTCAGGACACATCCTCTCCTTCAGTGGTGAAAGGAGCCACTTAAAAAAGGAAATTGCTGCTGTATGCTTTTATTCCTCAGAATCATTCCTGGCTTGTCTGCCTTGCTCCCTGTTGAACTCTTTGTTTTACCTTCTGTGTTGGATCCATCAGCTTTGAATTAAAGCTTCCTCTTCTCATTGTCCTGTCTGAATTTGGCATCCTGACCTCAGACTATTGGTCTTGGCACTACTGGCCCAGAAACTCCATAGGAAACTGACCTGGTAATTATTCTCTTGGCGCCATTCACCACAGCCTCATGCTCACTTCCAACCCAGGGGCTCAGGGCCCCCATCTGTCCAGGGCAGGAGTTTGTGGACAAAATATATTGGAAATATACATGCAAATGAACACAAGAAAAAAATTTCTGTTCAAGACAATGTAAGATTATATGATTCTATGCACACATATATGTATGCATACATGTGACTTTAATTGCTAACATTTCTTGAGTACTATTTACCAAATACATTTCATTTTTCTATAAATTAATATTTTGAAAAATTTCAAACATACAGGAAACTTTAAAGCATAATATAATGTTACCTACATACCCTTTGACCTAGACTTAGCAATCAAAATTTTACTTTTCCCACCAGATTTAAATATTTATTGGTTTTACAAAAAAATTCACATATACTTTGTATTTTGTCAGATACTCATGGCTAAGATTTATTATTACAAAAGGGACAGAGTGAAAAAGCAACAAGAAAAAGATAAACACTGAAAGGAGATCAGCTACAGGTTTTCAAGTCCTTTATCATCCAGTCATAGAAGATATGCTTTCTCTTAAGCAGAAGATATGTGCAAAATGTCTCTACCAGTTCAAGTCTCAGGGTCAATGCTTTGAAGGATGCCTTGTCACATACACATAACCAACCAAGGCAAAAGAAACTCAAAATCCCAACAATGAAACCAGGTATATACATCATCAGTTTTGACGTTTGTATAAAGCAGTTCTGACAAACTAGTAAGACCTGGACCATTGCTCCAGGAGTATAAAACCAAACCGTCAACACTAACATAAAGAACCTTCCAGTCAGGAGCCATGGTGCAGGCCTGTAATCTCAATGACAGGCTGAGCAGGAAGATCACAAATTTGAGGTTAGCCTCAGCTACTTAGGCCTTCAGTAATTTAGTGAGACCAGGTCTCAAAATTTAAAACATGAAAAGTGATGGGGATATAGTTCAGCAGGAAAGCACCCCTGGGTTAAATACCTGGTACCACAAAAACAAAACAAAACAAACTTTCCAAGGCCACATATCAGTGGCCAGTGTTCGGCCAATGGTCAAGTATAGGTTCAACTTTTCCTGGAAGTATGCAAGGAAAGAGCAACCAACCCTCTGTATAAACTTTTCACATGAAACCTTTGCTTGTTCGGATCCTGGCATTTGATCTGCCTTTTTCAGAAGCCTAGCTCAAGTTCCACCTTCCCTCCAGCACCAGCCAGTTGCTTCCAAGCGCAGGTACTTCCCAAACATAGGTTCAATGCAGGGAACCCTTTCCATAAGTGATGTCTTCCTTTTCACTGAATCCCCACTTATTTTATAATTAATCCTATAATGCCTAGGGATATGACTTAGGTTATTATTTGATATCATCATTTAATTTTCCAAGTTTCTATTTTCTCCTTGACCAAATGTTAAATGATGATCATCTCTTAAACCACTTTATGTATGTGTATTCTGCTGCTCCTAAATCAGAGCATTGATTTTAATATATACTTAATGAATATTTATTGATGCTGATTGATCACTGGTTCAAAAACTACTTTCTTACAACTTAATTTTTAATTATGTGCAAATAATAAAGACTGAATTACGCAGCTTTGGCTACCATGTAAGTTGAAAGGAGTTTGCCTTTTTACCAAGTGACATAAGTAAACTAAACCGTCCAGTTTCGTGGAAAAGGAGTAAAAAGAGATTAATTTTTAAAGAATATGATATAGAACAGAAATGCCTTAGTACAGCATTGTGTATACTATATGACATTATGTAAATATGAGTATAGAATGATAGAAGTAAAAGTAACCTAAGAGGTTCCTATTGATGACTTGAAGAAAAAATTGATTAGGAAAACAAGACTGTTTGAACCAGCTAACATGTAGATTTAACATCATTATAAGTCTATTAAACAGTAGAAGTCTACTAAGTCAGTTTATTGCTGCAAGAGAAACCTATGTATCACATACTTTATATTCTCCATTCCTATTGCTTGGGTAGTTTCCTAAGTCATTAGGACATTGCTCATAACTAATTAGAATGAAGCTTCTCCAACTTCGGTATGCAATGGAAGCACTTGGAGGACTTGTAAACACAGATTTCTGGCCCAACTCCCAGAATTTCTGATTCAGCACGTCTGGGGTGGGGCCAAATAATTTGCATTTTTAACAAGCTCCCAGGTGATGCTGATGCTGCAAGTCCACATATCATGTTTTGAGTAGCAAGGCACTGAATCATTCACGCACACCCAACAGTGTATATTTTTAGTGTCTTAAGTACAATTCTCAGCAACCAACTAGGCCTCTAGTAGAACTTTGGCTTTATCACCAACTGTTCCACCTTTACTTTTGTGTTATCCACTCATGTGTTGCTATTATCTTTTATATAAGAATAGTAAAATTTCTATTCCTCTTCAGAATATAATCAATAATAGAATGTCATGTCAGAAAATTGCCAATAATTGCATTGAAGTGTGTCTCATAAACACTTAAAATTACAACAGACACCACTTGTCTATTTTTAAATCAATGCCATCATAAATTAGTCACCATAGTATTACGGTCAGATACCATACCAAAATTTGTTATTTGATAGTGTTTTTGCAATTTATCTCTTTGAATCTTCTTAGTAACTGGGGGAAGTAGAAAAATAATGGTGACCACATTGCAGGTGGTCAGTACTTGACCTGGCACTTCATGTCTGACAGACACTATGTGGAGTGAGCTATTACCAACAATCTGTTCATGCTACTCTTCAGTAGGCACAGCAAGTAGGATGTGTTCCAGCTAAGCCATAGGTCTCCTTGAGAGCTAAATACTACATATGGCGATTGTTGAATCATCTTATTGTCCACAAGACAGAGATATATTTATTGGGGGCATCATTCACCTGGAAAATGTCTGAGATTCTTACTTGTAGATGGTGATTAAATATTAAACTATTTTTCTAGTTCCAAATTCAATTAATGCACTAATTAAGGAAATTTATATTGGTTGTGATATTCACTGCTACAATGTCCTAACATACTTTTTTTTCCTCAGGTCAGTGTTAGCCTATATCTACTTATAAAAACATTCAGACTTGTGTTTCAGTGGTATCACTTGAGGGAAAAATCCAGAAAGTTCTAGTGACAGTTATTGTATATGATTCTATCTACTGCAAAATAGGAAGTAGAACAAAGTTTATATGCTATAAAATCTTAAGTCAGAAAACTTTTAATATTTCTTGATTTTTGTAATATCCAATTTAGCACATATAAGCCAGAGGTTCCAAATATAGAAAGGCAAAGAAAGGAGAATAGGAAGGGCTGGGGAAGCTATATCAGTTACACTTCTGGGGAGTTTGGTTCCTCCTCCTCCTCCTCCTCTTTTTTCAATTTTATTGTGGTATAATGGACAAATAAAATTTTATATATTTAAGGTGCACAATTTGATGTTTTGATATACATACGTGTTGTGAAATAACCAAGCTAGTTAACAATCTCACATAGTTGTGTGTGTGTGTGTGTGTGTGTCTGTGTGTGTTTGGTTCTGGGAATTGAACTCAGGGACTCACACATGCTAGGCAAATGCTGTAACACTGAGCAACATTCTGACCCCTTTTATTTTATTTTGAGATAGTATCTTGCTAAACTGCTGTCTGGCCCCTAACTTGTGAATCTTCTGTTTCACTTCCTGAGTAGCTGGGATTACAGGTGTGCACCACTGCTCCCCACATACCTTTAAAAAATGGCAAGAACACTTAAGATTAAAAGTTTGACATGCTTTACAAATTTATGTGCCATACGTGCACAGGGGCCACAATAATCTATAATGTTCCAGTTTTAGTGTACATGCTGCTGAAGGGGTGTTCCCTTCTATTGGTAATGGTCCTCCCTCACAAAGCACAAGGCAAGTGACCCAGAATTAGAGAGAATACACCAGCCTCCTGGATAGAAGGATTGCCTAGGGATTATTACTAGAGCAGGTGACACAAATTGAGATAATCTAAATCCTTCTCTAACAAGTTCTTGAGGCACCCCTAGGTTCTAGGGTCATGGAGCTAGAAGGATGTGAAGCTAGAGGAACTTGCATACTTCATGAAAAGGTACACCAGAGACAGAGAATTTAGGACAAAACAGAAAGAAAAATGGACCTGTGAGGAAGATAGACACACAAAGAGGAGATAAGATTTTAGTGTCCTTTGAGACCTTGGGTCCAGAGTGCACATGGCCAAGTCTTCCCCCAGACCATGAACCATACATTCTGTTCTTGGCTTAAATCACTTTGAGTAGACTTTCGTCCCCTTGACTAAGGGTAAGGCATATTACATTTTATCCATTATTGAGTAATGGCAACTATTTTTAAATTAATTTCACTCCTAAGCCTAGGAGGAAAAAACAAATACCATGGGAAATAAAATTATGTTTAAATATTATGAGTTAAAGGTGTCAGATATTTTGTCTGGAATTTGCCTAAAAATAGCCTCATGTGATGGGTATGTGTGTAAATTAATTCTTACCTCACAGACAATTATTTAACACTTTTAATTCCTTGATCAGGAGTCCACACCCAAGGAAGGGGTGAACAGCTAGCAGTTGAAGAACAATAGGCCACCCTCCAAAGGAGGCTGGCGTAGAGCATTAGCTATCACCATCTAAGCATGCACCATTTGCATAGTGAAATAGTGGCACTGAAAATATACTGTACAGGTGCTTACACTGTACATAAATGGAGCCTGTGACTCTGGCAGTCCAGCTGCCTCACAGCCTTTAAAGTAGCACCCAAGGTTTGGAACTTGCTTTTTTTCTCTGTCACCCTTCTTAACATACAGTTGTTTCACCTAACCTGATTAGAAGGTCAGCTCATCCTCTGTCATAATAAGGTTGAATCAGACTCTAAAGTGAATCTTCTTTGCAAGGTGCTTGTTAGAGTGCCAGGAAGAAGGAGTATGGACTTTACTCAGTCTATAGAACTCTTGTATGAGTGCTATTTTTTAGTTTACTTGCTAATAATCCAAATTTTGTATGTAGAAAGTTTAGTTCTGACACTAACTTTCATTGTAATAGACCATGATAACAATTTTGTAATCTTTATTTTCGTTTTTAATTGACACATAATTTTATGTACTGATGGGATACGATGTGATATTTCAATACATGTCTATAATGTATAATGATCAAATAAAGGCAATTAGCATATCTATCACCTCAAGCATTTATTATTTGTGTTGGGAACATTCAAAATACTTTCTTCTAGCTATTTTGAAATACACAATAAATTACTGTGCACCATGTAATTTCTTAAGCTTTAGCCATAAGTATGTGCTCTTGAAGTAGAGGCCCTTTTCTTTGGGCATAGGTTAATTTATTAATATAAATATAAATTTATTTTTTATATTTATTGAAACAAATACAGTATCTTTCTAATTCTTGTCCACTTGCTTTAGGAGACTGAAAAGAATGGAAGGTTTCCAACTTCCATCAGAAAAATGTCTTTGAGGCTTTTCTCACTACCAGAGGGTGTTTCTAGCTTCTTTGTATTAGCCTACAGAAAAATACACAAAGACCTGATAGGGAACTAAACTGAGCTGTCCCCAAGGAAGTGGGGAGGAGGCCTTGATTTTAGCTAAGACAGTCTTACACTGAGTATGTGGATGAGGAAATACCTGCATGGGATCTCAGGACAGTTGGGCACTGGGAACTTGTGAAAGAAGCCTTGAGAAAGTTGCCCAAACCCAATCTTGTCACAGAGAGTGTAGATGTTATGGTTTGGATGTGAGGTGTCCCCCACAAGCTCACCTGTGAGACAATGCGAGAAGGTTCAGAGGAGAAATGACTGGGTTGTAAGAGTCTTAACCCAATCTGTGAATTAATCCCCTGACAGGGATTAACTGAGTGGTAACTAAAGTGGTAGGGTGTGGCTGGAGGAGGTGGGACTTGGGGACATGGCTTTATACATTTGTGTCTGGTGAGTGGACTCTCTCTCTGCTACCTGATCACCATGTGAGCTGTTTCCCTCCACCACACTCTTCCTCCATGATGTTTTGTTTCACCTTAAACCCAGAGAAATGGAGTCAGCCTTCTTTGGACTAAGACCTTTGAAACCGTGAGCCCTAAAATAAACCTTTCCTTCTCTACAGTTGTTCTGGTCAGGTCCTTTTAGTACAGTAGTGAAAAACTAACTAAAACAGTAGAGCACCTGCTTTCAAAGGAGTGGTTATGGAGCACCTTAAGTCCATATCAACAATGGCTTGAAGACCCAGGTTCTTCCTGAAATGTTCTGGAATATATAATGCCTAGAGCTCCCACATACACATTATTTCCAGTATTACCATAAGATTGTGATAATATTTATTGCATATCTGTATTATGGAGTAAAATTCACACCTACCAGAAGTAAATTTGCTATTTTTTAAAAAGCTAGATTAAGCCACTTATATTTAAGCTAACAATAATTTCTTGAGGATATTGTCTTTAAATCCTATATTTAAAGAAAATATAGTATTTTCTAAATATTAGAAAAGGCTGCATTTGCATGAAGTAGAAGAGTGTTTTGTCTGCATCAGAGTATCCTCAACAACATACTTTCTTTCTAACTAACTGAGATACTCACTGACTGGGGATGGCTGGTTACCCCTGGCTGGTTGTCTTCAGATGTAAGCAATCTCTTCCTTTTGTCTCAGTGAGCCATACGGATACTGTATTATTATTTGTATGTGCACCATTTGTGTTAAAAGCACTGGTTCACATGATCTATAATAGTTTAGTGCAAGGGGGGAAATATCCTTTAGCTTTATCTCTTTGACAAAGTAAATTTAAATACTAGCTACCTGCTTTCAAAAAATACTTTATCAGATGTAAGGTCAGAGCCAGAGCAAAGAAAAAAAAATTCAACCCAAGGGATGCCTAAATTGTCTAAGTTCCTGTATCATCAGATACTTGGTGAGGTTTCTGGATAGTTCTTCTATCCAGAATTAAAGGTATCAGATAGTATTTCTGGAAACAATTTTCTTCCGGTTCTATAGTCATAGAGAATTAGAAACGAATTGCTGAAGAGAAGTAAAATTCAGAAATGAGCACTATTGAGTCTACCCATTCTTTTTCCCACAATGTATCATACATGGAGTTTGACTCCATGGATTCTAACCAGGACTCTATCTGAGATTCGTTTGTTCACTCATCTGAAGTGTCCTGATTTAAGAGGATCAGGCTTTCTGTACTTCGTTTCCCTTCAATTAGAGAGTAAGCAGTGCTAGAGCAGTGATTTTTTTTATAGTGAAATTACCTGGAGCATTTTTCTTTTCAACAGTCTTACCCTAAACCAGTAATTCTCAAATATGGTCTCTGGACCAGCAGCATCAGCATTACCTGGAAACTTGCTAAGAGGCAAATGATTGGGCTCCACCTCAGATCTACCGAATCAGAAAGTCTGAGGATGGCACCCAGCAAATCTGTTTTAACAAGCTCTCCAGGTGATTCTGATTCACCCTAAAGTTTAAGAATGTTTGATTTAGGCAAATTAAATCGGGATATATGAAGTGAAGTCTGAACAAATGTATCACTTCAGGCAATTCTAATGTTCAAATGGCATTGAGATTGTTGCCTTGTATAAAAAGAACTCAGTACCAATTCTTCATTTCTCACACCAGACCATGCTCCCCCTCTTCCTAATTCAGGTCCTTTCCCAGGTAAAATTATCAGTAACTCAACAGATTTTGGAGTTTACTCCTGAATTTATTTCTGGCCTTGGCTAGACTGCATGTTCTAAATCCTTGTTTGAACTTATTACTTGTTTGTAAATACTTATGAAAATGAACAGCCAGGTTTCACAGCATTTGTTTTTTGCAGCATCTTGTATGAAACACTCAGAGATGCAGTAAAATGGAAAGTAGAAAGAATTAGGGGTTTTACATTTTACAGCAGAACTTCTCAATTTTGGCTGTACATTAAAATCAGCTTTTAAAAACTCCTGATGCCCAGACCATATCCCAGACCAATGAAATAAAAACCTCTGGAGTAGGACCCAGACAGACATCAATATATTTTTTATAGCTCCCAGGTGACTCCAGTTGGCTGAGAATCACTCTAATAGGAGAAACTAGACTGGGAACTCAATCTTTGAATGAGGCAGGGGAACTGCTAGGAGGAAGAGGAGCTGCTCAGTGCCAATAAGGAATTAATATTCACATGCACATATTTGTCCTGTAAACTCTTAAAGAAATAACTTCATTTCTATCTCTAACACAGCACTGGATTGGCCCCTTTCATATTTAGGTGGCATGAGAGAGAGGCAAAGATAAGAAAGATATGAAGCGAATGTGACAAGCTCTTGATAATTGTTCATTTTCATGGATAAGTACATGGAAGTTCATTATACTATTTACCTATTTACATTTTTTGTATATTTGAAAATTCACATAGTAAAAAATCAACTGAATCTTATTCAGTAGTAGGGACATTTACCAACTTATGTAAATTAAAAGAATTATAAGAGAATATGATGAAAATTCCTAGAAAATAATTCCAAAACTGACTCAAGGAGGAATAGAAACTTGACTTAGAATTAGCACAAGCAAAAATTCCCAGCAAATAGAAGATCAGATTCAGATTGCTTCACTATTAAATTCTACCAAATATTAAAAAAGGAATTAACATCAATCCTTCTCAAGATCTTCCAAAAAATAGAAAAAGGAGACCTAAAAACTTATTCTGAGGCCAGCATTATCTTGATATCAAAGCCAAAGACATCATAAGAAAACTACAGGTCAATGTACTTTTTGAATTTAATGCAAATATCCACAACAAAATACTAGCAAACCAAATCCAATAGCATGTTAAAATGATTAAATGCCATGGGGTGGGGTATAAACTTCCATCCTCTGTGGCAAAATCTCTTTATTAATAGATAATGTCACAAATTAGAAAAATAAAAAAATAAAATAAAAAAAAATGATTAAATGCCATAAACAACCATGTGGGGTTTGTCTCAGGAATGCAAAGGTGATTCAACATAAGAAACTCAATGTAAAAGCTAGGTATGATGGCATACATCTATAATCTTAGCAACTTGGGAAGCTGAAGCAGAAGGATTGCAAGTTCCAGGCCAGCCTCGGCAACTTAGTGAGACCCTTAGCAACTTAGTGATACTTTGTCCAAAAATAAAAATTTTTAAAAAATAACTGAGGAGAATCACAGCCGCTGGGACAGGAGTCTCCTGTGTTGCTCCTTTGCTAGTAAAGCAATAAATCTCTTTTTCTTTTTCTAAAAAAAAAAAAAAAAAAAAAGAACTGAAGATGCAGTTCAGTGATAAAATCCCTGGGTTCAATGTCCAGTACAAAAAAAGAAAGAAAGAAGAAATTAATTTAGCACAACACACCATATTAATAAAATGAAAGGAAAAAATACAATGATCTCAACTGATGCATAAAAAAGCCTTTGACAAAATCGGAAACCCTTTCATGTTAAAACACTCAACAATTGGGGCTGGGATTATGGCTCAGTGAAAGAGCACTTGCCTAGCATGTGTGAGGCACTGGTTTCAATTCTCAGCACCACATATAAATAAATAAAATAAAGGTCCATTGACAACTAAAAAAATATTTTAAAAATACTTAGGAATAAATTTAGCCCAATGAGAAGCACAACTAATAAGGTGAAAACTATAAAATACTGCTGAAAGAAATTGAAGATCAAAATAAATGGAAAGACATCCAATGTTTATGGATTGGAAGACGTGATCTTGTAAAGATTGCCTTACCAGGGCTGGGCATATAGCTCAGTTGGTAGAGTGCTTGCCTCATAAGCACAAGGGCCTGGGTTCAAGCCCCAGCACCACAAAAAAAAAAAAAAAAAAAAAAAAGATTGCATTAATTTCTAAACTGATCTACAGATTCAAAACAATCCCTGTCAAAATTTTAAGACTTTCTTGCAGAAATGGAAAAGCTAATTCTTAAACTCATATGTGATTTCAAGCCCCCCCCCAAACCAAAACAATCTTGAAAAAGAAGGATGAAGCTGGGGGACTCCACACTTGGCAATTTCAAAACATAACATAAAGCTATGGTAATCAAAACACTATGATATTGGCATAGAAGAGACATTAGATCAGTGGAATAGAATTGAGAGTTTAAAAGTAAATCTGTATCTCTATAGCCAATTGATTTTTGAAAAGGGTGCCAAAATAAATTTAACATGATAATAAACAGTCTTAACAAATGGGATGGAAGATCTGGATATCCACGTGCAAGAGAGTAAACCTTGGACACCTCCCTATCTCACACCATATACAAAAATTAAGTCAAAATGGATGAAAGACCTAAATGTGAGAACTGCAAGACTCTTGGAATAAAATGATAAAATCTACATGACCTAGGATTTGGCAGTGAATTCTTATATATGATGTCCAAAGCATAAGCAACAAAAGAAAAAAAAATAGATAGATTGGATTTCACCAAAATTAATAGAGAAAAGACAACCCATGCAGTGGGAAAAATATTTGTAAATCAACATATGTGATAAGTACCTAGTATTCATTATATATACAGAACTCCTACACCTCAACAACAAAAAGACAAATAGTTCAGTTTAAAAATGGGCAAAGGAGCTGGGCATGGTGGTGCACAATTTTAATCCCAGAAACTTGGGAGGTTGAAGCAGGAGCATCAGAAGTTCCAGGCGAGCCTCAGCAAGTTAGCAAAACCCTGGGTCCAAAAAAAGAGTAAAAAGAGGTGGGGATGTAGCTCAGTGGTAAAGTACCCCTGGCTTCAATCCCCAGTTATAAAATAAATAAATAAATAAAAAATAAAGGCATAGAGGCAAAGAATTTGAACACACATTTCTCCAAAAAAGATATACAAATAGCCAACAAGTCCATTAAAAGATGTTTGTTATCATTAGTTATTAGGAAAATGCAAATAAAATCACAATGACACGCTACTTCACATTAACAAGATTGCTCAGTTTTTTTTTTAATGGAAAATAAGTGTTGACAAAGATGTGGGAACTTAGAACCCTCATATATTGTAACAGAAATATATAATAGTGCAGCTACTTTGGAAGACAGTTTTTCAGTTCCTCAAAAAGTTAAGCAGAATTAACACATGACCTAAAAATTCCCCTTTTAGGTATATATCTGAAAGAAGTGAAAACAGTTATTCAAATAATACTTGTACACAAATTTTCATAAAAAGGATTATTCACAAATAGTCACAAAGTAGAAACAACTCAAATGTCAATCAACTGATTAATGGAGAAACAAAATGTGGTAAAATCCATACCACAGAATATTTTTCTCCCATAAAAAATGAAGTATTGATGAATGTTACAACATGGATAAACTTTGAAAGCATTATGCTAGGTGAAACAGTCAGACACAAAAGGTCACAGATTGTGTAATTCCATTTATATGAAACATCCAGAATAGGTAAATCCATACAGACAGAAAACAGACTAGACGATGTGATGTCAGGGATTGTGGGCAGAGTGGAGAGGAACTCCTATTGAGTATTTGTTTTCTGGGGCAGAGTTAGAGATTGTGAAAATGTTTTTGGAGCTAGATAGAAGTGATTGTTGCACAAAGTAGTCTGGAAAAACATGGTGATGCCATATGGTGACTGTAGCTCAGCAGTTGCTGTGAGCATATGTGGTCCTCTTCTTTGGAAATTTCCAGACTAAGGACCAGGCAAGGGAATACGACTCCTATATATTCAAGTGGAAATATGAATAGGAACATTGTGTTTTGTAAAGATAATGTGACAGCAATGTAAAGCTGAGAGTAAATAAAAACTCTAATGTCCTAAGAGTTTTTAGAGAACTAGATGCAAAATTCTGAAGAAATAAAAAAGAATGGTGGAATGAGACAGACATCATTACCCTATGTGCATGTATGATTACACAAATGGTATGAATCTACATTGTGTACAACCATAGAAATGAAAAGATGTGCCCCATTTGTGTACAATGAATCAAAATGCAGTCTGTAAAAATAAAAAGGAATTTAAAAAAAAAGTAGCAATTGGGTCTTCAGAAAAAAGTTCAGACTAGTTAGGAAAACAATAATAAGAATATTAATTTATATATATATAATTTATATATATTAATTTATGTATTATATATAAATAATACTAACATATACAGCTCATCTCTTCAATTCCTTATAATAGTCCTAATGTTAGAAACTACCAATCTATGGCAGAAATTACTACCCTCCACTCATTTTCTTTGGGCACATAGCTTCTCAAAATAAAAATATCCCCCAGATTTCTTTGCAAGTAGGTTGTGGTCATGTGACTAATTTCGGGCCAACTGTGTAAAACTAGAAGTGTCGTATGATTACTTTAGGGAAGTTTCCTTAGGAATAAACTGGCTTATACCCTCTTCCTTCTTTCCCCTTCCTTCCTTCGTTCCCTCCCTCCCTCCCTCCCTCCCTCCCTCCTTCCTTCCTTCCTTCCTTCCTTCCTTCCTTCCTTCCTTCCTTCAGGCTTTAACGTGTCTCTAGATTAGTTAACTCAAACTGTAAGACAACCTCTACCTTAGCAATATAAGACAAGCATGTCAGAAAAGAGGAGCCTGGGTACATGAGATTATGGAGTTCCCTATCATTCCTGGATAACCTAATTCTGGACTCCTAGAAAGAAAAGTGCCTTCTATTTTATTTAAACCAATCTTATTTGGAGTTTTCTTTATTCGCAATAAAGTGAAATCTTAATGGGTACAGGGTTTTACAAATGATAAAATGAAAAGAAAATACATCCTATGGTTTGGATATGAAGTGTCCCCCCAAAATCTCCTATGTGAGCAAGAAGTGAAATGACTAGAACACGAGAGCATGAAAGCTTTAACTTAATCAGTCCATCCTAGTTTAAATAGACTGTGTGGTAACTGTGGGCAAATGGGGCCTGGCTGAAGAGGTGGGTCACTGGGGTGTGCCCTGGAAAGGTTTATTTTTCCCTAGACCCTTCCCCTCTCTCTGCTTCTTGGCCACCGTGTCCTAAGCTGCTTTCCTTTGCCATGCTCCTTTTCCATGATGCTTAGCCTCTGCTTCACCTCTAAATCAGAGTAAGACAAGAGTCAGTTGATTGTGGACTGAAACCATGAATCCAAAATAAACTTTTCCTTTTCTAAGTTGTTCTTCTCAGGTATTTTGATCACAATGACAAAAAGCTAATTAACATAGTACATAACATCAAACAACCAGAAACTTATGAAGTTGGGATCCAAATCCACTTAAATTTAATTCCAGTGATAATGCTATCCCATCTTTGCAGTGTCCTGTTGGGATTCTCTATAATCTGGTCACGGCCTATATTCAAGACTCATCTTTGTTGCTTTCCTATACACTTAGGTTTAGCTCTTTTGAAAGATTTGGGCCAGTGCTGCCTCACATGCTCTGCTTCTCCTGACACCTCTAATAATACAGATTCTTGAGTTGGCTTATTTTTTATTGCAGCTGCCAACACCATAAACATTACATGTTGGCATATAATGGTTAGACTAGGAAATAAACTGAAGGGCATGATATATTCAAAATTGCCTTTCTCTTCTGGTTCTTTACCCCTGTTTTCAAAACAGTATGGTACAATTCAGTCCTGTCCCCAACTTTAGGCTGAATTTATGGGTTCATCACTTGCTATTTATACATTCCATAAAAATTTATTGAGCATACACCGTGTATCAACCACTGTGTGAGAAGCCCAGGATGCAAACTCCCTCAAGGAGTTTACCATATATGGGTAAAGCTTGGAGTCTAGTGGGCATAAGGTGCCCGCTCCACATTGTCTTTTCAATGAAGCTTCATGGGCCCTCCTGTACATAGACCCCATAATTATCCTCTCCCACAAATTATACCTAGATATATTTGAATTGTCACTAGCCTCAAAGATCTTTGCTTTGAGATTCCAGATATAGATAGGTAGAATTTACAAGAACATAAGAAAGGGAAGGCCTATTGACCTCATCTTCACCTTGCAACTATTCCTAGGGGTTCATGTCAGAAATTATGTAGACTCAATCCCCACATTGTCTATGAGTAACTTTTTTTTCTTTCTCTTAATCAGTGTTAAATTCATACTTTCCTTTGCATTATTTTAGACTGGGTCAATATCATTACTATTTTTTACATTTACCATAACCTATATATAGTATTAGTCTGCTAGGGCTGCTATAACAAAATGCCAGAGACTAGGTAACTTGAACAACAAAAATTTATTTTCTCAGTTTTGACAGTTAGAAACTCCAGATCCAGGTGCTGGTAGATTTGGTTTCTAGTAAAGCCTCTCTTCCTTTCTCTTCTTGCTGTGTCCCTCACATGGACTCTTCTGTGTGAATACATGGAGAATGAGAGAGAAATAGAGATCTCTGATATCTTTTTCTCTTCTTATAAGGTCACTAGTCTTACCGAATTAGGACCACATCCTTATGGCTTCATTTAATTTTAATTCCTTCTTAAATGCCCTATGTTAAATACAGTCATGTTGGGGTAGGGCTTTAACATATGAATGGCAGGGTAGGCACCAAAATTCAATTCATATCAACCTCCACACTATAGTCTTCTAAGTTCTCAAATTCTGTGTTTAAAATCCTTCATAGTTATGTGTCTCTCCAGTTTTTGGAGAAATTGACTCTGCTCATCTTGAGTTTCATGAGTTTATAGAATTAAAGAGAAAGCTGGAGGGCCAAGCTTGTAATCAAGAAGTTCCTGATGGTTTCAGTAGCAGGGATCCCTGGACTATCATGACTACCATGGTAGGACACTTAGGCTACAATGAGTGGACTCTTTCCTCTTCTTTTCTTCTTAGGTTACACTATTCAAGATACAAAATCTCTAGTTGTACAATATCCTGAGTGTACATAAGTCCACTGATTGTGTAGTTAAGATCACTAAAATGGCAAATTCTATATCACACTTTTTTTGTGTGTGTGGTGTAGGGGATTGAACCCAGGGCTTTTTGCTTTCAAGGCAGGCACTCTACCAACTGAGCTATATCCCCAACCCTCACACATATTTTAATATCATAAAAAGTTAATAATGACTTTGATATAGCCAAATACTTAAAATACTCTGGAAAGCAATGAAATACAGTTTTAAATCTCTTTAGGGATTAGATGACTCATACTAATATATGAAGTTTAATAAATGCAACCAAGTTAAGTAAAATTGATACCATTATGTTTGACTTTGAAGATCAATGAACAAAGACAGACAGACAAAGAGGTAGAAAAAGAAAATGACCAAACCCTGACATTTCTTCTTCCTACACTGAACATCTGTGGGCTTTGTCACTTTAAGCACTAAATGCTGAAATCACTTTTGGAAATCACTTTCATGAAACTAACTTAAATTATTCTAATGGTTTATGTTAATAAGCTTGGAAAAAACATTCCTTGATATTATATCTAGCATTGGCTTCCAAAATACTTGGGGGCAAGAGGAAATGGAGAAGTGTACAGTTGAAGCAGACTGGCCATGAACTGATCATTGTTGAGAATGGGTTTTGGTTCATGGAAATGCTTTACACTATCCCTTCTACTTTTGGGTATATTTGAATTCTCCACAATAAAAGACTTTTAAATTTGAAAAAATATGAAACAGAACTAAGTTAAACTAAGAAAAAAGAGAAAAAAAATTTAAAAAGCCCAGAGACAGAGAATGTGGTCAGTCTCATCTAGGTCACACATATGCCCCTGATTGCCCCTGACTCTATCAGGGAGGTGAGAGGAAAGTCTGGGCAAAGAAATGTATAGGGACTCTGGTTTCACTTGAATTTATCCTGTCAGTGAAACACAGTGGGGTGAGATAATTCCCCCAACACTGGGTGCAGTAGGTTACAAAGAGGGATGAAGGCTTGATGTCCATATATTACCAATGTCCATTTCTTTTCGTGACTTATAAGACGTACTTTCCAGCTTCCTCCCTCATCTCCTGTTACCCTGCTACACCTTGCTCCAGCCAGGCCAGCCAACCTGCGCTCTCTCCATTCTGTGCCTTTTCACATGCGATATCCACTTAGTAGGTCTCTCTTCTGATTGTTCCCTAATGAAGGCCACACCTCCTTCAGACTCAACTCAGACATAATCTTATATTAAAGACAGATATTATTTTCTACTCTTAAGTAAGCAAAACATTGAAATAATTTAGTAGATTAGAGGGGATGGCCTGAAATGCACACTCATTTATTGCTGTTGGCCTTATACATTGATATACTCTCTTCAAAAAATAATTTGGCAATCTACATCAAGATCCAGAGAATGCTTGATTTTGCAATCTTGATTCAATGAACTTTGATTCAGTAATCTCAGTTCTGGGAATCAAACCAAAAAAAAAAAATTCCAAAACATATTAATGATATATGTTTATTACAGTATAGTACAATATTACAATATATTACACTAATTGCAGTAGTAAAATGCTGGAAATAGTATTGATAAGGTAAATATGTGCACTTAATGGAATACTATAAAGAATTGAAATATCTGATTATATATTTATACAAAATTAATTATATATTAATTTATACAAAAACTAAAACATTTGCTACAATGTTTTTGAAAGATTATATTAATCTGCACGCCTCCCAGTACTGTCCTTGTTTTCAATGACAATGGACACTGTCATTGTAAAAAATCGCTGTTGATGGTATCTTGTATTGTTTTATATATTACTTTCATAATGGAGAAATGCTAAAATTATATTTTTAAAAGACTATGTCAATTAGGGAGAAATGTGTTCAGGTAACATAGTTAAATATCAGTGTTTTAATTTCTTTTAGTTTCTGTCAGTTAATGCAGCTTAAATCAATTCTACCAAATTCAGGGTAGCTTTTGCTCCTAAAAAGAACTATTTATTCATTGAAGGCCTGATGATGTCTTGTTCATTTTTCTCTAACTTAGCCTTATTTTTGATTAATTTAGTCTTAATTGTCTAGGAAAGACAAATTTCTCATGTGTATATTTGTATTCAATCAAATAAGGAATGAATAAAACATACCAGAATCTTTAAAATGTTCTAATATTTAGGCTTAGTAATTATGTTTCTAAAAATAAATATTAGACTTATAATTCAAAGTGGCTTTAACATTTTAAAATTATCTAAATAGTACAGGAAATCTAAGAAAAGCCTTATATTCTTAAATAGTCTTACTATTTTAAAATTATCTAAATAGTAGAGGAAATTTAAGAAAATCATATTTACAGATGGTTTTAGTACATGGGAAAATAGTATAATGTTAAATAGAAAAACCACTATTCAAAATTGAATATTTATTATAATCAAAACCATGTGAAGCAAATTTATTATAATAACAACTATGTAAAATAATCTATTGTGATAATAACTGAGAAATAGCATTTGAAGTACTACAAAAACTCCAAAATACTCATCTGGCTCTACTTGAAGCATGACAGAATAGATGATTTTCTTTTTTCTTTATGCTTATCTATATTTTGGAAATTTCTTCTATATTGAGTATATTATTTTTACATTTAGAAAAACAAAAATACATAAAGACTATTTCAGTTGAAATAGAAATACAATTCTATACAAAAAAGAGAAAGGAATTGAGAGAGGTAAGGAGAGTGGGGGTGGGGGAGAGAGAGAGAGAGAGAGAGAGAGAGAGAGAAAGAGTTTGTTCCTGGATGGATTTGGCCTCAGGCCCAGATGGAAATTATATCATCAGGTCTCTTTCTTTCCCCCTCCCCCAAATCTCGGCTCAGACTCCTCTGTGTAGTGACCTCATTTTTTCCATCTTCCAGGCTGCCAGAGAAGTAGGTTGCCCACTGCTCTAGGCTTACATCATCTGCTTTAGGAATCCCAGTGGAAAGAGACCTTTCTCTCCCAACATTTCAACATCAATTCCAGAGGACTCTTAAAGCCCTGCTTGGGCCACAAGCCCACCCCAAGAGTGATCACATGCCTGAGGAATGGAGTATTACAATTAAGTGGGCTTGTGACATATGCCCACATCTGTCCCAGAAGCAAGGCTCTGGTACTGGAAGAGAGAAGCATCATGATGCCAGTCAAATTAAGAAAAACTTGGGCAGCACAGAATGCTACTGTGGTTCACTGTCTTCATCCACACTCTTGCCTTTCCAGATGTGCAATTCTAAAAATGTCCTTTACTGAATTTAATGCAATATGTCCATGTACAGTTCTTCTCCCAGTGAAACAATTCAGTCTCATCCAGTGACCATATTGTCTTGAAGTGTAGAGACTCTGGGTAATATGCTTTCCTCTCGGTCAGGTGGAGATTGGGCTTCGCATGGTCTTGCAATGCAAATATTATCTAAATTTGCTTCCTTGGCAGTGAAAAAAGTTCTTTGGTGAGTCAATCTTTCTGCCCTGGGCCTCCAGATGTGAGGAGCAAACCTCCCCTGCCCCTCACATTCCAGGACTGCACTACTTAAGCCACCAATCTCTTCTTGTTCTGATTATGGAGACTGGTTATTGGCTTAGGCTTTGAACAAAAGCGATTATTTCCAAGTTGGGTTTTCTGGCAATACAATTCCCTTCAGGCCTCAGATGGATTTTTGCCAATTTGATACCTGGGGATTTCATAGACTAAGCACCAGCAGTCAGAGATTCAACCTTGCCCTTGAAGTTTCTGTTTCTTAGCACAGTATCTCAGCTATATCCATCCTATAGGCTCTCATACTGGCTAACTTGCTCCTAGCTATACCCCAGTATGTAATGTTTTGCCACAGGTATTAATTTTAATTATGTTTATCAGAGAATAACAGAATTGAAAGGGCAAAGGAAACAGGGTTCTCTATTTTGAGGGCTCTTACCAAGTCTCCAAGGTATTTCCTGCTTATCTCCTTTGTATTAACTTCAAGTTGGAGCAATAAAATTCAGTTTTTTCCAGAGTTCAGCAAGAAGAAATATTATTTGACCCTCAGTGGTCCCATGCTGCTGGCTAGAGGCAGAATGGGCCTTCCTGGGGAATGGAGTATTACATTCAGTGGTACCGCTTTTCAGTGAGTTTAGATTCAAACTTCTCCATGTGCATATCTTAGCAGGGCCTCCTCCTAGCATCTCTATATTTGCATCATCCCATTTCACAGTAATGTTCAGAGAAAGGGGTACTGTGTTTGATTGGACCTAGATCATGTGTCCACCTCTAATGGGGCAGAATTTACTGAAGAAAGGGAAGAATGGGAACCATGCTGAAGCAGATTACAAGGTACTTGCAACTTTTTTTAAAATTTAGTACTTCATGTAAAACTCCTCAAAGCTAAAATTGTAAACGTGAGTAGAAAAGATTCTTAAGATCATCCTATTTTTTTTTTCCTTTTGTGGTAATGGGAAATTGAACCCAGGGCCTTGGACATGCTAGACAAATAAATGCCTTACCACTGAGCCATATTTCCTAACCCTTGTTTTTATATTTTATTTTGAGACAGGATCTTGCTAAATTGCCCAGGCTGGCCTCAAACTTGTGATCCTCCTGCCTCAGGCTCCCGAGTCACTGGGGTTACAGGTGAGTGTCACTGTGCCCAGTTGCCTATTCAGCAACTTTCTTAGCTTTCCGCTATAGGCAGTTTTCAAATATTTAACAGTCTAAATTTCAAAACTATTTTTAGAAGGTGCCTTCTTTAGTGTTATATCCATCATTTTTGTTTACATAATATTTTGCTTTCATTACACTACCTTCTTTTGAAACTTCATTTCTAGGCTTCTAATATCAGTGAATACCTATATTCCAAACCTAGAGGATTTCCCCTCTAGTCAAGAGCTTTTTGCCAGCTCTAAATCTCCTCACACAGAAGAAGCAATCTTGGTTCCCAGCCTTTTTGGTTTTGCATCTTGGTTCTCTGTCTTATTTTCTCCCATAACGCAAATCCAATCACCAGATCCCTGCAATAGTAAGCCTGACACACTTATTCATGGGTAGAGACTGGAAAATATAAGTTTAAAATACTGCTAACTTTTTAAAAATAAACTGTTCATTTCAGAATAATTTGAGATTGATGGAAAGTTACAAAGACAGTACTGAGAGTCCTTCCATAGCCTTTATCCAGGGTCTCCTCCTGGTAACATCTTCTACAGCCAGGATGTCGCTGTTAAAACTAGGAAATTAGCATTCGTATATTATTAACTAAATGCCAAACTAAATGGATTTAATGTTTTCCTACTAATGTTCTTTTTCTATACCAGGATCCAATCCAAGGTTGCATGTTACATATAGCCTGCTAAATTGTAAAACACTTTTAAGTCATTTCCAGTTAAACTATGACAATTAGGAAGAGTGTGGTATTTTAATATTTGAGATAAAACAATTTATTTACAAAACAACACTAGTGGTTAAGATACCACTGGTACTAAGATTATGAGTTCTTCCAGGAAGAGTCTCTGTCTTTTTGGCACATTTTAGCTACATATAGTTTCAAAATTCTCTACAGAATGTAGTTTCAGAGCCCTAAGAATTGAAAGAGTACAAGAAATTCAAAGCATTCTAACTTCTGGTGGAAAATAATCAAAATCTTCCTAATGTAATTAGTAGACTTAGGATTTTATTCCCATATTATACCATAAGGCTAGTATGAATATAATTTATTAATATATTAGAAGTCTGATCCAATCATCACAGTCTGAGCCACAGAAACCACTAAGACCTCATGATCAGATTCACGTCTAACCAACTTCTCTAGGGGGAAGGATGTTTGCCAACAAAACCCAGCCCTCTCTTTAGGAGTAATACATGGAGTAATTTGGGGGAAAGTAAAAGTTACTCTGCAGTTTTAAACAAAGGTATTTCAGACCTGTAGAGGTCATCTTATATTTAAGACCTTTTTAAAAAAAATCATGTAGGAAGCTGGGGTTGTGGCTTCAGTGATGGAGCACTTGACTGGCATGCAGGAGGCACTGGGTTCTATTCTTAGCACAGCATGTGAATAAATAAAAAAGGCCTATTAACAACAAAAAAATCATGTATGTATTATCATACGATTATGTTGTGTTAAGGTAATGATATTCAGTTTTTAATTATAACAAAAATTATAGTTGTCTTCTCTTTTGAGACCAATATTTTAGGTATTAAAGAGCTATAAAGAATTCTGCTTCAAGTCAATTCAATACTTATTTGACCCAAGAGAATTATAGGATTTTGTTAAGTATATATTCTATCTAGTTCCTGCTACAATTAATAGTTATTTTCAGATACAATCATCACTCAAAGGATGACATGTAAGATTTTTATAGAAGGTATTCTTTCTCTCTGTCTCTCTCTCTCTCCATCTCAGAAAAACAAATCTAAGACTTACCTAAGTCATCTCCTACAACCGAAGAAATCAAAGACAGAAGAAATGCAACAGGAGCAAGAAAATATTTTTCCAAGCATCACAGTATAAAGAAGGCAAATTATGTATCTAGGTATTATGTATCTAGGTTTTCAGATACTTTTAGATATTTTTCTGAAGGAATAAAGAATGTTGTGATGTAGCTTATTAATAAAAAGAAAATGAAATATTTACATAGTACCTTATTGCTTCCTACTTGCTCATCATGTATGACATATTGAATAGTTCACTAGTCATTTTATATTTTAGACACACCTACAATGGATGTTGTCACAAAGCAAATAGTGTCTGATTATCCTTTCAACCTATTTAACTTTTTTTTCTTTTTTATTCTTACAGTGCTTGGGACTGAACCCAGGCCTCACACATGCTAGGTAAATCTACCACTGAGTCACATCCCTGGCCTTAAACCTATTTCAAATGTAACCTGTTTGTGAAGCTGATTGCCCTCCCTACTCTAGCTCCTGAACAAGGGAGAATCTATTCTCTCTCCTGTGTGTTCCCAAGATACTTGACCATTAATTTTACCTATTTCTGTGATAACACTTATCACATTGCCACTTCTTTTAGGGATACCATCTTATTCAACATTTTATCTTTATAAAATGTCAGTGATGGTATTATGGGCCCAATCCCTGTCATCCCCCTGCCATCGCTGTTTTGAAGTCCTAACCCACAGTACCTCTGAATATGCCTGTATTTGAAGTTAAGAGCTTTGAAAGTGGTGATTCAGTTAAGCTGAGGCTGTCAGGGTGGATCCTAATCTAGTATGATTAGACACACAGCCACCAGGGATGTGCTCAGAAGAAACCAAACCTGCAGATACCTTACCTGTCTAGCTTCCAGAACTGCAAGACAATAAGTTTCCATTGTTTAAGCCTCCCAGTATAGCATTTTGTTATGACAGCCTTAGCAAGTCAATATAGACACTCACAGGTAAATGACACTTGGTGAGTGTACAAAAGTGGTAGTTTTTCTGTGTAATTGGCAATTAATATGTATATGTATTTTGTATTAGATTATTTATCACTCACTTAGCTAATTTTAAGAATTTATGTGCTTCTGCATTCATGTCTTCTTTGTGGTTGTCTTTTAAGTTTTATGGATGTCTGTTCCTTTGTGTGTTAGGGCAGTTAAATGAATTGTTGTTCTTTTAAGTTTTGCATTAAAAAGAATCTGAAGAATTCTTACCCATTAGAAAGACTTCTTTCATGAATAAAATTTGTTGCCTTAGGTAAATAATTGTGTCCTATAATTCATTTGTAGGAATTGGTGTAGAAAAGGGTATAGGCATAGAAAGGGCATAGAAAAATTTCAGAATTCAAATTAATTCAGAAGGGAAATAGCTCTGGATTTAATTTTTCAATTAATTTTTTGCAAATTTTTATTATTTTTCCACAATTCATTTAATTTTTTTATAAGATTAATTCAGAGTCAGGAAATCAAGTAAGAGTAGTTGATAATCTTTTATTTAAGCAGGAGGGGAAAATTCCACATAAAAAAATTGGGTCATGAAATTTCTGGTCTTTCCTACATGATCTGTAGAATCAAAATGAAAAATATAAATAGGATCAGGTCTTTCTCTGTTCTCTGCATTGCAAAGGCTTCCACTCAGATTTACTTCATCTTGAGGTCTGTGAATGATAGGACTTTGGCTCCCTGCTCTGACTCCATTTTCTACTCTTCTCCCCTTTCTCTGTTTTGTCACAGAAGCTTCCTTGAGGATCCTGGACATGCTAAATTAATTCTGTCTACCTTGAGAACTGCTTTTCCTGAGAGGCACATAACTCATCCTTTTCCTTCATTCCAATCTCTCTTTCATTGTCACCTGATCTGACCTTCTTAATCATCCAGATAAGGAGCATCTCCTGCTATTCTCTTTCTCCTATTATTTTTTTCAGGGCATCTATTATTAATTGGCCATTATATCTTTACCTGTTTATAATCTTCCTCATTGCTACTAGATTTTCAGCTTCACAAGGATAGGGGTTTTGTCAACAAATGTTGGTTAGATGAATATTTGTAGCATCAAATGTTGAAGTCTGAGATAACAGCTTTAAACCCTCCTTAGTGATATAAAGACCAAAATAGCTAAATAATGTGGAAGAGATGTTGCCCATTAAAAATTGGGTACGTTGTGTTGTCCCAGAAATCACTGCATTTGTTATTTTGTCTGGGTAGTTGATCCCTTTGAAGGTGTCTGCTCTGTGCTAGAACTTCCATTCAGTGTCTTAGAACTGCCCTTAGTACTCTGAAACAAATCCTCAGTAGCTATAAAAGCAACACTATCCAAGAGAAACATAATATGTACTACATATAAACCTTAAAATTTTCTAATAATAGTAATACCTATTGTAATAATGATTATATTTCTAAATTAGAAAGAATAAAATAAGTCAATATTTTATTTAACCCAATATGTCCAACATACTATCATTTCAACATGTAATCATTAAAGACTTGATTATTTTTTTTCCATCTTCAACAAATACATTTATTAAGTGAGGATAAACACACCCTTTAAAGATAAGAAGCACTGAAATCAGTATGAATTAAGATCAAAAGACTTGATTATTTTTTTAAGACTTGATTATTAATAACACATTTTACCTTCTCTTTTTCCATACTGTCTTTTTCAAAATCTGATATATTTTACAATGGCAACACATCTCAATTTAAATGGTAAATTTAAATAGTTAAAGTGAAATGCAGTTTTACCAAAATAAGAAAGTTGTGTGTAATGGAAAAATATATTTTACATTGCTTTAATTTTTTAAATTTGTTAATAAAAAGTAAATAAAAAATTCAGTTTCTCAGTTGTGGTAGCCACATTTGAAGTGCTGTATAGCCACAAGTGGCTGATGGCTTCTGTATTGGGCACTGAAGGGTACAGAGCATGGGACTCTGCCTCCAGGCCACACTTGATTGGAACAGCAGCAGCCTCTACCCACAGTTGAACCAACCTGATTCTACCCCTTCCAGAGGCTTTTAAATTTGAATTGTGATACACAGAGAATGGAGAAGTTTTGACTGGTCATGTTAGTGGCATAATTCAAAAAGGAAATTTCCTAAGCAGCTGTTGCCAGGGTCTCCAGAGCTTCCTTGGCTTCTGCCTTTCATGGCTGTTGGGTGGTCAATTCTTTGGACTCCACGAGATAGACTAATATTTCCAATAATTTTTTTTCTCCCTTGAGCCAGCTCAAACTGGTTTCTTTTGCTTGTAATAACATTAAATAACTAAATGAAGAAAAATTCTTAATAAATTTCCTTAAAAGGAGATACATAAAAGAATACAATTTTGCAAATATATATACATTCAGGCAAAACTGATTTGACCACCTTAGAAAAATCATAAGTGTCTAAGGTGTTATCGACTCAACAGAATGGGGCATGGTATAGATAATTCAAAACAGTGAATTGATACAAACGAAAGAACATTTATTTGATTTTGGAATAAATTTGTGTGAACTGTGGGGTGGAGATGAGGACAGAGTAAAAACAAGATACAGCTTCCTAATTGTTTTACAGAGAATTTAATCAGCATGAATTCTCCAAGAATGACGCTGATCACACAGCAGGTGCTGGATAAAAGCATGATGATTAACCAGCTGTCGTTGAAAGAATGTGATCCACAATCAAACCGTTTGACAGAAGAAAGCTAGGATGGCTTTTAAAATTAATAACGACAGGGAATTCTACATGCAAATAATCTAGAGATGGTGTTGTTGTCTTTGGTTTCCTTACTGGGTGAGAACAAGATAATTATACTCTGGGAGCAAGGTATTTAGTGTTTAAGACTAAATGTAGGTTAAAAAAAAAAAAAAGACTAAATGCAGGTAAACACACTTTCCAACCATTTGTTCCCAGTCCTGAGTGTGTAAATGGAAGGGCTTTTGGTTGCAGATACCAAGTCTATGTGGTGAAGTGGGGTGAGGGAGGTAGGAAAGGAGCACATATAATCATGACTAATCTCCCCTGATCCTGGGAGCTTTGGATTTTCCTCCTCTTAGCATCAGAAACCAACATTTAAATTTCACAAGGTTGAAAAGAGAAGTAAATGAGGATTTTGGAATACCAGGCTTAAATGGGGGGAGGTGAATCTAATCAAGCCTCTGTATTACCAGTTTACAGAAGGTGTCTGATAAGGAATGCACACAGGGATACAACCAGACAAATGCAGCATATGGAAAACTCTCCAGAACAAATGTCCTGGCTTTTCCAATAAATAATAATTCTAGATTATCTTGTAAATGGCACAATTATGTTGGGGGACAGTGCCCCCTCTGGTAGAACACTGTTTAAGCTGGGTTCCCCAGACACAAATTCTGAGGTGGAGAGCTGGATGCAGTAGTTCATTGGAGAAATGCCTCTGGACAAGTGCAAAAGGTGGAGCGGTATGCATGAAAAGCTGATCCCAGTGTGGTTCCTTCCTGACTTCAATTGTCCTATAGGGAGTTCTGGAGTGGGGATGTCCTTACAGAGCTGTCCCAGAATGAGAGAGAGGGCCAGGTTATGTATTGTTGCTCTCAGCTGTCATTTGGTTTAGATTTCCCACTAGTAGTGTTGGCCCTGAAGAAGAAAGAATTCTTTTTTAAAAAACCAAAATGTTATTGTATGTATATGCATGCATATATATTGAACCTAGGGGCACTTGGGCACTTGAACCACATCCCCAGCCCTTTTTTAATATTTTATTTATAGTCAGGGTCTCGTTGAGTTGCTTAGGGCCTTGCTAAGTTGCTAAGGCTGGCTTTAAACTCGCCATCCTCTTGCCCCTGAGCCACTAGGATTACAGGCATGCACCCAGTCTGTATTTTTCGACCTTTATTTATTTATTTATTTATTTATTTATTTATTTTTATGTGGTGCTGATGATCAAACCCAGTGCCTCACACGTACTAGGCAAGCAGTCTGCCACTGAGCTACCATCACAACCCCAGAAAGAACTCTTTTTTTAAAATATATATATGTACCAGGGATTTTACTCAGGGGCACTTGACCATTGAGCCACATCCCCAGCCTTATTTTGTATTTTATTTAGAGACAGAGCCTCACTTGGTTGCTTAGTGCCTCACTTTTGCTGAAGCTGGCTTTGAACTCGAGATCCTCCTGCCTCAGCTCCCAAGCCACAGGGATTAGAGGCATGTACCACCATGCCCAGCAGAAAGAACTCCTGATCTATTTTATGCTTGTTTGTTGAGTTCCTCCCTTATTTCAATCTTAATTTGAATAAAACAACAGTCAAATGACATCTTTGAAATAATTAAGGATACTTGAATGTAGGCCAGGTATTGAATGATGTTAAAGAATTACATTAATTTTGTTAGGCATAGTAGTCATGTGAAAAATTTAGAAGTCTTTCTAAGTTAGAGATGCATAAAGAAGTATCTACTAGTGAATTGAATATTGTCTGAAATTTTCTTTACTCAAGAATAAGTCCAAAATTTTTGGCATGAGCAGTTGGAGAGTGGAGCTCTTATTTGCAGAAATTTTTGAAGACTATAGGAAGAGGCAGTTTTGTAGGGAATGTGTAGGAGAAAATAATGGGTTTGGTTTGCACATGTTAAGTTTGAAATGTGTATAGATACCCAAGTAGAAACATTGAGTAAGCATTTGGATACAAAAGTCTGGAGTGCAGGGAAGAGATAAACATCTGTGAGTCAAAATATACATGATATTTAAAGTTATGAGAACATTTAGAATATTAAAGTCAACTTAAAAAAAAAAAAAAGCAAGAAGTCATCTGAGGACTAATCCTATTACGGCACTCCAAAATCTAGAGACCAGAACTGGGAAGAAGTCATCAGAAAAGATGAGGAAGGAGTGGCTACTGAGGTGGGGGAATAAATATGGCAACCTTAGAGCCTCCCCATCAGGAGTTCCAAAAATGGTAGTAGAATTAAAATATTTAGTAAATGAATATAGCGTAATAATTTATTTCCCTACATCAAAATATATAATTGAAGATAATTTGATATAAAATGTCAGAACTTTTGTAATATTTTAGATTTTTTGAAATAAAATATTGTTATGCAATTTATGGTTTGAATAATTGCTAATCATTACTAATAACCTCAAAATTTAATTCTGGTTTGAATTATTGTAGTAGACACTTTTTTTTTTTTGAATTGAGGATTTAACCCAGGGGTGCCTTACCACTGAGCTACATCCCCATCCCTATTTATTTATTTATTTATTTAGAGACAGGGTATTGCTAAATCATTTAGGGTCTTGCTAAATTTCTGAGGAAGGCCTCCAAACTCAAATCCTCCTGCTTCAGCCTACCAAGATGCTGATACAGGCATGCAGCACCATGCCCAGCTGTAGTGGATACTGTTGTTCTCACGCAGGAGTTCTTTCTGCGGGGCATGGTGGCACATGCCTCTACGACCAACTGTCAAATGTTGCAAATTGGTTACATGTAAGGTAAGGACTGAGAATTGATCTTTGGGACATGACAACATGGAAGTAATTATTGGGTATCTTGACTAAAATTGCTTTTGTGAATGGTGGCGATAAATGCCTGACTGGAATGAGTTCAGGAGAGAATTGGAAATGTTGAAGTGGAAACATAAATATAGAACAACTCTAAAGAGAAGTTTGTATGGGAAAGCTGACAAGCGGGGTATTGGTGAGAAGAGATGTGGGTGGAGCCAATAGATGATTTTTTTTTCCAGTTGGGAAATATTATAGCATGTTTGGTAACAATGGGAATGACTCAGTAGGAAGAAATGGTGATTATTTTAGTCTGTTTTGTGCTACTATTACAAAATACCTGAGACTGAGTACTTATAATAGGAAAGAGGTTTATTTAGCTACTAGTTTTTGTGGCTGAAAATCCAGGATCAGGTGGCTTCATCAGATTAACATCTGGTAAGGGCCTTCGGGCTAAATCACAACATGATGGATAGCAGGAACACATATAGAAGAGCACATGAGTGAGACAGTGAGCAAAGGGGCAAGGTGAGAAAGTCATACAATGTTTTCTTGAGAGCAAGCAATTTGCTTTCAAGGTAATCGATTTAGTCCAATAAGACCTAACTCATTCCTGCAAGACAGGCATTTATCACTTCAGAGGGTGGTGGCCCCAATGACCTAATCTTATTCCACTAGGCCTACTTCTTAAAGGTTCCACCACTTCTCAGTACTGTTACATTGGGGACCAAGCCTCCTGCCTATGAATCTTTGGGGGACAAAGTATATCTAAACCATAGCAATGATGCAGAAGAGAGAAAGAACAATTTATGGAGAGAGGACCTTTAGCAAGTGAGAAGGGATTCAATCCAGGGTATGGATTGACTTTATCCAGGGGGATGGACCATGTATCCATAGTAACAGGAAAGAATGAAGAAAATGTGGGCAATGATACTGGCAGACCAGTAAATGTGATGGTGGATGAGGAAGTTCTCAGTGAAGTAGAAAGCAAAGTCATCAGTGGAGGGTTCAGAAGGTGTTAGAGAGTTGGAGAGAGGAATAGGAATAAAATAGCACATGTGAGACTCTCTCTTTAGAGGAGTAAGAAAGGTAATGGGCTAAGGGATAAACTGGGACTCAAAGGCCCATTTGAGGTAGGGTTATGAATTTTCAGGATCTTCTGCAGGATCCTGTTACCAGGATCTTGTTTGTTTTTCTCCAATCACATTTAACTGCTGGGTGTGACACAGGGAGACAGCTGGGCTTAACTGGGCCTGGAGTTTGGCTATCAGGTACAGTAAAGGGAAAGAGAAGTGACAGATTTGAGAGCATGTGAGGAATAATTATAATGCTAGGTCATAAGATGGAAGCAGGGGGAACAAAAAGAGAGAAGATGAGTGATGAGCAGTGAAAAAGTGATAATAACCTGTAGGCCAGAGGGAGTGAAAGAACTGTGGGAGTCAAGGAGTGACCTGGAAAAATAGAAGGTGGTGGTAGACAAAGTAAAAATATACAGTCTAAAAATAAAGGAATTGGGAAAATATGCAGTCTTATGCACTGATAGTGAGAATGTAAATTGGTGTCACCTCTTTGAGGAGGTGGGCAATGTGGAAATATATATCAAAATAATCTACCTATCCAACACGGATATGCAAATCAAAATTATCTATCTATCTATCTATCTATCTATCTATCTATCTATCTATCAAATGCCATTAAACTAGCTATTCTTCTCCTGGAATTCAGCTAACAGTTACAGATGCACATTTGCATAAAAGATAACAGGATGTTTTTGCAACATAGTTTATAACAGCAAAAGACTGTAAACACCCTAAATATCTATCAGTAAGGGACTTCATAAGTGAATTACCATACACCTCTACACTAGTATACTATGAAGTCATCACAAAAAAATGACTTAGGAAATCATCACTTAAAAACCCCAACATATGGTACCTAAACCAGACATGGACACACCAAGGAAAGAAACCTATAGACCAATATCCTTGATGAACAGAAATGTAAATTAAAAAACCTTAATAAAATATTAGCAAATCATATTGAACAACACATTAAGAAGACTAGACATTATGACGAAGTTGGCTTCATTCCACAAATGCAATAATGGTTCAAAAAATTAATACATGTAATTCATCACATAAGTAGAAATAAGGACAAAAATCACATAATATTCTCAATAGATGGAGAAAAAGCCTTAACAAAATTCAGCACTCATTCATGATAAAATCACTGAAGAAACTAGGCATAGAAGGAACTAACCTCAACATAATAAAGACTTTATATGACAAATCCAAAGTTAACATCATAGTGAATGTGAGGTGGGGAATTAAAAGCCTTTCCTCTATAATCAGGAACAAGACAAGGATGTACACTCTTACCATTTTTTTCAATATAGTAGTTGAAATTTTGGTCAGAGCAATTAAGTGAGAGAAGGAAGAAAAAGGCAGACAAATAGGAAAGGAAGAAGACAAAGTACCACTGTTTGCAGATTATGTGATCCTATACTTAGAAGATCCGAAAAAGCTTCACCAGAAGCTCTTTATTTCTAGATCTACTAAATTCAGCAAAGTGGCAGTATACAAAATCAAAATACAAAAATCAATAGCTTTTCTATACACCAACAATGAATCTGCTGAGAAAGAAATCAGGAAAACAATTCCATTTATAATAGCCATCACCAAAAAATTGAGTCACTTGGAATACATTTAACCAAGGAGGGAATACACTTCTACAGTGAAAAATATACAACACTGAAGAAAGAAACTGAAGAAGAGGGAAAGACCTTCCATGTTCATGGATAGGCAGAATTAATATTGCTAACATGGCTGTATTGCCAAAGGAAATCTACAGATTGAGTCAATGCAATTACCATCAAAATTCCAAAGACAGTCTTCACAGAAATAGAAAAAAACAGTCCTAAAATTCATATAGAAGAATAAAATATGCAGAATAACCAAAGCAATTCTAAACAAAAAGAGCAATGCTGGAGGCATCATTATACCCTAGTTTAAATTATACCACAGACATTTAGTGACAAAAACAGTGCAGTACTGGCATAAAAACAGACACAGAGACTAATTAAATAGAAGGCACAGAGACAAATTCACATAGATACAGTCATCTTATCCTTGACAAAGATACTGGAAACATATATTGGAGAAAAGATTCAACAAATGGTGCTAGGAAAACTGGATATCCATATGTAGAAGCATGCAACCAGACCCTTATCTCTCACACTCCACAAAAGTCAATCTAAAGTGGATCAAAGACCTGGTAGTAATTAGACTAGAGACTTCGCAACTACTAGAAGAAAATAT